>JAQFVV010006481.1:1098746-1221522 GCA_028023455.1 Epiperipatus broadwayi | reverse complement strand
GAGTTAAAAATAATTATGCTTATTAAATGTGTATTACAGTTAAATATTTTATTTTAAATAAATTTCATTCTATTGATAAAAATTGCTTAACCTATTAGTCAAACATACATATATATACATCTAGCGTATATATATATGAGTTAATGCAAAATTCTGCTGAAATAAAATGCTTATTCTATTGTAAAATAATAATATATTGTTGTTCAAATTTTATTAAAATATTTAGTATGATTTGATTTTGAGATAAGCCTGCCAACATTTTCTAAAAGAATGTATAGTTTTAATTAGTGAGCCATTCAAGTGTAATTAAAGATGGCCTTCTCTTTCTTTCTTTTTAATTAAGAGAATTCAAACTTTGAAGTAAAAAAGTTAGAGTAAAAAAGTTAAAGTATTTTTGGAAAGTGTTGCTTTGAAACAAAGGAGCATGGGGAGGCTTATCAAGATCTCAGATCATACAAACAATGGAAGGTAGCTGTCAGAGAAAGTATAAATAGTGGGGAGAACAAAAGAGATAAGGATTTTTCAGACTTTTCCTTTTGAATGAGTCAGTTGATTCTGATTTTGCTTGTGAAGGCGATTTATTAAGATTTTTCTTGCTGTTTTATTCCAAGTTTTCTGGAGAGTACATTCAGATTTCTTTTGGGAGAAATCCTTTAGATTTTGCTTCACATTTAGCTGGTCCTTAAAAAAAAGTTATACAGCTGTCATTTTCAAACAATGGAGAAGTTGGAACCGGCTCAAGTTAAAACCAACCGTAGTTTGAGGAAAATGGATATGCTTGGCTAGGCAAATCATAGCTTTGCCTATCGCCGAGGTTCCTAAATACCATCCAAAATGCCTTAACATCCAATCAATAGCCATCTGAACTCTGTGCCGTGTCTGGAGAACTTTTCATGGAAGCCATACTTCATATTTTCATTGTCCGGACAAACACCTATCGTCGGTCGGATCAAGCCACGGACACCGTAGGGAACATCACGGAAAAAGGACGGTATCGTATCTCCTCTAGTGAACTATCTCGTATGCTACTTTTGATTCATATTGTTTTATTGTTGTATTGAATTATATGTATTTGCTATGTAAACATTTTATGAATTAACCTTAAATATATTTTGGGATCATCTAGCTATATGTAACCTTTTTACCTTCGCTATTCTTCCTTACTAACCAGTGTAGATATTTAGTATTTCGTTGCGGTTAAATTTAATAGTTAATTTTTTGTCATTTGAAATCTCTTTCCAATTTTATTTATGTTTGTTAATTAAATCCAAGTCAATTTCTTTTGTGTGCCAACTTGATCTCTTTGATAACACCTCTTTTGTCTGCCATTAGCTTGTCACGTATATTTGATTTAGCTATATACGTTCTAAGTCAATTTTAAACACGGTTTTTAGCGCAAAGCCATAAGAAATGCTTTGCGAAAGATTTTTATTATCTATCGTACTTTATCGAGAAGATCGAGTTGGAATTTTTTTTAATAAAATTGGGAAGAAAAGAATTTGACCGCAAACCTATTAACTTGTTTTCTTTTTATTGTCTAATTAGTTTGTTGCAGTAATTTAGGGGAATAGCGGAGGCCCATTAAAGCCTTATTTATATTTTAAAGCCATTGATTAAACATTATTTAGTTATCAAAAACTTGAGTTTCTTAGTTATATTAAATGCTTTATTTTTACTTTTCAATGATCCAGGCACGCATAACGCAAAACACCAACACATCTTTTTAATGTACTTTACACATTTAGTTTTTAGCTCTTTAGGATTTCCCGTCCATGTCTCTACCGCTGTTGCTAAGCTTTGTGGCCGGTTGAAAAATAATTTATGCATGGCTCAGATAGTGTTGTTTGTTTGTGATCAGGCCTTGAGAACAGGCGAATGGGCAGAGGTCATATGTATTCTTGATTTATATCTCGCGTATGGTTGGCCTTGAGGTACTTTCGCCTAGTATTCGAACTGGGTTAAATCAACATACATCATCTGACTGTCACAGTAGATTTTTTTTTTCTCCGCATTCTGGACGCCCATCGTGTGGCTTTTCGAAATTTTCCATACCCTGCAATGCCCTGTATAACATTTGTATGTGTGTAGAATGTTTTTCCTTTTTCTGTTTTAAATTAAGGAAAATATGGGTAGACGTATAATTTTTTTTTCCGATTCTGACGCTAACAACGTGGACGAGTGTCATTTTTTTTGTTCTTCAAAAAAAAATTTTTTAATAGTACCCTGAGAAGCTAGTTTTAGTTTAATGTATTTATATAAAATAATATATGTATAATTTTTTCCAAGTTGGTTTCCTAACGTGAGCTAAATGTCATTTTGTTAATTAATCAAGAAGTTAAATGTGTCATAAGCTAAACAATTTTTTTTCCGAGTTTGATATATATGAAATGAATATTTTATATTTAAAAAGTTAACACGCCGTTAGTTGTTCTTTTTGTGTGTGATTAGAAAAGAAGATTTCAGAGTTAAAGTAATTTTTTGTACTCCTAATGGTAGTTTTGTCATGGGCAGTACGCCACATATATTTTTTGTCGTATAAAGTAGATAGCTTCGATAAGGCGGAAGTGTCAAATATATACCCACCCGCCCTCCCTTAAATTAGCTTTCGTACTTTAGATTATTTTTAGTATCGCTCAAAGATGAAAAGTTTTGGAATAATAATGTTTTTTTCGAAATATAGTATAAACGGTAGTGTTAATATTTTGAGTAAAAAAGTACAATTACATAATAGATTTTTATTTCCGTTTGGATAAATTTTTGTAAATATCTTAGATAACCTTTTTTTTTCGTTAATAGGATTGTTTTTTCATAGATCGAAAGCTTTGATAAGTCAAAATTACACGTGTCAGTGTACGGTGTTAACAAATATTTTTTTTTTCACTTTCTCTGCATTTCGTTTTTATATAAAGTGAATGCTATAATCATGCAAAATTTTTGTTCACTGTTAAATATTTTGTAATTACGTGTCCTACCAAATATATATAAGTTTTGTTAATAATATAGCAAACTTAATTGTCAACTTAATAAAGAGTAAATGCGTATGTCGTTTAATTTATATTTTTGTATAACATAGATGTCAGCCTCCCTTTAGTTAAGATTTTTTTTTCCCATTTCGGATTATGCTTTGAATCATTTATTGAGTAACCGTTAGGTGAAGACCCTTTGAGTAACCGTTAGGTGAAGCCCTTGTTTTTTTAGTGATCGTTTTTGGTGAAGATTCCTTGAGTAACCGTTTAGGTGAAGACCCCTTACATTGTAGAGTTCTAAATTGCTGAGTAGCCTGAAATAATAGGTCTACATCTGCAATTGTTGTTTCCTTGTCATAGTTGTGACCAGCGTTACTTGCCTGAAATAATAGGAGTATGCGGTTTGCAATATGACGCCTTTCTAATAAATTCATGTACATAATAATAAAAGAAATATTTGTATAGGTATATCTGTTTGTATATTTATATGTAGTCATATATATGCTTATTTAGTGTGTACATATTCATATATATGGATGCATATGGTATACACTTCGTTATAGTTCGGTAAAACCCGTTTTTATATAAATGTTTTTGAAACAGTTTTTGATTTCAATGCGTGATTCTGTAATATTGCTTGATAATTGTTAATCTATTTCGGGTTGTGACCAAAATGGTAGTTGGTTTCGATCCCAGGTTCATAATTCGGAGTGGCAGTTATCATGGGATTTTACTTTTATTTTAATTTTTTTTTGTATATATTTTGTTTTGTTAATCGTACTTTAGGCTGTTTAAATTGTTTTTTTTTGTGTGTCATGACCAAAACGGTAGCGTGGTTTCGAACCCAGGTCAGACAAATTACCGTACTTAGTTGTTATACGTCTTAGATTTAAATAATATTGTGTCATTTAAAATAGCATTTACTTATTCATGCAGAGATTATTTTTTTCGTTCAGCAGAATCAAATTAAATTTTTTTTTAAAAGTGAACTGAAACGCAAAGTAAAATTTTAATGGCATTGAAACTTTATAAACCCTTATAAATGTGTGCTTGGATCATTATCCATTAATATGTATATTTGATATGGCCATTGTCTTGTCGACTGGCGCCCTTCTCAAATAAATTTGTCGGCAAGTGCAATCTCTCATATCGGATATCAAATAGACCAAACTATACTAGATGATCAAAATAACAATGTATGCTTAGTGAGCCAAAATAATTTTTAAACATGACGTATGTATATTTTGCTCACATATTCCCTTATATATATATATACTTGTATTAATGTAAATGCATTTTTTAGTTGTTTCAGGTGTCAGAGAAAGCCAGGTCAAGCTGTAAGTGGATTATTTTAGTTATATTAACATAGCAATGATATTTTAATGAAATATAAATAAGTAAAGTGAGGAGAATAATATGTGGTATAGTTATTAAAGACAGACATGGCAGGATTTTTTATATTTTCATGTATAAACAGATACATATAGGCATAGGGTTAAAATAGGACCTCGTGAGGTAGGCAAAGTTAATTTCTGAAAACATAAATAAAGAATTTAGAATATTTGACTTATTTTTTTTAAAGAACAAAATTTTTTTTCTTCACATACAGGATATAGCTCCTAGATATACATAATACAATATACTTATATAGATTGTATTAAAATACGTTTAGAAATAAATTGTGACTTTGTATAGCAAAATAGCAAAAAAAAATGGACCAACAGACGGACGCACATTATGACAGCGAGGAGGAGGTAGTACTCAATATTCCCAAGAGGCCAACAGGTACTCATAATGAAGAGTATAACTTTGATGCTTTCATCAAAGAAATGAGACATGAAAATGAAATGATGAGGAACATGTTCCAGCAATTCATGAATATGACATCTCAACGACTGAACCGTTTGGAGGAAAACATGGGTCTCCAGCAACAACATACCAGAACAAAAGTATGGCCAGATGAGGATACTCAGTTAAAATGGCAACAGAAACAAGATGATACACAATCTAAATCATTGATCGATAATGAAGTAGAGAAGGATATGTATGCCTGGGACACGTCAGTCAAGCATCAAATACAGGAGGGGGAAGACAATGGACAGATGGATGTGGATAAAAAGGAAATGAACACTCATCAACAGATCAATCCAATTGAGGCGCAACAAGGTAACCAGATCCTTACGCCTATAATAATTAATCCGGTAACGTCTCCGGTGGCAAAATTCATACATATACAAGGTTTTAGAGGGGAACCGTGTGGAAACCCTAGACACCACCTTGATAGTCTCAAAATGTTTTTTCAATTTCAAAATATGACAGAACAAGAAAAGGTGGCGATCTCCAGTCATCATTTAAAAGAATCTGCCAGAGAATGGTGGAATACTCTATCTATACAACCGCAAACATTTATGGAATATGAGAAGGCAATAATGTCAATGTACTGGAGTGCAGAGAGGCAGGAAGGTTTGATGTATTCCATAATGCATGAAAGATACCCAGCTAACCATCAAGAGACTTATGCTCAGTTTTTTGTTAGGCAGGTAAATCGCATTAAAGCCCTAACTGCTTTCAATTATCCAGAAATGCAGATAGTGAGGATGATTAGGCACAACATGCCATCCTGGATAAGGAAAATATTAATAAGCACTCAAATGCAGGATATTCAAGGCACGATTCGGATACTAACTGACATTGATTATGGGAACTTAGAAGAAAACCAAAATGATAGGGTCATGAACCCGTCCAAAAATACAAGGCAGTATATACCACCGGATCCCGGAAAGTTTAGAAATTAAAAACATAAATATAGCTAGTCAGATGAAAACAACACGGACTTGATTTAAAATATAGGAGAATGAATGATAGATAAACCGTTTTATAGTAACATATAGAAAGATTATTAGTAGTAGCAAATTAAACATTACAGTGAATAAAGAATAGGCTTGAACTCACCTGGTACAAATTCTTACCTCTGACCTGAAGCAACAGCATTTTTTTTTAACATTTTTTTTTTGCTCACTAACTATTGGGAAATGAAGCAATGGATCTGAAGTCCGATCCATGCTTCACATCTTCCTATAAACTTAATTAATATTGTAGACCTAAATTAAGTTTATAGTTCAATATCAGCAGGGTTTTGCATTAGAGTTAAAAATAATTATGCTTATTAAATGTGTATTACAGTTAAATATTTTATTTTAAATAAATTTCATTCTATTGATAAAAATTGCTTAACCTATTAGTCAAACATACATATATATACATCTAGCGTATATATATGAGTTAATGCAAAATTCTGCTGAAATAAAATGCTTATTCTATTGTAAAATAATAATATATTGTTGTTCAAATTTTATTAAAATATTTAGTATGATTTGATTTTGAGATAAGCCTGCCAACATTTTCTAAAAGAATGTATAGTTTTAATTAGTGAGCCATTCAAGTGTAATTAAAGATGGCCTTCTCTTTCTTTTTTTTTAATTAAGAGAATTCAAACTTTGAAGTAAGAAAGTTAGAGTAAAAAAGTTAAAGTATTTTTGGAAAGTGTTGCTTTGAAACAAAGGAGCATGGGGAGGCTTATCAAGATCTCAGATCATACAAACAATGGAAGGTAGCTGTCAGAGAAAGTATAAATAGTGGGGAGAACAAAAGAGAGGGGTATTCAGACTTTTCCTTTTGAATGAGTCAGTTGATTCTGATTTTGCTTGTGAAGGTGATTTATTAAGATTTTTCTTGCTGTTTTATTCCAAGTTTTCTGGAGAGTACATTCAGATTTCTTTTGGGAGAAATCCTTTAGATTTTGCTTCACATTTAGCTGGTGCTTAAAAAAAAGTTATACAGCTGTCATTTTCAAACAATGGAGAAGTTGGAACCGGCTCAAGTTAAAACCAACCGTAGTTTGAGGAAAATGGATATGCTTGGCTAGGCAAATCATAGCTTTGCCTATCGCCGAGGTTCCTAAATACCATCCAAAATGCCTTAACATCCAATCAATAGCCATCTGAACTCTGTGCCGTGTCTGGAGAACTTTTCATGGAAGCCATACTTCATATTTTCATTGTCCGGACAAACACCTATCGTCAGTCGGATCAAGCCACGGACGCCGTAGGGAACATCATGGAAAAAGGACGGTATCGTATCTCCTCTAGTGAACTATCTCGTATGCTACTTTTGATTCATATTGTTTTATTGTTGTATTGAATTATATGTATTTGCTATGTAAACATTTTATGAATTAACCTTAAATATATTTTGGGATCATCTAGCTATATGTAACCTTTTTACCTTCGCTATTCTTCCTTACTAACCAGTGTAGATATTTAGTATTTCGTTGCGGTTAAATTTAGTAGTTAATTTTTTGTCATTTGAAATCTCTTTCCAATTTTATTTATGTTTGTTAATTAAATCCAAGTCAGTTTCTTTTGTGTGCCAACTTGATCTCTTTGATAACACCTCTTTTGTCCGCCATTAGCTTGTCACGTATATTTGATTTAGCTATATACGTTCTAAGTCAATTTTAAACACGGTTTTTAGCGCAAAGCCATAAGAAATGCTTTGCGAAAGGTTTTTATTATCTATCGTACTTTATCGAGAAGATCGAGTTGGAATTTTTTTAATAAAATTGGGAAGAAAAGAATTTGACCGCAAACCTATTAACTTGTTTTCTTTTTATTGTCTAATTAGTTTGTTGCAGTAATTTAGGGGAATAGCGGAGGCCCATTAAAGCCTTATTTATATTTTAAAGCCATTGATTAAACATTATTTAGTTATCAAAAACTTGAGTTTCTTAGTTATATTAAATGCTTTATTTTTACTTTTCAATGATCCAGGCACGCAAAACGCAAACACCAACACATCTTTTTATGTACTTTACACATTTAGTTTTTAGCTCTTTAGGATTTCCCGTCCATGTCTCTACCGCTGTTGCTAAGCTTTGTGGCCGGTTGAAAAATAATTTATGCATGGCTCAGATGGTGTTGTTTGTTTGTGATCAGGCCTCGAGAACAGGCGAATGGGCAGAGGTCATATGTATTCTTGATTTATATCTCGCGTATGGTTGGCCTTGAGGTACTTTCGCCTAGTATTCGAACTGGGTTAAATCTACACACATCATCTGACTGTCACAATATATATATATATATATGTGTGTGTGTGTGTGTGTAAATAACAGCTCTATTTCTTGCAATTTTTGTAAAATATTCCTTCCCATTATTTCAAATCATAAAATTAGCTATTGTGAAGTATTTAGTTTTTCACTTATTTTCTTGTATGATATATAATTTTCAGTAAATTAATTTTCATGAAAAAGTATTTTCGAATTCTTTTCACTATATTGAAAAAAATATTTTTATATAATATATACAATTAAAAACTTCAGAATTTTGCTTATAGTTATTTAAATATAAATATGCAGTCCCTTGTATTAAATGAAATTATAATGTATTCGATAAGCAGTGTTTTATTTTTTAAAAAATATTCAATTACCAAATTTTGCTGTGGTTTTTATTGAAAACTGCTTATAAAATACATTGTTTGTTTTTGATGGGCAGATGTATAAACAAAAATCAGGTCTAGCTATCGGTTCACCCATGACTCCAGCATTAGTTTTTATTTTTATGGATGATTTGGATAATAAAATTTTGCCTAAAACAGTTAAAAAAAAAACATCTTTACATCTCAGGTATGTTGACGATACCTTTGTTATTTGGTTTCATGCTAAGCATACTGAAGTGGTTGGATCTGTGTTTGATACTAGCTTCATAATATATCACCAGTAGCCTACTTCAAACCCTAGCACTAAACGTGAACTTCCGAATGCAATGGGGCTTTATACGTTCAATACACGTTAGTTTCAATTAATACAGTATTATATAAACATGTGTTAAAGTCAACTACTTTAATATTTAAACTAACCAATATTATAAATAATTTCATAATAAAATTATTCATGAAAGCATATATATATATTCGAACTGCGTCAATTGTGTGTATGTATTTATAAATAGTTATATATATATATATATATATATATTCATTATAAAGTTTCATTGCGTTGGAATGTTTAATTTTATTTTTACCAGTTTGTTTATCTTTCAGTGAATTAAAGCTACATTCTTTCGATAAGCTTTCAGATCGTTCTTTTCCAAGTCAATGGAAATTTTTTTATTAATTAGCAAAAAAAAAAATATTTTAAAATGTAAGCATGGTTCATAATTAAATTCATTTTTTAAATTTACAAATCCATTTTCTAATTAGAAAATGATTTCAAAGTTAATGAGTTTGAAAGCGTTATTGAGGGAATGTATCTGAAATCAATTATCAAAAATTGTAACTTTTGATAATGTAGAAAGCTTTAGCCTGAAGGCATCAAGAGTTAGAATGGGTAGGAAACCAGAGAACAGTTATAAATAGCCTGGAAAATTTTTATGAAAGAACCCATATTTTTTTAAGTGAACTTCCTACTAGAAGTTCTATGTTCATTTAAATTATGAATCTTTATAGTGTCTTCCTCAAGGTGCATGGCTAACTTCAGGAATCTGATTGCTGGGACTGAAGTTCCCAGAAAATCTTCAATGTAGCTCCAAAGTATACTTTTTTACACCAATCGTGAGCTGTCAATACCTGAAAAAAATTAATCCAAATGCTATTCGTATAAGTTAAAATGCATGCCTCTGTTTCAACCCAATCGGACTCTGCCATGTAAACTAAGAAACCAACCATGGAAGGAATGGTAAAATATTTCTTTAATCAACTGCAACTATCTGGCCAGTTTCCGAACTTTACATTACACCACCTATTAAATTAACTACTGTAAAAGCTCTTCTCATTTTATAATGTCTTTATTTGTGTAAGTATTTTTTTATTTCCAACTCTAGTCTTTACATTTAATAGTTTGTTAACTTTCCTTTTCCTTATGATGGTGGTTTGCTTCACTAACTTTATTATATATTTATTGAATAATTATTAATGTCATTTATTTTTATTATATGCCAATAACTCTTCAACTTAATAAACATCAAAATAAACTATTCAACTTGATGACAATCCATTTTGTTACATTTACCTTATGAAAATAATATAGTATTAAGTTTTATAGTTTAACTAATTGTCCATTAGAACTAGATTAATAAATTTCTATTAATTATTCACTTGAATGATTTATTAAATGTTTGCTATTTTTACTAACAGCTGATAATGACTATTAGCCATTTTCTAAACTATGCTCTGACTATTTTATTGAATTCATAAATATTTACTTATTCATATTAATCATATTAAACTGTTTTGCTAAAGGGTGATAAAGGGAATAAAATGAATGTAATCTAATTTCAATTTTATGCTTTATATTAATATCAGGCAAGGCATGATGTTTAGGGTGTAATTATCATAATTTTATAATTGTGTTTAAGCACATTTATGTCAAGCACGTTTGACTTTAATTTAATTATGATCAGATCATTACGTTAAGATTTCCTTCTGTAATTTGTGTTTTATTAATTAAATACTTTCTGAACGATGCTGCTGTGAGCCATCTCCTGCTTCCTAGGTCTGTCATCACTGATATTACTGTTACTTTAATTATCTAGGAAGAAATCACTTCATCACTTGCTCGTTATTATATTGGAACACCAAATTTCATGGCATGACCCAGGCTGGCTTTCTCTGTGTTTCATGGATCATTCATAGGGCATAAAAGACTTGTAAAATAAAAGCCGCCTTTCTATTTTCTCAAATCACCAACAAGCCATCATACTTTGTATTTGTACTTAAGGCTCATTAGTTGCCAGTACCTTTATTTCTCAGTTAAAATAAAGCCCAACACTCATGTTCATAAATCATAATGAAATGATTTTATTAAAGTCAAACAATTTCATATTCATTTTTAATTAATTACGTTCTTTGTTAAATTATTAAAGGTATGTCATAAATACTTATCTTGCTTTTTCTGAGTTATTTACAGATGTGTTGAAATGAATCTCACATTCGTTTCTTTTAAAATTAGAATAATAATTTATATCCAAGCCAAATACCTTTATTTAACTTTGTTACTCGTCAGGGCATATATATATATATATATATATATATATATATATATATATATATATATATATATATATATATATATATATATATATATATATATATATATATATATATATATACCTCTTATAAGTGTATATTGATTATTGGCATATGATAGTGACTTCCATTCTTATTGTAAATTGATACTTCCATTTTTAAAGACTAGAGGTAATAAATATATAATCTTAATCATATACAATTTGAATAAAAATATTTATTGTTATTAAACATTTTATATAACACATTTGGTTTTTAACTTTTTTATTATTCAATAACTATTTCAATACAAATGCTTGCTGTCTGTATTGGCTACCCAAACATACATATATGAATTGAATTATAAATATCCTTAGTTACTTTATTATATGTTAGTAGATTCAGATCAGGGGTCTCTAATCATCAACATCTGTTGAGCTAGTTTCTTGGCACATAGTCATGTGCCAATCAACATATGTCATCCATTGATTTATCTGAGCTCATGAGTTGGGTTTGAATTCAGTTGGGTATTGGGTTAAATCCTTTGGCTTAACTGGATCCTAGCATGGGTTAGATGGTTCAAGGTGAAGTTGTCTGGTATAAAACACTTGATGACATTTTTAGTTTTTTTAAACTCTTTACAAATAGCAAATAATAACCAATTACTTTTTTTAGATGTCTTAATGGTACATATAAAACCCAACACACATTGGGATGTATCTATATTTTTCTTCTCATCAACATACTGCACAATTATATTCAGTGGTAAAAACATTGTTGGATAGAACTAAGAGACTTTATGATGACAGTCTTTTTTCCAGGATATTACTCATGCTTCTTGATAATGGTTTTAATTACATCATTATTAATAAGGCTTATACATATAAATACATAAAAAAGGTTTTGATACATCAGAAATTAAGACAATTTTGCCACATATAAATGGAGTAACTGATAAAATTGATAACGTTTTAAAAATAATAATATTCACACAGTTTACTCTACTTTTAAAAAAAGATTACTGAAATATTTTCACTTCCTAAGAATAAAATATATTTGGAGTGTCATGATGTATATGAAATATTCCATTTAGGGCCTGATCACATACATATATTGGACAGAATAATTGCAGATTAAATATTATAAATGAAAAACACATTTTGGCAGTCAGAGAAAAATCCAATTCAGCAGCTAATTATTCTCATATAAACTTTACTAATGATGATATAAAATTTGAAAAAAAACAATTATTCTGGCAAAAATTGAACAATATTACCAGAAATTGGTAAAATAAGCTATACAATATTTATATCTTCCTAATTTCATTTTATTATCATTCACATCCTCATATACTATTCATTATGATTGCAATTGCACTTATATATTTTATTCTAATAACTCATTTAAATGAAATAGATTTTGCCTTTCCTTTTTCTTTAACATAAAAGTGATATTTTTAAATAATTTGAAAATGAAATACTCCCAATTTTCCTCTTAAAACAAAAAATCAATTGTTTTTAGCAAACTACTTTTTTTTTTCTTTAATATTTTAAACAAAAGAGAAAGTTATTTTTTTTCATGCAAAATATTCATTTAAACCGCTATAGTTTTAACCTTTTTTAAGACAAATTCTCTTTCCCAAATTACTTGTAAATTAATTAATTGTAACTTTTATTTCAAACTACTAATAAAAGAAAAAAAAAACTCTTTAAACTTTTAGTTTTACTTTTCAAAAGCTTAGTGCATTATGTTTAATAAAATAAAACTCTTTAGATTTTTATAAACGTATTTATTGATTTATTAACCTTTGCGTTATTAATGAGCATTTTATTTCAATAATTTTAGACAACAATTTCAATGACCGCTCAATAGCTGTACAATATATATATATATATTGTAACGATCCGGTGGATAGACTTACATAATCTGCACTACAGGGCACCATCTAGGCATTTGAACCTAGAAAAATTTATAAAGTAGGCAGATACGTAAGTAAAAATTTTTTTTTTTTAAATTTTGATTCCGGTCATTAGCCCATGTCACTAGCTCAGTGGAATAGCAGAGATTAAATAATATAATATCTTATCTAATTATATTTCAATATTAAAAAAAAATAAAATAAAATAAGCCACTGCCAGTAATTAACATACAAACATTTATTTATGCACATATATATAAGATTTAAAATTATTTTAGTATTAGTTTTACATTTTAACATTTAACATTATTTTTAAATTTACCTTAGATTTTAATTTACATTTTAATTTCTATTATATTATAAATTTACATTTTAATTAAGTTTGCACAGATGGGATTATAAAAGCTTGTTTTAATATGTTGCTATAGATCGGTTACATAGATTACACGGTTAAAAACATTTCAAAGTAAACATAAACGATCAAAATATAAAATCATTGATACTGGCAATTGCAAAGAGAAATTTATAGGTAACCCAGTAGTATTCACCATAAGATACTTGCATTTTCACCAATGACTTAAAAGACATCCGAATAAATACATTTTAGATACTCACCGTAAGGTATCATTATTTATCGAATGTCTATATATTTTGATCAAATATGAAAACCCAAAACATACTTAACCGATAACCAATCCATGCAAGCGTCCATAAACAAGTTAAATTTAATGCATTTTTATTTAGGGTCGAATATGAATAGACTACATAAATTTGCTTTTGAAAATAAACATTCTATCCCTATTTAACCTTAGGCTAAAATTCGCAGTCAAACTGGCATCAATCCATCTGATATATCGATGTATTCAATGTAATACGAAATGTGGCGGCACCAAAGGTTAAGAGAAAAAATTGCCTTTCGAGAAATAGGAATATGACATCTATCAGACAAGAAGAGCAATAAAAAAAACTCCATAGAAAGGAACTGCGCTCTGTGTCTTATAATTCCTTCCATAGGCAAAATGGGAGAGTGCGGCGTATGAAGCGATTCTGCCAGTAGCGAATCTCCGACTACATCTACTAACTACATCAATATATCCAATCCATTGACCCAATCTAACAACGACACAAATAACCTACGATTACCCTCCCCTAATATAACTTTACAAATCTATACAGCCATTCACGCCCGACTTAAGTTTAACATTTATATAATTAATTTAACGAAAAACAAAAAAAATCATGATAAAAACTTAAAGAATAAAAAATAAATAAATGGAAATGATTTTACATAAATAAGAAAAAAATACATCAAATAACACTATTAATAAAGAATTTAGTTTGGTCAGATAGGATCATATTGCAATCATTTAAATATAGAAAATTTTAATTTAATGTTCATTATTTATAAAGTTCTTATGGTTTAAAACAGTTCATCTTTATCCGTTGCTTGCCATGAACGTGAATTCCCATGCCGTCCTAAGATGGGTATCCATTTAGCCATTGTTTTATTTATTCATTCGGAGGTTTTTTAGTTTAATTGGTCCTCAATGTAGGAAACGATAGTTCATTTCTCTTTTCTTTAACAGCTGAAAGAATTGACAGTGCCTCTGTCAATTCCTTCACCTCCAACTCCGTACTACTACATATAGTCACATCGTAATAATCAATTTCCAATCACCCATTAATAATTTCCAAACTTTCCTTTTATACGTATTCGAAGGATTGACTTGGCATTATGTCATCGATGTGATGATCCTTTCGCTGAGGTCTGATTTCCCGATGGACTTCTTTCATTGGCTATTTCTTTCTATTGTTTTCCTATCTGACCGATGTTTTTACATTTAAATGCCCAAGGCTGGTTTACATTTAACTAATTAACAATCATTTCCATTTCTGATTAATTAACCTGTTTTCCAAATCAAAGATATATTTTTATCTCTAAATCTTTTTAAGTTTTTGTTTTTAAAATACCTTTTCTATTTTTAATACAGTTTTATTTTAATAATTTTTTTTATCTGTGCGATTTAATATATACGAGTTTAAGATGATATTTAATTTCAATTTTTAATTCTTAAAGAAAATTTTTAAATGCAAACTTTTTAATTTACTTTCATGTTTAATAAATATAAAAAAAAAAACAATGTAACGAACATCTGTGCTCGTTACATATCAGTAAAGTTGCTTAAAAAAATGATCAAAAAAAATATTTTACTTAGGGTTAGTAATTACGGTACACGATTGATGAAGACATTTACAAAACATCCGGTTAATAATTTTACAAAAAGACTATATACAAAAAGAAAAATGTTTACTATCGCTTACCTAAGGACCATTTACATTTACACCCCTCCCCACAAGAGTTCTATTTTATTTTATACATTTTATTTTTACACATGGCATGACAAGCAAGTTATTTTATAAATTATTTATTTAAAGAAGGTTGCATTGAGATAAATATGTTTTAAGAAATAATGGGTTTAAACGTGTATATTTGCAGAACAATTATAAATACCACCAACTTATTTATGACTGATTGAAATGCATAAATAGGGTTACACTTAAGTAATTCCCAAAGGTACTCATCATAAGGCACCACATTTTGATTATAAACTTACGTGGCTGTGCGCTCCTATACACATTAAAGCATAATTTATATTACAACAACAAAAAAAAACATATCAATCGCAACCTTTTGACTTTCTTTTTAACGAAATACAGTTTAAAATTATTTATACTTTCTCGTGTTTAATATATGTGCTATTTCTTTTACTGGCAGAGCTTTTATAAGATTTAAAGTATACGACTTTATGTAAACAGATAAAAATGTTTCATTTGAGAAGAATTTGTTCAGGGTATACGTGGTTTATTAAATATTGGCCCAAGTTGGGAAAGCCAGTTGTAACGATCCGGAAAAAGTGACTTACGTAATCTGCACTACAGGGCGCCATCTAGGCATTTGAACCTAAAAAAATTTATAAAGTAGGCAGATACATAAGTCACAATTTTTTTTTTTTACACATGGCATGACGAGCACAGATGTTCATTACAATATATATATATTGTAACCCCTCACACCTATCACCAACACTAACAATTATCCGGGGGCACCAATTCTATTGATCATAGAATAAAATATTTATTTAACTTTACCTAAATCTATTCCTGAGGCTCTTAATTAAAGCTTTTACCTAAACTAACTCAGTTGAGTGATACAGAGGTGTATGAGGTGTACAATGTACACTAGATGTGGAAGAAAATATTATTACTAATAGGAATAAACATCTATTAAGTTCTATGCTAGACAAAATTAAATTGGTAAATTCTACCAGCTAAATTTAACTAATAATACTCTATATTTCACCTCCTCCCATCATCCATATACACTGAACAACATCTACTATATTATACAATTAACTAATAACTAAAATAAAATAAAATAATAATATTTCAGAAATTATCATATATAACTCACTAGATTTAAACTCAAACTAAACTTATCACTACTAAATTTTAATTACTCACTAATCTAATCTGGCTAAATGAATTTATTATCTAATCTAAATAATATATTGATGATCTCAGGGAATTAACTTATGGTATGGCTTGATCTAACATTTCTATACTTCAAATTATTATTTAACACTATAAAAATAATATTATAAACCAAACAATACCCTAATTAGATACTTGCAGTTAGATAATGAAAGAAATCTGGCTAATTTTGATTTCAATTCATCATCTAAACAAAATTAAATAACAAAACCCTTTTAAAAATGATCAGTAGGTAATTGACATCTCATATAGTGTTTGAATCAAGGAAATCAACGTCATCATATCTAAAGATTTATTATAATTAAATAAAATACAATTATGTTACATTAAATAAAATAAATGTATAAGCATGTGTGGAAGTGTAAAACACGAATGAATACTGAAGAAGAAATTCCAAATACAAATTTAGATAGCAAAATATTTATTAATCAACTAAAAAAAAAAAAATAGTTAAATCAACATTTATCTTTTTTATTGGTATGGACACAAATCCAAAAAAGAATTAATATCCTTGAGTACAGATTATACAAGAAGATATAACACAACATGATTCATTAACTTTATACATCTACTATATTTCATTTCCCAGAACATTTGATAGATTGGTAAACATTTTATTTGAAATATTAAATGAATTAAATGAGTCCCTATTATTTGTTATAAAGAAATGGCTCTTTAACTATCAATGATTTCTGATAAACTTATACAGAAATAAACAAAATAAATATGACCTTACATTTTTAGTAACTAATTACTAAAATACCTTTTATTCAACTTTTTCTTTGCTGAATATCCCTCATTTACTAACTAAAAGTTTATAACAACAACATAGATTAATATTCTAATTATTAAACAAATTAAGATTTTATATTATTACTTTACAAATATCTTGAATAAAATTAAAATAAGGGGATTTAAACTTGGAATAATATTAAACTATTTTACCAAAGAAAATAAATACTTCTAGTTTTAAAGTAAAGTATCCTATTGAATAATTAGGTTCTGCTTTGGCAAAATAAAGTAAATCTTGGTATTCATTAACTAATGTCTTATCTCTGCTTAATTATATATGCAAATTATGATTTAATGATAAAAGTCAATGAGATGAAGCTTAAATGATTACTACAAATGTTTTTTTTTTTTTACAATGATAAGTAAAATTCTACATTAATAATGAATTTTTTTATATTAAAATTAACAATCTGTGCATGAATCTGTATTATGCTGTGTGTCAAAGACAATAAATAAATAAATAAATAATGTTACTAAATCTAATCGGTTTGCTTATGATATTTCAATATAATCATAATACAGTTGGAAGTGAAGATCAATCAATCTTTATTTATCAACTATAATACAGCTGTTTTATAAGACACTATTCCTTCCTTTTATTCTTCCTTTTATCATAAACCATCAAACACTAGTCTCTAGCATAAGCTGGAAAACATCCAATACTCACATGGAATAACAGATTTATAATTCAAAACAAGTAAATATAACAATAACTTCCAAGTCTATCTTTAAGACTAAATAATTGGTGGAATAACACATCACCAAATGAAAACTAGGTAAATACAACAATATCTTCATACACATTTAATTCAATAACTGGTGGAATAACTCATAACCAAATGGAAATTAGGAATATAACATCTCTAGCTTCATACACATTTAATTCAATATATCAAATATAAAAGGAGGACTTAATCCACTCCTATCAAAATATACTCCATTACATGGATAAGAAAAGGAATATTCAATTCTATACACTACAATACACTGGGCAACTACCCATATTAAATGTTCAACTAAAAAACACACTAACTCAATCCCATAAAATATTATAAACATTGTAAAACTTTATAACATATAGCCACAAAATACTTTTCATTCTGTCATAACAAATAAATAATAACTCTCTTTTAAATAACATTCTAATTCTTCAAATGACAGATCCTCTTTTCCTTCCGGGATCCGATTTATCTAAAATCATTTCCACTGGCAATTACACATAATTACAAATAAGTTTGATAATAGATACACACACGTATAAGCATAAGATATACAGACCATTTAAAATCGCAGTATGCAAATAATTTCTGTTAAAATATTAATTATTACTGCCAGAATTAATAAAGAATAAATATCTCATATCTGACAATATTTCAGATTTGGTAATGTTCAAAGAACAATTAGAGAATAAAATACTAATTACTATGGACTAAAGCAAGACAAATATTTTTTTTTATAATATAATACGTTAATATTGGCAAGAATCAGTAGTTAAATTGAACCTAAATAAATAATGAAATTGTATGTTATAGATAAAATAACCATTGAAAATAATTATTTTACCAACTTATAAAACGAAATACATTCGGTAAGATTTGACATAATGAACTTTTTTTAAAAAAAATAATTATTCACCCCTTTGAATGGACTCTTCCATTGGTTTATTATGTGCGGGAATTATTAACACACACACGACCAAACTTATCGTTTGTCATCTGATCCTTCGTGTTAGCCGCTAGAGGCGTGATTTCTAGCTACATTTCTAGAAATATGCTGTTTCCGCGGCCCCACCTAGGCCTTTAAGCATTATTTCTAAAATAAATCCTAGAAATATTGTTAACTAAGAGTTAAGTCTTCTTTCTATGCTAAAAGGTAGACTGTTAACTCGGAGTTGTCTTCTTTCTACGATAAAATCTAGAAAGAATGTTAACTCAGCTTAGTGGCTAACGGTGTGGCTTTTTCCGATGCTAAAAGCAGAGGAAAATACCGTAGTTATTTGTGTAACGCACTATATCGTAATGCTGTGTTATGTAATTGATGTACCAATATCGTACGAGGGGGTATTAATTTGATTGTGTCAAAATTATTTTAATTTTCATTGGTACCTTTTTTTTCTAAGACGAATTGATGTACTGTTACATTTTAACAATTTTAACAGTATCGTGATTTTTCCTCATAAATTTATATTCCTCCTAAATTTTCGATTATGATGGGTTAGGGTAATATTTTAAAGATCACACTTTGAGTCATGTTTCAGTGAGAAATTTTCCGAGACAAAAAGTATGGCAAATTCGAAAACAGAAAATATGAAAATATGGGAATTACCAGGCATGGAAGCCAGCGCTGTAACATTTCTACAGCAGAAAACATACTGCTGAAAAATAAAAGATGTTTGTGCGGCGAATGTATGAGACTTGAGGTCCATAAAGATCTTTGGACTTTCATTTGTAAGTCTGGTTCTTGCCGAAAGAAATGTGCACTTCGAAAAGGCGGCTGGTTTGAGGGATTTCAAATGTCGTTCATCAAGTCTTTACATTTGCTGCATTACTGGAGCCATGACGAGTTGACCGTACAGCATGCCATTAATGACATTGAAATATCTCGAGATTAATTAGCCAGATGGAAAGAAGCTCTCCATGAATTATGTCACGAAAGCCTTGCTTCAAGACCTTCCAGTCAAGTTGGAGGATCAGGTTTGATAGTAGAGGTGGACAAAACACTGTTCAGTCGACGTAAGAACCACCAGGGAATAGTGCTTCCTCAGCAACGGATATTTGGTGGCTTTTGCAGAGAGACTGGAGAATGTTTTGCCACACCCATTCCATTACGATCTGCGGTCACATTTCTGCAAGTCATACAGGAAAATATCAAGCCCAGATCCACAATTTACTCCGACTGCTGGAAAAGATATAAAACATCCGATTTGAAAGCAGCAGGTTTCCAACACTTCACCGTGAACCATCACTATAATTTTATTGATCCTAAAACAGGAGTTCACACACAAAACATCGAACGTCTTTGGGGCTGTCTGAAATCACAAAATAAAAAACAGCGTGGAACACCTAGAAGTTCAATAAACAATTACCTGTGAGAATTCCTTTGGCGACGTCTTCATAAAGATGGAGATGGTTTTAATAGAATATTATTTGAAATGCAGATAAAACAGAGATAGTTTTATGCTGTTTTATTAAATTATTTTGTTTCTGTTATACTGTTTCTCATTTCATGGGCATGTTATGGTTCATGTGTTGATTTCTTGTTTTGAGGTCGAGTTTTGTTTGTTAAAAAGTTTAATAGACACAATAATTGTTGTTAAAACTGTTGAAATCATTTTATCAACAAAGAAGAGAGATATGTGGAGGTAAGTTATTTTTTAAAAAAACACTTTTTTTTAGCTGTTATTAGAGAGATTTTATTTCTGTTACATTTTTTTTTGTGTTCCACAGACAGTTTCCGTTTCATTGATTGGTTTCTCTGCATTGAGTTACGTTTTTGACATAAATAAACCTAAATATGTTTAAACCATATCTTCAAAATTTGTTAAAATAATTTTTTCAACAAAGAAAAGAAAAACAAAAGAATCTGTAGGTGAGTGACATTATCCATTTATTATTTAGAGGTAAATATATATGATGCAACCTTTATTGTAAAAGTAAATTTAATTTGTCTACCAGTAAATATTATTAACCAAATTGATAAATAAAGTAACATAACATACGCACACAATAATTGTTGTTAACCAAAAAATGTAAATTATTATTTAAAAATAAACAAAAACACCCCTCCCACTAATTGTTGTCAATCAAATGTAAACAAATTAAAGTAACGAAAATTATTATTTAAAGATCCATAAAAAAAAACCCCTGTTGTTTCTTTAATTTTGTCACTTAAATTTTTAAAAACAGTATTACTATTTAAACACAACCCAAATTATTATTTAAACGTAAACCAAAAAAGATCCTTTCTTGTCAATAATAATCAAATTAAAAACTATTATTGTCCCATTGTCAAAAATATTAGGTTTTTGAGCAACCAAAACAATAATTTATAAACGAAAAAAAAGTCAATCGGTTGTCAATCAAATATAATAAATAAAAGTAACTTCAATTTTGATTTAAACATACACACACAAAAAAAAAAACCCTTTCTCCAAATAATTGCTGTCGGCAATCAAATGTAAAATAAAAAGGAAGGTAAATTAGTATTTAATCATCATCCAAAAACACCCACCGCTCTCACTAATTATTGTCAGCAATCAAATGTACACCACCACTAAAAGTAACATAAACTACTATTACACCCTTTTCCCCAATAATTGTTGTCTACAATTGTACATACAAAAAACACCCCTCCCAATAATTAGTATCGGCAATCAAATGTAAACCAACCAATCAAAGTAAGACCGTAACTTAAAAGTACTATTGTTTAAATGGTTAACCCACCCCTTCACCCAATAATTGTTGTCTACAACCATACACACAAAAAAAGACCCCTCCCAATAATTAGTGTCAAACAAATGTAAACCAATCAAAGTAACATGGTAACTTATTATTTAAATGTAACCCAAATTACTAGTTGAAACTACACCGAAAAACAACCTTTTGTCATTAAAAATTAAACAAACAACAACTATTATTGTCCCAAAGTCAAAAATATTTATTCATAGAAACAAAAATCATAATTTATAAAAGAAAGGAAGTAATATCGGTCGTTGATCAAATGTAAACCGATATAAGTAACGGTTTTAATTTTTATTTAGACATACACACACACGCGCGGAAAAAAAAAACAACACTTATACCATCGTCAAAAATATTATTTGGGAAAAATAATTCTGAAACGAAAGAAAGTAAACTTTGTAAACAAACAAAAAACAACAATATTAATAGAATCACTGGCCCAGAAACGTTATATTAATGTGTTTTTGATTAGAAATCACGCCTCTAGCAGCTAACACGAAGGATCAGATGACAACCTAAAATTATCTTATTAAAATAATAATAATAATAATAATAAAAATAAAATTACCAGCATAATATATTTTTTCTTATGCTATTTGAGACGTTCTTGTAGAAAATAATATAATACATATAATAAAAATATTTAACTAATACTAAGTAATATTCTATTAAATAATAATAAAGTTATCTTCTTTTTTCTTCTTAAATGATAAGTTTATAAACGTTTTTTTACATGACTTTCCTTGTCATGTTTTTGAAAATAATTATACTGCAAAAGACAAATATTAAACAATAAACACACAAAGATAAATATTGATGCATCAAACAATATACTTCCTGCAGGAAAAATAAAATAATATTTTGTTGAATCCATAAAAGAATCTTCAATGTTTTTTTTTTTTTTTAGTTTTCCACTAATGAATTGCTATTAACGTTGTAAATAATCAATTTCCTTAATTAAACAATATATTTTATAACGCAAGTAAAATAGAAGTTTGTATTTTACTCCTAGGATATATTAAATATTTAATTTCATTATCATAAGGCCATTCAGAAATATACGTATCCATTCAACTAATAATATTTATTGAGATAAATTCGTTGGTAATATTAATACAGCAATGTCACATAACTTTCTATATTTATAATTTCCTTCCTCCTACTAGTTTAGAAGAACACAATTATTGAAGTACATTTAATGACATATTTAATTCTATATTTTTCTTTCAACGGTAAAAATAGAAATAGTTAAGATGCTAGTCTAAGACATGTGGCAAATAAATTACATATTCCTTGTATATATTTTACATTTTGAGTTTTCTTTTATATTTAGCATGAAATTTGTATGTTAAAGTTCTGAGAACGTTTAATGAAGGTTCACATTTTTCCAATACACACATGAAACACGTGACAATTCTTCTCTTCATATTATAATTAAAGCTTAAAAATTTAATTGTTATAAAATAAACAAATTTCCTTTTATCCTTCCCTGTTAATTTTAAATTTAAATAAAACAATTTAACAGTCCTATTAAGCATTCCCATTTCTTAAGTAATAATTTATCTTCAATAATGAAATATAACACTTACATGTATTTTAGCATAACGTTGGAACAATTTGGGAGCGAATTGACGTATCTTCTAGTAGTTTTTAAGTGCACATTCTGCAAACAAATAACATAATTAAAGTTTCAACTTGCACTCTGGAAGAGAAAAATATAATTTCACTACTAAACTTTGCTAAATAAATTATTTATAGCTGTGCTTGGTTAGCTATGTCTGCTCTTCAAAGTGATAATAGTAGAATGCCCTTCAAAGTAATAATATTAGAATGCCCACTTAAAAGTAATAAGTATTGACTTTTATAACATTTTTAATAATAATTACATCATATAGTTATTTTCCAATTGTTTGCGATAATGTTACATCATCAGAAAAAGACTATGAACTCGCCCCTCCCCCTTGCACACTTACTTAATTATGCAAAAACTTTAGACAGTAAAAAAAAAAAAAAAATAGAGATGAAAAAAAAAAATATTTCGCCTTTTAAATAAATGAAAG
Organism: Epiperipatus broadwayi; assembly: GCA_028023455.1. Taxonomy (NCBI): domain Eukaryota; kingdom Metazoa; phylum Onychophora; class Udeonychophora; order Euonychophora; family Peripatidae; genus Epiperipatus; species Epiperipatus broadwayi. The sequence continues at coordinate 1,197,716 of JAQFVV010006481.1, read as the reverse complement.
AAAAAAAATTAAATTAATAATTACATGTTTTTAAAGCAGTAGAATAAAATTAATGACAATTGTTTTAATAAATAAAATATTTTACAGTATTTGTCATTATATAATTCACCTATCCATAATTTATTGATTTATTTAAAATGTAATTAAGTTAGTTTTTAATACTATTATTGATATAATTAAATAGTTGAATGTATTATGGGATATTTAATGACAATGAAACATGTGAATGAAAAATGAAGTTGGGTAATGCATGAATATTTAGTAATAATATACTATAGGTATTACACTGATACTGACTGAAATGACAATGTGAATGATGATGAGTGAAACATATTTTACTGTTTATGCTATAAATTTAAATGTATAAAACAAATGGACTAGAAAATCATTCTAACAAAACTGAATACTGCTTTATGAGCTAATAAAACAAGTAAGTATCAACTTAAACTATATTGACTATACATAAAACAACCCCCCCCTCCTATTCTATTACTGATTATACCCTAAAATAAGATACCAAACATTTAAGAAATCTTTTAATTACCCCTGCACCTACTATTGCTTACAGTTTTAAGTCAAAATATTTTTTTTTACAAATTTCACGTTATTTCTTTTTTTTTTTTTAAAAAAGGATAACAGATATTACTGATATACTACCACACTACTACAATGACTATTTCTGGTGCCAAATCAGAAGGTCACAATATATATAAGATCGGAAGATAAATATAAACACATCAATAATATAACATATCTCTAATATATATATATATATATATATATTATATTAGAGATGTGTTTATTTTATTTGATTGGTACTAAATTTCATTATAAAAATTTTGAACATTTCTTGTTTTATATTTGCATTTTTTTCTCATGTGTCACAGCATCAGCCAGGAAGCCAACCAAAAACCCAAGACAACTGCTTGCTAAGCAGCTGTCTCTGACCTCTAGACCAACAAAGCTTGACTATTTACATATATTTGTCCTCATACTATCTATAATTTGCCACTAATTTTTTTCCAATAAATCTATTTTTGAATTACCTAACTAAGTTTACATTCTAAAATCAAATTACTTCAAAAAGTGTCCCTCATATATAACCTGTCAACAAATTCTAAAGAAAGAAACTATGTTATCAAAAACATCTCCCACTTCTATATCATAACCTGCCAAATCACACAAACCAAAATGTTATATCTTATATTTTTCTACATCATTAATATATTTATATGTATCTCAATGATTCATTGACAAATCAATCACATCATACATACTAGGAGTTGTCATACAAAAAAAATATTATGGTTACTGACAAAATTGTGCAATACCTGTGTAAATCATCTGATGGCATTATGCATGTGCATTCCTTATTCTGTCATTATAGGTTAATAATTTTAATTTTTAGCCACTAAAGTCAAAGAAAAATAATTGTCCCTCAATTATTTAACCTAAATTATTTCTTGCTTGTAATGGAAAACACTAACCAAATAATGAGCCATGGGATTTATTTGCATATAAAAATTAGAAGTCAAAGCCACAATTACATCATAATTTAGCAGGTTCTTTTATGTGAAATATAAACATTTACAAATCATTTTATTATTTCATTACTATATAAAGATTTAAATTATGCAGAAACGTTATAAAGGTTATTATAAAGGTTTAATATATCTTTTTACACTTAAAACTTGAAAGTAATTGATTTGTAATATTTGATATTTGTTAATTTTGAAAGGAATCCAATCCGATGCATTGACTCCTCATCCCACACAAACTAATGATCACTGCTTTAAGCAAAAAGAACTATTCAAAATGTGTATACTGCATTGTGATAGACAACTAATGATATATATATTATTTATGTCAACAGATGGCGTTCTACCAAAAAACATCATCAAGGGTATTTCGTTTACATAAATGTCAGAGAATGCATTCACTATCTCTAACTTTAATTCCACTTTCAGATCATGATTTCAAGCTATTTGCTATCATCAGTGAAAGACAGGAATGAGAACAAGATCTAAACACAAACTCTGAGCATTTATGAAACAGTTTCTATTCAGCTTGCAAGCATGAATTTTTTAGACACATTAATGTCTTCAAACTCAGCATAGCAAGCCAGATAGCTATATGGGTCTGATATCAGTTCAGCATCACAACATAGTAGAAGCCTCTATATATATCATTGCAAGAAAGACCTCAATGGTACATTTATGAAAAACTAAATCAAGTTAAAAACTTGTTAACGCTTGTATTTATGTCAACAGATGGCATTCTACCAAAAACACCGTCAAGCTTATTTCGTTTACATAAATGTCAGAGAATGCATTCACTATCTCTAACTTTAAATCCATTTTCAGATCATGATTTCAAGCTATTTGCTATCATCAGTGAAAGACAGGAATAAGAACTAGATCTAAATGCAAACTCTGAGCATTTATGAAACAGTTTCTATTCAGCTTGCAAGCATGAATTTTTTAGACACGTTAATGTCTTCGAACTCAGCATAGCAAGCCAGATAGCTACATGGGTCTGATATCAGTTCAGCATCACCACATAGTAGAAGCCTCTGCAATATATATCATTGCAAGAAAGACCTCAAAGGTACATTTATGAAAAACAAAATCAGACCCATGTAGCTATCTGGCTTGCTATGCTGAGTTCGAAGACATTAACGTGTCTAAAAAATTCACGCTTGCAAGCTGAATAGAAACTGTTTCATAAACGCTCAGAGTTTGTGTTTAGATCTAGTTCTTATTCCTGTCTTTCACTGATGATAACAAATAGCTTGAAATCATGATCTGAAAGTGGAATTAAAGTTAGAGATAGTGAATGCATTCTCTGACGTTTATCTAAACGAAATACACTTGACGGTGTTTTTTGATAGAACGCCATCTGTTGACATAAATACAAGCGTTAATAAGTTTTTAACTTGATTTTGTTTTTCATAAATGTAACTTTGAGGTCTTTCTTGCAATGATATATATTGCAGAGGCTTCTACTATGTGGTGATGCTGAACTGATATCAGACCCATGTAGCTATCTGGCTTGCTATGCTGAATTCGAAGACATTAACTTGTCTAAAAAATTCACGCTTGCAAGCTGAATAGAAACTGTTTCATAAATGCTCAGAGTTTTTGTTTAGATCTAGTTCTTATTCCTGTCCCTCACTGATGATAGCAAATAGCTTGAAATCATGATCTGAAAGTGGAATTAAAGTTAGATAATGAATGCAGTCTCTGACATTTATGTAAACGAAATACGCTTGATGGTGTTTTTGGTAGAATGTCATCTGTTGATATATATATATATATATATATATATATATATATATATTCTAACATAATATTATATATATATATATATATATATATATATATATATATTCTAACCTAATATTATTAGTTTATTTTATTTTATTATAGTTTATTTTATTTGCACTTGTTGCTAAGGCGCCATTTCTAACCTAATTTTTTAGCTTAGTTTAATTCTGTAATTATTTATTAGTTTAGTTTGCACTTAGACACTAATCATACTCTGAGCTGTATTAGGTTATTTTGTCTGCTCTTGTTGACACCAATTTTTCAGGTTGGAAATTAAGGCAACCAAAACAAAGCAACATATCCATTAATTTTCCAATATGATCTAAAATATTTTTCATATAATACAACTGTACATTCAATTCTCTTAAGCCATGCCACCGATTGTAATAACAACAATAATTGATCACTTATTAATTTAAAGAATAATTATAATAATATTAATCTCAGGGTTCTTTGTTTCATGTAAGGAAATGCTCAGCGGTATTGTGTTGTCGCATATGACTGGCATTCTGGTCGGCTATAGGAAACATTTATTTTACTTAAATTCAATGTGTCTTCATCTCTTATATCAACTGCTATATTATTTAAAGAGATGATAATTCTATTCAATAATGACGTATAATTTTGAATAACACAGCCTTTTTTTTCAAGAATCTCAGTCAGAATAATAAAAAGACAAGGGTGTTTTTTGTGTCCTTCCATCATCCATGACAACACAATAATATAACTAAGATTTATTATTTAGACAATTTACCTAAATGGGAATGGAATAATGTGCAACCAAAGTTAATGGTTTGGGAATAAATTTAGTCTTAAGTTTTCAACTCCATAAATAATTATCATTAAACTAAAATATAATGACATATTCCGATCTGCTTAACTTTATTTATCTGGTATATTAAGTTTTTAAGAATTTGGAATGATTTCGGACTCAAGAAAAGGTTTTGCAAATATTGTGCAAACACTTATATTTAGCATATAAAAACAAAAAAATGAATCTACAACAAATTTTAACAAGACTATAATTTATTATTATCACAAAAAATATATGAACATTTATTCAATAATCCCATAGTAATACAAAAATATAAAATATAACTGACGTTAATCTGTATACTCTTTTGGTTATGGACTAGAGGTTACTACTTCTCCTGTATGCAATCATATGGATTGATTAACTAAAAGTACATTTCATTCCCAATACATTGTTTATTAAATTTTGGTAACCTTGTCAATCAATAGTAGTCTGTCCAATAGACAGGTCCAGAGAGTAGTCACTACATCAGTTCATCCATTCTTCCATTCCATTCTCTTCCTTGCCCACTTCCTCAATTCCACATAACCCCTTCCATCTCGTATATCATCCAATAATGTCAATCTCTTCCATCCTATCTTTTTATTTCCACTCACCATACCTTCCAAAACATCTTTCATTAAACTATAATCTTTTCTTAGTATATGTCCAATCCAGTTTCTCTTTCTCTCTTTGATACTTTCAATCAATCTTCTTTCCTCATTAACTCTTTTCAAAACTTCTTCATTTGTTATTTTATTCACCCAACTGATTTTTTCCATTTTTCTCCATATCCACATCTCAAAAGCTTCCAGTCGGTTTTTAATTCTATTACTCAATGTCCATGTCTCACAACCATACATTAATACACTCCACACATAACATTTAATTAATCTTTTCCTTAATTCTCTTTCCATAGGTCCACAGAATATCTTCTTTCTTTTTACAAATGTCACCTTTGCCAATGCTATTCTTCTTTTAACTTCATCTTCACTTCTTCCATCCTCACTCAACCAACAACCCAAATATCTAAATCCCTTCACCTGCTGCACCATGTCATCATGGATTCCAATTTGCAGTCTTTTTGCATCTCTCCCTATCCATAAACACTTAGTCTTTTCAATATTAATCTTCATTCCATATGCCATACATCCTTCTTCCAATTTATTCAACATATTCTGAAGATCCTTTTCTTCCTCAGCAATAAGAGCCATATCATCTGCAAATCTTATACACTTTATTACTCTCCCTCCAACATTTGCTCCTCCACAGTCCAAATAATTATTTATCATATCTTCTAAATAAATATTAAACAAAACAGGTGACATACTACATCCTTGCCTAACTCCACTTTCTATATTCACTTCATCTGTCTCATTACATCCAAATCTATCTCTTATTCTTTGCCCATTATACATATTCCATATCAATCGTCTTTCTTTCCAGAATACTCCTTTATCTCTTAAGATAGACATCAGTTTATTCCAGCTTACTCTATCAAATGCCTTTTCTAAATCTACAAAACATATACCAATTCCTTTATCTCTTTCCATATATCTTTCTGCAATTGTCCTAACAATACCAATAGCATCTCTCGTGCTTTTCCCTTTCCGAAAACCAAACTGTTCTTCAGCAATATAATAGTCGACCTTCCCATAAATCCTTTGAGTTAAAATCCTCAATAACACCTTAGAAACATGACACAATACACTTATTGTCCTATACTCTTCACATTTAACAGCTTTCTTCTTTTTAGCAATTGGAATCACTATAGTTCTTAAAAAATCTTCAGGCCAAACTCCACTATTATATATCAAATTGCAAAGTCCAACTATTTCCTTCATAGTAAATTCTCCCATTTCTCTTAAAAATTCTATAGGTACTGCATCAAATCCAATAGCCTTACCATTCTTCATTTGTGCGATTGCCTTTCTTACTTCATCTGGCAGTATGTCCATACCTCTATCATCCATTGCAACATCTTCTTCATTTTCAAGTTCATAACTAATTAAATTATTTCCTCTACTAAACAGATACCGAATATATTCTTCCCAATCTTTTTAATATATCATTACTATCGGTTAACCTTCTTCCATTCTTATCCGCAATCTCACTTGCTACCCATGTCTTTTTCTCCCAAGAAATACTTTGTATTCTATCAAATGCTAGATCATATCTTTTCATCTGTTGAAACCTTTCTATCTCTTTACATTCTTGCTCCAACCACTTTTCTTTTGCTAAATCTGTTTCTCTTCTTAATTCATTATTAAATTTCCTATATTCCTTTTGCCCTTCCTCAGTATTTATATTCTTCCACCTTCTCCACACTTCCATCTTTTCCAACATACCTTCAGTTATCCAAGGTCTTTTAGCTTTTTTCGCACGAATAATACCTATTTCATTTTTTGCTATTTTCAAGAATCCCTCTTTAATTCTATTCCAACACTCATCAGAGCCATTAATATAGTTCCCATCCTGAACAATTCTTTTAAATTCACCCTCACATATTAAACCAAATTTTCCTTTTTCCATTTGTCTCAATTTATCCAAGTCCCATCTTGTGTATCTTTTCCCTCTTTTAATTCTTTTTAAACTTAACTTTAATTTAGCCATCACCAAATTATGATCCGAATCTATATCAGCACCTGGAAAAGCATGTGAACCCTTAACAGCATTCTTATATCTATTCTGAATCAGTATATAATCAATTTGATAACGTTCTTTGTTACCTGGAGCTTTCCATGTATACAATCTTCTAATATGATTTTTAAAGCAAGTATTTGAAATGACAAACCCATTCTCTTTACAAAATTGTACAAGTCGACTACCCCTTTCATTTCTTTTCCCAATACCATAATTTCCAACAATTTTCTCTTCCCTACCTTTCCCCACAACAGCATTCCAATCCCCCAATAGCAATATACATGCATTTTTTCCTTCACATTGAATACTTTCTTCTATCTTCTCATACATTTCATCAATTTCACTATCATCATGAGTACTAGTTGGCATATAAACTTGTACAATTACCAAATCCCTAGGACTTGCATTTATTCTCATCACCATCAGTCTATCATTAATACCATCAACCTTTGCCACACTATTCCATATTTTCTTCCTCACAGCAATGCCAACTCCATTAATTGATCTATCACCACCTGAATAAAACAACTTTACATCTCCACTACTTACTTCTCCACATCCCTCCCACCTCACTTCACTTAATCCCATTACATCAATATTATTCAAATTCAACCCTCTTTTCAAATTCTCCAATTTCCCACTTTTCCTCAAAGATCTAACATTCCACGTTCCAATTCTCAGTGTATCCCCTCTCAATGAATTATATTTATGAGGATTTTGCAGGTTGACGACCTGAGTAGCCTCATGTCCACTCCCTGCCGGGCAAGACACCAAAGTTATTCTTAACTAAGGTCTCAACACCAAACGTAATGATTTCTGTAGACATACTCATAATAAAACAAGGGAATTATAAGACAAAGTGGTTTCCCGTTGCCTTCTTTGCCCAGCAATAACCTCTATAATAGGCTTAGTGCACTAGCCAAATCCCATAAAATGAAAATCCAACTACCGCTTCCTCCTCATCGTTGTCACCTCTAGTGATCTTCCGCTGACTTGGAAGAAATGCCGTTGCTGACCCAGCACCCAGCGGGGTGTTGACTTATTTAATGGCGGTCAACACTCGCCATTATACATCCACCGTCATAGGAATTGTGGCACTTTATAGAAGTAGACACGCCACTGTCTCCTTCACCACTTCCTGATAGTGAATGTTGTCCCATTGTCAGCGACTGCTTATTTACAGTACTCTGCTTATTCGCAGCTAACCTTCATATCTGAAGGCCATGCCCCTATCTGCAACCTGGGGACGCTCTGGGTGGCATGGGACCCATGCCTTATTCCCAGGGTAACCTTGTAGAAGCTTTTATTCAAAATTATTGACAAACTATTTTTTTTTTTTAATGATTAATCCAATCATATGCAATACGCAAAATATTACATTTATTTCTAATACATTTACTTTGTTTATGGTCTTTAATGGGATAACCTATTCTAATTATAGGCCAGTTATCAGAAGTTACACTTATCATCTTACATTTAACTTAATGCTAACTTAAGTTATGATACAAATTTTATTCATACGTATACTTTTGAAATATGAGTATTATTTAATTACTAACCAGAATTAAGTATTGCATTTGAATATTCCTTCAGTAAATAAGCGTTTTAAATTACGCAATTTTAATTACTTTCTCCATTGATTTACTTGTCAAATACTAGCAATATTTAGCAGCACAATACAGATATTGATCTTAGTTACTAACACACTATTTATACTAAAGTGGATCTTGAGGAACTAACACCTCCAATATAACCTTTATCTTGCCCGAACTTTCAAAATTAAGCACAATAATCAACACCTTCCATGGTGGAGCTATCTTTATTTTCACATGAGGAATATGGAATAACCATGAAGGTCTGTAAAGTAATCTACTACATTAAAATATTTTGGTGGTTTCTTGCCTCTTTCTTGGGCATACAACGAACACACGCCAAATACCATCCTCTCCTGGGATTTAAACGAATGAAGCATACTAAATGCTGGATAAATTCTTGATCGTCCTATCTATGAGAATCGATCACTGGGGCTATAAACATACCTGAACATTATATTTAAAATCTTCCTCTCATGGAAAACAAAGCTTTTGGGGAGATCATTTTTCATCCCATAAAATAAATACATGATAATTATTACCTATGCGAATATTAAGCATATACCAATGCTATATCTGGGCAGGATAAGTAAATACACTGATTATAATAAACTTATGTTACCGGTATACTTTGATCAACATCTGAAATTAATGGACGTCATAGAATAAAAGTATAATAATTTTAATTTTAATAAAGGAACATTCAAAAATAGTTGGTAGCATACTATCTTAAACTAAATAAAGTGGTTGTGTTATTTAAGAATAATTAGGAATAAATTCCTCAATTAATACAGTATAAATTCGCTTCAAAACTTTAACAAGAAATATTTTGTTATAGCATTTTTTTTTTTTTTTTAGTTACTTCTGATAATTTTTCATATTTATTTTATCCCTTAAATATCTAAATATTTTTTTTTTCTTTTACGTATCTAACATACAAAATTTCTACCTACACTTGTATGTAATAATTAAAACATATTTTATAGATTTTTTTTTTATTTCGTGTTAAATATCAACTTAACCTATAATAATTATATTAAAACATACCTCTATCATTACAAGGCTATTAAATATCACTTGACCATACAGACTTTAATCTATGTGATAAAAAAAAAACATATCATTTATAACTTAGTTTAAACAATCATTAATTAACAAGTGCATACTCTCTCATTAGAAAATGTTTTTCTGTTGATCAATTGGTCCAGGTGAAGAGCTCTATCCAGTCGTATTTCACGAAGCAAGTTTAAAAACAATAAACACATGGTATTATTTCCTTTAAATAAAAGTTTTCTCTTATTTTGTGCGTTTAATAAATTAGGTAAATAAAAATATAGCAGAATTGAAGATTAATTCTTACTTGAATTAAACTACTACAATTTTGGGATCCAAGAAAAAAAAGTATACATATTATAACATAACGAACAGTTGACGATAGACGATAAACATACACAATTCTTTTTTTTATTATTATTGACGATATGTACAATTCATATTAGCTAGCTTACTTATGGACGAAAATGCGCAATTTTTCCGAGAGATTATTCTGATAATAACTGCAGCTGATTTACATGTATAGGAAGTTTTAATAAATCCAACTGATGTGTAATATAATATATCATTTATTTTTATCATTAAGTCACTGAGATATTTGGTTTTGTTCATACTTTAGGAATTATAAATTTTTTAACGGTAACTTCTCCGTAAGAATGCCCCTATATAACTCTTCCTATATTTACTCTGAGAAAGTTTACATTTTCTTTATTATTATTATTATTTTTAAAATATACAGGTGCATAATTTAATCTTATTTATCATTATTATTATTTCCAGACAATTCTTGGTGAATAAAACATATTTTAACGTATGTAACTACATTACTTGTTAAGGCAGACAATATTGAGAAAGAGCGCGAAAATGTTTCTAGTTGATTTTCCTTGGTTTCAAAATATTTCTTTCAATTATTTTTTTTTCTATACCAAGAAAATATCAATAAATAACATAAAGTTAATAAATAATTAATCTTTTCTTGGAAATCGTTTCTTTTCCTTAATTTAGATATAATATAATTATTCATGCTTCTTTTAGTTACATCTGTCATTTTTGAACTTTAGCACGCGAGACAATAAACTTTTAAGTATAAAAGGTTTTTAAATAGGTAGATGGCACAGGAAATCAGGATGTCTTATCAAAAAAATTTAGCCACACATTGTATTATTAAAATTTTACTTTGATTACATTTATTTCTGCAAAATAAAATGAAAAAATTGAGTTACCAAATTTCAGCACTGTTCCTTCCTTGAAAACTAAAAGCAGACTATTTTTTTTTCAAAGTCAAAATGATCTTGACTTTAGCGACCTCTTCCAGAAAAATAATCATTTGATTATAACATAAACAAAAGAAAGGAAAAACCTATTACAATCATATAGTTTTAGTATTTTTTAAATAGATTACAAGGTGATTTGACAATAAAAAAAATAATAAATACATTTAATTAATGATAATTATCAGTAATTTATAACTCATTTTCTACAAATGGAATTACCAGAAGTTATTGTTCTCTATGATAAGACATTCATCTCTTCTTCCCCTCTACCCATCCAAAATCAATTACTGTTTATGATATTTGTTTTTATACTATATTAATTTGCTTTAATTATTAATATCTTAATTAAATTATTCATGTTCTTTTTAAAATGATATTGCATTACTAAATCTATTAGTTATTCACCCAAAACATGCCAAAGTGAGTGAATAGCATACTTTATTAATCAATTATTACTATTGTTATTTTATCTTTTTATTTCTTTAAAGAATAGCATTGTTTTCCTGCAGAAATAATGCCAAGTAAACTAAGTGTCAATAACACTAGGTTACAATATATATATATATATATATATATATATATATATATATATATATATATATATATATATATATATATATATATATATATATATATATATATATATATATATATATATATATATATATATATATATATATATATATTGACTGCAGTGATCAATTTCATTTCTGGGTATTGGCAAGTAACATTGGTAATACAATAATTGTAAAATAAAGGAAATAACATTTGTAATACAACAATTTATAAATAAGAACAAATGGTGAAAATTAATCTTTTACCCTGTAATACTGGTTACAGAAAATTTATAATGTATAAAATTACTAGCAGTGGCAACATCATGTCAAGACAAGTACAATGGCAAGATAGTTAAAACACATTATGAATATTGAATCTACTGCTTGCTTTTGCACTAAACAAATAATGAAATCAGAAATCAGCAATAAAACATGGTTTTACAATTATTTATCACTAGTATGTCACATAAGAATGAATTTCATATATAACTAACATAGCCTGAATTAATGATTGACAACTGTCTACTTCTATTAATTTCATCCTTTCAAAGAAAACATAAATCAGTTCAACTGAGATCTACTCATATAATAAAATAAATGTTAACCTAGCCTCTCCATGCAACACAATTCAACTTTATTCATTATTTATTAGTTTGCAGATTAAACATATCATGTATATTTAAATAAAGTGAAATTTACTGGTTTAACTAGAACAAAAAATAACTACTAGATTGGCTAGAGATTACTAAATTAATATTTGACTGATTAGACAACATCACAGCAATATTTTTCTATCCATTCTCATAAACGGATTAACAAATAATTATTTCCTAACCTACTTTCACTAGACAGTAGATAAATAAAATATTTTAAAGTGCAAACCTATTATTTCAGTTTGTTTCCATCAATCTTTTAGGTAATTGTTTATTTTGGATGATTTACTTCTTTGAAACATAGCTATAGTGGATTAAGGTCCAAATCACAATTTAGTAGGATGATTAATCCTTATTTTATTTGGGTTGATGACTAAGTTATTTTTTCACTTCATATTTTAGGCATATGACATTATTATATAGCAAACACAAGTTCAGGTTGTTTCTTCACATGTCAAATGTTCCTTGTTTTGGATTCAGCCATGAGCTTCTAGCTTTCTTTCTGCAATCTTGACTCATGCATTATATTGCCTCAAATTACATGAACAAACATAATTATGAAGTCCATGTTGAGGATGTCAGAACAACTAAAGCAATTGACAAAATAATAAAACAACATATGTAATAACAGAAGAAAAATAACATCACAGATTAGTAGAAGAAAACTGCAGAATAATGAAAGAAAGATAAACAATAAATCTTATTATGGACATCATTTATAGTTTTTTTGGAATTAGGTTATCCATGACATTTGTTTTTAGTGTTCATCTTTTTGATCCATTTATCTATTAGCTATAGAGTGCATCATATAATTTACTGTGATCTGCAGCCAATGCTCATTTATATCATATTTGCAGATAATTTTATTTTTATTTGGGCCTATAATATAACAGCCTGTTTAATTACATTTCATGAGACAATTATCTCATTAAAAATCATTTGAAAGATCTGTTTAAGTGTTCTTTTTTATGAATATTATTTCTATTTTAACTTTTAACAACAGAAATACCTTTTAAGATTTTAACATTTACTTTTAGAAAAACAAATAGTTTTTTTAGGTAACTAATGCGCTTTAAATCAATATATAGTTTCTAAGGACCGATAACATACATTTATATTTGTATGTAATAGATAGATAGATAGATAGATAGATAGATAGATAGATAGATAGATAGATAGATAGATAGATAGATAGATAGATAGATAGATAGATAGATAGATAGATAGATAGATAGATAGATAGATAGATGGATGGATAGATTGATAGATAGATAGATGGTTGGATGGATGGATAGATAGATAGATAGATAGATAGTTAGATAGATAGATAGATAGGTAGGTAAGTAGATGGGTAAATAGATAGTTAGATAATTGTATAGATAGATAGATAGACAGATAGAGAGATAGATATGTAGGCAGGTAGGTAGTTAGATAGATAGATAGATAGATAGATAGATAGATAGATAGATAGATAGATAGATAGATAGATAGATAGATAGATAGATAGATAAGTAGATAGGTAGGTAAGTAGATGGGTAAATAGATAGTTAGATAATTGTATAGATAGATAGATAGACAGATAGAGAGAGAGATATGTAGGCAGGTAGGTAGTTAGATAGATAGATAGATAGATAGATAGATAGATAGATAGATAGATAGATAGATAGATAGATAGATAGATAGATAGATAGATAGATAGATAAATAGACAGATAGATAGATAGTTAAGATAGTTAGATAGATAGATTACTACTACTATTTATTAAAATTATTCAAATAAAATCTTTTTTTTATTATCATGTCTTAGTAACTTTTAAATTACTGATATGATGTGTCCATATATATATGTGTGTGTGTGCGCGCGTGTGTGCTATTCATGCTTACATTTATATTATTTACAGTTTTTTTCTTTATTATTCTTGTATCTGATGTTAGATTTTATATATATTTCATAACTATAGCAACCAAGACAGAATTGTCTATAGGTATTTAATTATTTTATTTGGAATTTGATTTATTTATGAAACTAATATTTGTTATTGTTAATATTACTTATACTGACTAAATTTATTTCTAATTGTAATTATGAGTTTATACTAATGTATAAAGATAATTATTTTAGTATAGGTTGAATATAGTTTAATTTTAATTGAAGTTTAATTATGAACATTTAATATATATATAAATAACAACTCTATTTCTTTTTTACAATGTCTTAGTAATTTGCATCCAAATATATATATATGAAAAACAAAAATTACAAGTTAAAAACTTGCATAAGCTTGTATTTATGACTATAGATGGCGGTATACCAAAAACACCTTCAAGCGTTTGTTACATAACCGTCAGAGCGAGTATTTCACTATCTCTAAGGTGGAAATTAAATTAGAGATAGTGAAATACTCGCTCTGATGTTTATGTAAACAAACGCTTGAAGGTGTTTTTGGTATAACGCCATCTATAGTCATATATATATATATATACGCATATATATATATATATATATATATATATATATATATATATATATGTGTGCGTGTGTGCATGTGTGTGTGTTATTCATGATTACATTTATATTATTTACCATTATTTTCTTTATTATTGTTTTAACTGATGTTAGATTATATTTATATTTCATAACTATAGAAACCATGACAGAGATGCCTATAGGTATTTAATTAAGTATTTTATTTGGAGTTTTATTTATTTATGAAACTAATATTTGTTATTGTTAATATTACTTATACAGACTAAATTTATACTATATTATACATATACAACTGGGTCTTGTTTTATGCGGATTATTTTAATGTGATTTTGAAGTTATGTGATTCATGTTTCTTCTTAATATTTTTCATATTTCACTATATTTATTAGATATCAAGAAATTTAAATTATTAATAACTTATTTTGACTTGAAATACTTTATTTTTTCAAAAATATAACGTTATATTAACAGTTAGTGAATATGGCTTGAAACCATATTTAGTATAAATAACCTAATTATGCTAATGGGTAAATAATAATAATAGATTTATACTTACATATAAAAATATTGCAATAAATATTCAAAAAATTTTAACTTTCAAAATGTATTTTGTTAGGTATAACAGAAATAAATAATGTAGATTTTTAAAATAAATAATGAAGATTTTATTGATTTTATGAACTGAAAATAATATCTTTAATGATAATGTATAATCTTTTTGTTTTGATTGCGATCCTCATTTTTTTAATATAGAAACAAAATGTGAACTTTTAAATTTTTTTTCAGTAGTAAAAATCAGTTGTCAACAGAAAGCCATTAACACAGGACAAGATTAAAAACATTGGCACTAATTGTGTAAATGGTTTGGAGCAGAATAGAGTAAAAATTAGAGTGGGGAGTGGAAAATAAAGTGGCTAACAAGTTTCTCTGGGCATAATTGCTAAGAGATTCTTGACTTTGTTCAAGAAGAAGCTACATCACTTCAATGAATCTGATTTCTTACGAGTTTACAAATGAACTGCACATTCAAAAATAGCGATAATGATTAAAATACATATGAAAAATGTCAAATTAAATACTGTACTTAATAAAAAAAGTAAAAAAAAAGTTTGTCTTTTACCATTTTTTTTCAAATATTTGATATTTTTTAATAGTCATACTTTATTTCCTTATTTTTTAATGCAAATTTTAAAGTAATTTTTCATTGTTGCCTTGCTTTTATGCAAATTCTGAAAATTACAGACCCTATCCCCCATTTTTCAAGATAGATTAAGTCTATTTTTGTGCGATTGTTTTAATGCACATTTTCTTTGTAACCTATCTACTGCATAAAATGAGACCCAGGTGTATGTATGTATATGTGTATATATATATATATGTTAAAATGAAGATTTGCACGGGTTAAATATATAAAATACATATTTTGCGGGTTCATCCGTGTTAAAAACTTTTAATACCAATACACTGACGTTTCGACTTGGTCACACAAGCCATCCACAGAGTTATAAAAAGGTAGAAAGACGGTTGTAGAGGCGCTACAATCACTGGTTTGAATAAAACATTAAAAAATCCCACCAATAGCAAAAATGTTAAATTTAAGAATGTTTTTTAAAGAAATCTTTCCAAATAGGAAGAAGTTTGCACGTATCATCTCGCTTATTGACGCAATCTGGCCTTTTAAGTATCTCAATGGCTTCTCTGATTTTGCATTGGTAGAGATTATCACATCTGGATATGATCCTGGTACTAGAAAAATCTATTTTATGACCTGAATCTATAGTATGGAGTGAGAGTGCTGATGATGATGCGTGTTGTTTAACTGCATTAGCATGCTCATCTCTCCTAACACTGATGCGACGATTACTCATACCTATGTAAGAAGCTTTACAATTTTCACATGAGATTTGATAGACACCATGAGATTCAAGAGGGATTGAATCCTTAGGCTTGGTTATTATATTGCTGATCTTTTGATGAGCAGAAAATGCTGTATCTATATTATAGCGTTTTAATATACGTCCGATACTGTCTGTAGTTCCTTTTACATATGGAACACAAATCCTAATAGCTGACTTATCATCTTTTTGTTTCCTATTTTGTCTATTTTGGGCTTGAAATAAGGCTTTTTTTATAAATTTGTAATTATAACTATTTGCTAATAAAACACTATTAATATGATTTATTTCTTCTTTCAGATGTGTGTAATCTGAAAGATTAATTGCTCTATTTAAAAGAGTTTTGGCTACAGAAACTATCTGAGTTGGGTGATGATGAGAATGGAAATGTAAATATCTGTCTGTGTGTGTATCCTTTCTGTAAATAGAAAAAGATAAACTATTTGGTGTTCTGGTGACTAGAACATCAAGAAAAGGGAGTTTTCCATCAGACTCTGTCTCCATTGTAAATTTAATATGAGGATGCATATTATTTAAATGTAAGAAAAAATCATCTAATGTATTTTTTCCATGTTGCCATATGACAAAAGTGTCATCTATGTATCTGAGCCAAATGAGAGGTTTTAAAGATGATGATTCTAAAGCACGAGTTTCTATATAATAACCAAGCCTAAGGATTCAATCCCTCTTGAATCTCATGGTGTCTATCAAATCTCATGTAAAAATTGTAAAGCTTCTTACATAGGTATGAGTAATCGTCGCATCAGTGTTAGGAGAGATGAGCATGCTAATGCAGTTAAACAACACTCATCATCATCAGCACTCTCACTCCATACTATAGATTCAGGTCGTAAAATAGATTTTTCTAGTACCAGGATCATATCCAGATGTGATAATCTCTACCAATGCAAAATCAGAGAAGCCATTGAGATACTTAAAAGGCCAGATTGCATCAATAAGCGAGATGATACGTGCAAACTTCCTCCTATTTGGAAAGATTTCTTTAAAAAACATTCTTAAATTTAACATTTTTGCTATTGGTGGGATTTTTTAATGTTTTATTCAAACCAGTGATTGTAGCGCCTCTACAACCGTCTTTCTACCTTTTTATAACTCTGTGGATGGCTTGTGTGACCAAGTCGAAACGTCAGTGTATTGGTATTAAAAGTTTTTAACACGGATGAACCCGCAAAATATGTATTTTATATATATATATATATATGTATATATACAAATCAATATATATATATATCAAAATATATATATATATATACAATATATATATATATATATATATATATATATATATATATATATATATATATAACTCTATTTCTTGCAATATGTGTAAAACATTCCTACCCATTATTTCAATACATAAAAATAGCTATTCTGAAGCATATAGATTTTCACTTATTTTCTTGTATGATATATAATTTTAAGTAAATTAATTTTCATTAAAAAGTATTTTCCAATGCTTTTCTCTATGTCGAAAAATTATATTTTTATATAATATATACAATTAAACACTTCTGAATTTTGCTTATAGGTCTTTTAATATAAAATGCAGTCCCTTGTATTAACTGAAATCATAATGTATTCGATATGCAGTGTTTTTTTTAAATATATTCAATTACCGAATTTTGCTATGGTTTTAATTAAACACTGCTTATCAAATACATTGTTTTCTTTTCATGGGCAGATGTATAAACAAACATCAGGTCTAGCAATGGGTTCACCCAATACTCCAGCATTACCTTTTATTTTTATGGAGGATTTGGAAAATGAAATTTTGACTTTAATAGTTAAAAAACCATCTATATGGCTGAGGTATGTTGATGATACCTTTGTTATTTAGTGTCATGTTAAGCAAACGATTGATGACTTTTTTAATATTTTTTAACTCTTTACACAAAATTATCAGATTTACTATGGAAATAAGAAATAATAACCAATTACTTTTTTAGATGTTTTAATGGAAAAACCAACACACACTGGGATGTATCTACATTTATCTTCTCATCACCATACTGCACATCTATATTCAGTGGAAAAAACCATTGTTGGATAGAACTAAGAGACTTTATGATGACAGCCGTTGTTTCCAGAATATTTCTCATGCTTCTTGATAATGAATTTATTTACAGCATTATTAAATAGGCTTATACATATAAATACAAAAAAAAAACGGTTTTCATACATCAGAAATTAAGATAATTTTGCCACATATAAATGGAGTAACTGATTAAATTGGTAACTTTTTAAAGAAAAATAATATTCACGCAGTTTACATTACTTTAAAAAAAAACATTACTGAAATATTTTCACTTCCAAAAGATAATATTTCTTTGGAGTGTCATGGTGTATATGAAATTCCATTAAGGTCCTGATCACTTACATATATTGGACAGACTAATTCCAGAATAAATATTAGAAAGGAAAAATACATTTTGGCAGTCAGAGAAAAATACAATCCATCAGGTATTTATTGTCATGTAACATTAACTAATCATGATATCAATTTTGAAATAAAAAACCAAATATTCTGGCTAAAATTGAACATTATTACCAGACATTGTCAAATAAGCTATACAGACTTTTAAAATTCCCAAGAGCATAAATGAAAGGTATTAATTAAATAATATTAACAACATTTGGAAAACGCTATTGGAAGACAGAATAAATTTGAAAATTTTTTAACCAATAGAATTTCTGTATGAGGAGAACCAAAATATAATAATGATTTTAAATCTCACTCACATTTCTCTGATTTGAGACAGAGGATGCTCTCAGAAAAGTACTTGTTATTGTACCAAAATATCAGCTATTAGCTATTTGACTACACAGAATATTCCAATAATAATAATAATAATAATAATAATAATAATAATAATAATAATAATAATAATAATAATAATAATAATAATAATAATAATAATACATATTTCATCCTAAACCAGCAATCATCAATTGGTCAAGATTACTATCCTCATATATATATATATATGCAAAACCATAAAACAAAACAATATTCAATACTACATTCAACCACACCCTTACTTTAACAAATCATAAACTAACCCAAAAAAAATACACTTGAAATAAAAGTATTGTGTGAAAATTTGGATTTAATATTTGTTTTGTTTATTGTTTTATTTTTTTGTTTTTTTTTTTTTAATGTTTATTGTTTGAGATTTTTTTTTTATATATATATATATATATATATAAAAAAAAAAAAAAAAAAAAAAAAAAAAAAAAAAAAAAAAATATATATATATATATATATATATATATATATATATATATATATATATATATATATATATATATATATATATATATATAAAATCAGTTCTCAGCTTTATATTAAGATAGCCAATCTTCATACTTTAATGGACAGGCTTCAAACTATTTTAATTCACAACTCTTCAGACTTCCATTTCATTGAAAATTAAAACCCTAATTAGTGCCAAGGTTGTCATCCTACCCGTGTTGACATATTAGTCATTCTGTCCCCTCATGTATAGGAGAATAATCCATTTATACATACAGCCTGTCTATTAAAGTATGAAGATTGGCTATCTTAATATAAAGCTGAGAACTGATTATATATATATATATATATATATATATATATATATATATATATATATATATATATATATATATATATATATATATATATATATATATATATATATATGTGTGTGTGTGTGTGTGTGAGGATAGTAATCTAGACCAAGTGATGATTGCTGGTTTAGCATGATATATACGTCTATTGGTGATTATTTTCTTATTTATTGTAAATGTAAGGAACTTAGTTGTAAATTTTGTAATTATTTAAGTATTAATTTTATGAATCCTTAATGTTATATTTGATATTTATAATTGTTGTTATAAATTGTTGTCATTGTTAAAATAAATAAGTATATTAATTTAAATCTTCACTAATAAACTCATTTCTGTCTAGAATCATTTCTATCAAAAAGTCACACTACTAAAGCACATAGACTAAATGAAGTCATTATATAAAATATATTCACTGAATACTTTTTATATATTAATTTATTTTAAAAAATTTAAAATTGATAAATTAATTATTTATTACTTTGAAATTATGATATTATTAAAGTCTTCTTTAATAAACCTTGATTTTATTAAATACGAAAAAACATAAGTAATTATTTGAAAATTGAAATTTAAACTTATCATAAGTGTACATTAAAGAAATGTGATATTAATTTCAATAGTTACATTTCTATTTTAAAATCCAGATAAAAATTATTGCATGATATAAATTTAAATATTATATTATTCTAAAATATGTTCTTAATAAAGGTTATTATAATGTTTGTTGTTGAAAGATATAATTAGGATGGGTAAATGCTAGTTAATTAGTGTATTTAATTGAGTAAGATAATATAAGGTAATGTTTAAATTATAAAACTTTTGATTACAGTCGTATTAAGTTTGTCATTTGTATACGTCGGAGAGTAAATATTTGTAAGTTTAATAAATTGTTTAATTTAAAATGAGTAGATTATTATTATTAAGCTCAATGTATTATAATTATGGTTAGATAAAATATCAGATAGCTAGTTTGTTTATATTTGTAATTTTAAGTGTAATTATTGTGTAAATAATTGGATCTTAACAAAATCCCTTTTGTAATTCAATTATCTAATTGCAAATAACTCTTATTGTAAAATGAAAAAGAATAATCACGATCCCTGAGATATGCATAGATATTAATTAATTCAATTAATTTAACCTATGTTTTTAAGTTTATTACTTTTTAATATTTTTTTTTCTTTAAATTACTGAAGAGGAGCTGGATAATTATTTCGTATGAAATATTATGTTAGTGAAAGTTTATCACAGAGATTTTAGTATTGATTATAAGCGAATAGTTGTTGGAGAATTTATACAATAACAATGCCAATTTGGAGTATATTTTATAAGCTTCTCAATAATAAAACATATATATTGTGACTATCTCTGAAGTCTGTACTATGTCTCTACCTTGTCATACGTTTCAAATCAGATAGACAGTCTGATAATGTTCATCATTTATCGTTGAACTAGTATATTAAATAGAATTTGTTGATAGTTTATTCGTTGCATGAGGGAAGGTTATTATATCTATCTATCTATCTATCTATCTATCTATCTATCTATCTATCTATCTATCTATCTATCTATCTATCTATCTATCTATCTATCTATCTATCTATCTATCTATCTATCTATCTATCTATCTATCTATCTATCTATCTATCTATCTATCTATCTATCTATCTATCTATCTATCTATCTATCTATCTATCTAACTATCTATATATCTATCTATCTATCTATCTATCTATCTATCTATCTATCTATCTATCTATCTATCTATCTATCTATCTATCTATCTGTCTGTCTGTCTGTCTGTCTGTCTATCTATCTATCTAACTATATATCTATCCATCTATCTATCTATTATAATGATCAGATAGAACAATACTATATCTGCACAACAGAGCACCACTAGGCTACTTGAACCTAGAAAATTTATATAGTAGGCAGATACACAAGTTAAAATATAAATATATATTATTCTGACCATCAGCCCAATGCCACTAGCTCAGTGAGACACAGAGATTTATAAAATATAAATTCTTATTTAAAAATATTTTCAATATTAAAATAAAAAAATTAAAGAAGCCACTGCCAGTAAGTAACATACAAACATTTATTTACGCACATATAGATAAAATTGAGGAATAAAATTTATTATTTTAGGTTGGTTATTAATTTAATTTTGAAATTTAATTTTTTTTTAGTTTGAACAATCCGCACAGATTTGTTTAATAATATTTTTAAGAGTGTTGAGTAGGAATAAACTACATAGATTGCATTTGAAAATAAAATATTATATCCCTGATTTAACCTTAGGCCAAAAGTTTGCAGCCAAACCAATGTCAATCCATCTGATATATCGATGTATGCCAATTCAGTATGAATATGACAGCACAAATACCATACTGTCAGGAATGTACATCTGAACAGCATGGTTATAGAAGACATTGACTCTCGTCCAGACAGGAATACTACATCTGTCTGATGAGAAGAGCAATAAAAAACTCTATAGGAAGGGACTGTGTTTTCCATATTACTATCCCATTCCATAGGCATCAAAGGGGTGTGTGGCACATATTGCAACCCTGCATGTAGTGAAAATCATACTACATCTACTAATTACACCAATACATCCAATTCATTGACCCAATATAACTACAAAACAAATAATCTAAGATTACCATTCCTTTAACTAACATATATAACTTTAAAAATATATGCAGCCATTCACGCCCGACTTGAATTTAACATTTATATAAGTTTGCACAGATGAATTTTATAAAAGTTTGTTTTTTTAATGTTGAATATAAATCGGCTACATAGATTACACGGTTAAAACATTTCAAAATAAACATAAACAGTCAAAATATAAAGTCATTGATGGAATTGCAGAGGGAAATTTACAAGAAACCCAATGGCATTCATCATAAGATGCCACATTGACATAAATGACTTAAAAGACATCTGAATAAATATGTTTTAGATATTCAACATAAGGTATTATTATTTATGAATGTCTATATATTTTAATCAAATATGAAAATAAAAACATAAACATTAATGAATCTATGCAAGCATCTATACCCAACTTAAATTTAATGCATTTAAATAATTTATACAATAAATATTAAAAAAAATGGAAATGATTTTTAGTAAACTCAAATGTATAAAAATTAAACATTAATAATTAATTTGAAAACTTAAAAGTCAGATAAAAGTTCATTTTAAAATTTAGGCTAGCTGAATATTAAAAGCTTGTCAAATCTTAATGAAAGTTCTTAATTACTTTTAAATTTTACACTTCATGTCTTACAGCAGAAGAATCCTGGTTCTTGGTTCTATTTCCCATAATGTCTCTATTTGAAGACCGGTGTGTTGTTCTGGAGGTGGCCTTAGCTGATTCAAACTTTGTACTATTTGATTGCAGAACCCATATGATTCGGAGTCTGCAATAGTACCATTCATAATTTATCAGACATTTCACTTGAAATAAAAGAGAGAGTGACAAGTCTGTTTTATCATGCCCCTCAAAAAAATCAAGCTGGATCTGTTTTTAATTTCAATATTTTTTCTTTTTATACCAATCGTCCAGATTCACTGAACAATGGTTTTCTGTTCCAAATATTTGTTATGGTCCAAGCCTTCATTGCTGCTTCTATTGAACATCTAATTTATTTTTGTTCTCTTATCTAAATTTCATCAGACTTTTTTTATGTAAGTGCCCCAAGGGCTAGTTTGCTTTTCGTTTCATTTATAAAACAATCATTTCCATTAACTAAAATATTTTATCTTTAGATCTTGTACTTTTTTATAAAAAAAATACTTTTTTTATTTAAAAAAGTAATACTTTTAAAGTTTTGCATCTGTGCAATATATTATATACATTAAACAACTTTTAATTTTTTTTAGCTTTTAGTTTTTATTTACTAATTTAAAAAAAAGTTTTTATTCTAATTTTAAATCAATGTAATGGCATATACCATTACAATATATATATATATATATATATATATATATATATATATATATATATATATATATATATCATCAACTATTATCAATCCTCTGCAGGATGAAGGTCTCTCCAAGTTTAATCCATCTTTTCCGATCTTTAGCTTCTCTTCTCCACATCATCCCTGAACACTTTCTTATTTCATCCATCCATCACACATGTGGTCTATTTCTGGGTCTTTTAAAATCTCTTGGAATCCAGTTTAAAATTTCAATTGTCCATCTATTATCATCTCTTCTAGCAATATGTCCAGCCCAACTCCACTTCAATCTTTTAATTTTTTACATGAGGTTGGTAACACCTGTTTGTTCTCTTACCTATACATTGTGTTTTTGATTTCTTCTTGTTACTCCCAACATGCATCTCTCCATACTTCTTTGAGTGGTCTGAAGTCTCTGTATTGCTCTTCTATTAAGTGTCCAAGTCTTAGATCCATAAGGAAGAACTGGTAAAACACATTTGTTAAAAACCTTCCTTTTCAAACACATAGGCATATTTCCTTTTAGTATCAAGTTATTTCTACCAAAAGCAGTCCAACCAAGTTTAATTCTATGATTAATTTCTTCCATTATGTTTCCATCTGTATTAATAATCTGACCAAGGTAATTGTAACTGTTAACTTCTTCTAATTCATCATAATCAATCTTTATATATATATATATATATATATATATATATATATATATATTGATAATATATATATATTGTGTGTGTGTGTTAAATTCATGATAAATTTATATGTTACACTTTTTTCTTCCTAATTATTTTGCCTGAAATTAGCTAATTTATATATTATTTATGATTGCAGATATACCAATAGAAATGCCTGAAGGTACTTATTATATATATATGCGTGTGTGTATATAAGTACCTATATAGGCATATATATATGAAGGTACTTATTATATATATATGCGTGTGTGTGATAAATTCATGATTAAATTTATATCAGTTATACATTTCTTCTTTGTAATTATTTTTCTTGAGCTTGCTAACATATTTATATATTTACGCTTACAGAAACTCTAACAGAAACAACTGCAGGTACTTAATTATATATATATATTAACGTTTGTGTGTGTGTTAAATTCATGATTAAATTTATATCAGTTGCACTTTTTCTCTTCATAAGAATTTTCCTTAAGTTAGCTAATTTATATATATTTATGATTACAGAAAGTGCAAAAGAAACACCTACAGGTACTTAATTATATATATATATATATATATATATATATATATATATATATATATATATATATATATATATATATATATATATATATATATATATATATATATATATATATATATATATATATATATAGTTGTGTGTGTTAAATTCATGATTAAATCTATATCAGTTACCCTTTTTTTTGTAATTATTTTGTCTTAAGTTAATTAATTTATATATATTTATGACTACAGCAACCAAAACATAAATGCCTACATGTATATATATATATATATATATAAACCCAAAACTGTCTAACACTATATTTAGGCAGAGATATATATAAACATAAATGCCTACATGTATATATATATATATATATATAAACCCAAAACTGTCTAACACTATACTAGCAAAAATAAAACTGCAAAACCATAAACCAATACAATACTAGATGAAATACAAAATTTTACCAAAATCCTTACACAACCATGGTTTCATCTACTACAAATAGACCTTCTCAAGTGAAAATCAAACTAAAGGAAAAAAAACACACACACACATATATATATATATACAAAAAAAAGCCTTCCCATAATTCATTTCAAACCGCATCTTCCTTTAATATCAAAAGAAGTCTTCATAAGATTGATAGCCTCAGAATCAAGCAGTTTTATCATCAAAGTCTCCTTTATTCTCCTTTTTAACTCATTCTTTTCATAAAATATAACAGAAGCATTGTCAAACAATATTCTATGACCTGTATTGAATTCATGAATATATAAAGCTGAGTTAAGATACCTATGTTTAACTCTACTTATATGAACCTTAACCCTTTCATTAAGGCTAAATTTACTCTGGCCTACATAAAATTTACCACAACTACATGGAATTTTATAAACAATACCAGGAATAAACCTACTATCAATAGACTGCTTTGAACCATTAAGTAATGAATTCAAATCAGAACCTTTCCTCCATGCAACCTTCATTCCACCTAACAAATTTTAGGACTAGTCATTTATTAAGTGGAATGAAGCTTGCATGGAGGAAAGGTTCTAATTTGAATTCATTACTTAATGGTTCAAAGCAGTCTATTGACAGTAGGTCTATTCCTTGTATTGTTTATAAAATTCCATGTAGTTGTGGTAAATTTTATGTAGTCCAGAGTAAATTTAGCCTTAATGAAAGGGATAAGGTTCATATAAGTAGAGTTAAACATAGGTATCTTAACTCAGCTTTATATATTCATGAATTAAATACAGGTTATACAATATTGTTTGACAATGCTTCGGTTATTTTTATGAAAAGAATGAGTTAAAAAGGAGAATAAAGGAGATATTGATGATAAAACTCTTTAATTCTGAGGCTATCAACCTTACGAAGACTTCTTTTGATATTAAGGGAAGGTGGGGTTTGAAATGAATTATGGGAAGTTTTTTTTGTTTGTATATATATGTTTTCCTTTAGTTTGATTTTCACTTGAGAAGGTCTATTTGTAGTAGATGAAACCATGGTTGTGTAAGGATTTTGGTAAAATTCTGTATATATATATATATATATTGTAACCTTTTGGAATAAGAGAGAGGGGGGAAAATAAGCAGAAAATAGAATAAAGGAGAGGTAATGATAAAGATAAAAGATGAAATGAAATGAGAGCGGACGATTATAACCTAATAAAATAGAGAGAGAGAGAGATATAATAAAAAAAGAAAATAAAAGAGGAAGAGAATAAAGGGAGAAAATTATAAAATGGAAGTAAAATATAACCTACTAGAATAAGAGGGGGTGTGAGAAAGAGAAAGGAAGGAAAAGAGATAATGCTAATAAATAAATGATAGAGTGAGAGAAAAAAATTGAGAAGGAAAAAATGGGGAAAATGTAATAGAAATGATATATATAATGGAGAGAGAAAAAAATGAGTTGATGGGAAAGATAAGAAAATAATGAAATAAAGGAGAGATAATGATAAAGATAAATGATGAAAATGAAAGAGATATATAAGAAAAAGATATTTAAAAAGGCTAAGATGATAGAAAGATATGAAAGAGTTATAGAAGAAGAAGATAGAATAAAGGAGAGAGAAATGAAATGATGTGATAGAAGATATGAAATGAAAAGAAATGACATGAAAAAAATGGAATTGAATTGAAATGATCCAAAATGAACTATAAATTAGAGACTCTAAACGACTCGGCTCAATGGGGTTACAATAAATTTAAATAAAAGAGTTGATGATCCAGAGATGTACAATCAAGTAAAGATCAAATCCAATACTGATGAACTATAACTACTACAGCATATTGATCTTTTAATAAACCATACAAAAGATTATCTAAATCACTACTCAATGCTTACCATATTAGTCATACCAATAGATTATACACTCTCTGAATAAGACCTATGATGCTTTACTTTATAAGATTATCTTACAGAATTATATTTACTAAAACAACAAGAGTAAATATCCTCAGGGATTTTAAAACTAACACACTTGTATATAAAATTAAAGTTTAAGTTAAGTTGCTTAATAAAGAATTACTGTGATTAATAAATAAATAAGTGACATCTTAGCTGACAATAAAATAATTAGAAATGTTCAATCTTAAAATAATAAACAAAACAAACATTAATTCAAACAATTTAATGAATCAATTTAAATTTAAGTAATAATGGCCTATTACCTAAGATATCACTTGAGCAAAGAAAAGAGCAAGGGCACTTTTAATGCCTTTCCATACTCATAGACAACCACTAAAGACCTCAAATGCAAATGTATTATAATTCTTTAAATATATAAGTTTTAAGATGATGATCGATGATGTGCAGTGAATATAAGATAATGTGCAACTTTTAAAATAATATTAATTAAAATATTCTTCTAAAGTACTAATATTGTTAATCTGATATTGCATAATCTTTCGTCTGAAAAGATATACTAATAATTTAAAAAAACATAATTTTAACCAAGTATTTTATTATGTATCTGCTATAATGCAATAATCTGTATTTGTGATTCAATATGAAAATCATTTACTTTAACATAGCTTGTTCATTTTTAAGACAATATCAACTATATTTATTATCTTAGAATGTACTTGTAAATTTTTGAATTGAAGATTTCAAAACTTTTACATTTTAAGATTTTGTGAACTTGGAACCCAAGACAAGAATATATTTTCATATAAAAGTAAAACAAACAAAACAAAACTTTTGAAATAATAATAATATGGTTTATTAAGAACAATAAGAAATTCTTACAAATTTAATGGGCTACAATCATTGCCAATATCACACTGAGATTCACTATAAATATTTTGACTTTTAATAATTTCCTTTAATTTACATTAGTATACTTAATAACATGTTAAGGCTCTTCAATTTCCATCTCTTTTAATAATTAGAGATTTTACAATCTTTATCTTTAATTATAATGTCTGTATTTAATAAGTACATTATATATTTTTTAATTAAAATATTTCAAAACATTATGATATTATCTAGTAATCAGAATTACACACAAAAACTAGGTTTATATTTGAACCTCTAACTTAATTTTATAATCCTAAACTTAACAAATGCTAAGTTGGAAAAGCATATATTTTTGAGAACTACAATTGTTTACACTGACATAACTAATATTAAACTAATGATATATTTTTTTTTTTATTTAGGCTATGCTAATCTTAAAATAAAACTAAATTATGTGTATGGGACATTCATTCATCAGAGATTAGTTATACTATTTTTTAAATACATTTAGTCCACATAAAATTATTCCCTCAATGTTATAAAATTAATAATATAACAGACTTACAAATCCAGCGGCAGAACTCTGGATGAAAATATTTAATTATTTTGTGTGATTTGCCATTTTGACCATATACATATTTAATATACTTTAAAATAAATATAACTTATTGTTGGTTAGCTTGTGTGTGATAAAACTATCATAGCAACACAATTCGAACATTGATATACCTATGAGCCTTAAATTAGTTACAATTATCTGAAGAAATACATTTCCTCAAACACGCATATCTTGTCATCACAAATCAAAAACAAATGCAACATCACCTACTGTGGTGGAATTAGCATTAAGTCATCATGAATGATAGGCGAAAAATATAAAGATACTAGGCTTCTCTGAGCTGGAAAAGAATATGGTGGCTTCCAAAAATACCTAACTTCGAGGCAAAAATAATGATGTCTGGAATTTATCTTCAGTATATCTGGAAACAGGAACACCCACCAGAAAAGCACAATCCTCTCATGGGATTAACAATGCTTATAAATGTGATCGTCATTACTGAAAAATACAATACCCTCTTTTTGGGGACAAGCACTATCAAATCATGAAAATACAATACAATAAGGATGGAGGATTTCCTCGACTCCATAAGGCATAATCAAAAATTATAAACTAAGACTAACTCTTGAGGCTAAAAAATTCTAACTAATAGCAATATATATACTTCACTTTAACTAAGTTATTTCCAAGAAATTTATGAAATACAAAACATATATCCCATATTCGAACCAACAAAGCAAATTATATGTCAACTGACTACTGTAGAAAATAATTTAAACTTAAATGCATATAAAATTCTAGACAAGGCACAATGCATACATAACACATTATTAAATGCTAAAAATATAGTAACTAGTGGACTTTTGAAATGGTAAATTAAATGCAAGAATATTTACTTCTCGATGAATATAAAATATTTGTAATTATTCTTAATATAACATTCATAAAACAAATGAGTGGATATTCTGTGATAAACATCTTTAGTAAATTTAAAATAAAATTGAGTAAAACATCCCATTTATATGAAAATAAGACTGTGATATTTAAATCTCTATAATAAAATTATTAAATAGAAACTAGATAGTGTAATGCTTGATAAATAAACTAAATCTACTTAAGAATGACAAGAAACATTTGCTCATTCAAATGAACCTATTTTGTTTTAAAATTAAAACCCTAGTTTACCTGTATATTTATGCAAAAAGTGTTACATAAAAATTTAATAACATAAATATTTTTATGGTTTCATTCTTTTTTTAACCAATAAAACAAAGAATAAATAATAATAATAATAATAATAATAATAATAATAATAACACAACAACAACAACAACAACAACAACAACAACAACAACAACAACCACAACCACCACCACAACAACAACAACAACAACAACCACCACAACCACCACCACCACCACAACAACCACAACAACCACCACCACCACCACCACCACAACAACCACCACCACCACCACCACCACCACCACCACCACCACCACCACCACCACCACCACCACCACAACAACAACAACAACAACAACAACAACAACAACAACAACAACAACAACAACAACAACAACAACAACAACAACAACAACAACAACAACAACAACAACAACAACAACAACAACAACAACAACAACAACAACAACAACAACAACAACAACAACAACAACAACAACAACAACAATAACAATAACAATAATAATAATAATAATAATAATAATAATAATAATAATAATAATAATAATAATAATAATAATAATAATAATAATAATAATAATAATAATAATAATAATAATAATAATAATAATAATAATAATAATAATAATAATAATAATAATAATAATAATAATAATAATAATAATAATAATAATAATAATAATAATACATTAACTTAAGTTCATATTTCGGCTCCGTGATGATTTTTCCATTTCATAATGTGTAGACAATTTATCCAGGTTTAGATATCTATTTAAATTCCAATCTTCAACTAATACATTTATATACATGGCAATCATTTCCAAACGAAAATGTTCAGTAGTTCTTTAAATAAACATGTTCACTTTCTTTTATCTTTAAAGATAATTTTAAATATTAAAATAATAAAACATTGTAAGCATAAACATAAGTTGGCACTGAAAAATAAATTATTCAACTGAGTAGCATAAGTATAATAAGCTTAAGTATAAGTAAAATAAGCCGGCATTGAAAACAATAAATTCTTCAGCTGAGTACATGTTTTTTTTTTTTTTACATTTATAATCCTAGGTTCAAACACGGAATAATTATAATATATCTATTTCGTTAACTTTCACTGTTATTCTTTAGATAAATGTATTTTTTTTTAAAAAAAAAAAAATGTTTCCTAATATTTAAAAATCTATTTCTTTTTTTTTTAAACAAATTTTCTTTTATTTATTTTTAAAACATAAGAGTAGACTTTATTTATAATTAAGGACACTCCTTGTTTTATGAACTAAGATCAATGGTCATAAAGTTACTTATAAGTACTAGAAATTATAACAAAACATTACATATTTGACAGAGACAAGTTCATTAATAATATTTTTAAATTCATTTAAAGTTTTACTTCCAAACAAATTCTTTTCATATTACTGGCATAAACGAGAATTTGAATTTAAAATACATATTTTCTTCTTAAATATTATTCTTTTAAGAGCATATTTACATGTATATAGCATGTATTAAGTAATAAAGTATTAAATTTAATGTTACTTCTAATTTATAAAGATGATAACACATTTCCATTTTAATATTTTAAAATGTTTGAATGTCTTTTTTTTTTTAATTTCTTCTTCACGTGTATTTCTAATTTGATAGGAGATATACTATATTTTAGGGCAATAAAGTCTTTAGCCATAACAATACATAATAATGTAAGTTTTACTTCTAAATAAAGAAAGACAAATAGATAAAAATAAGTGAAATATGAGATGCTGTATTTTTTCTGCAAACATTTTACCATAAATTTTAATGCCTCAACTGGAATGAAAAACTGTCAGGGAAAAATGAATTACCTTTTCTTCTCAGCCCACTGTCATTACTGGGCGATTTAAAATAATGGTTTTAAAAACATACTTTTATTTTTATTTAGAAAATATAAAGTTTTAAAAATTACTTTTAATTAAACCACTATTAAGATTCAGCTACACATATATTTAAAACAGATCAGCAACTGAAGGACCCCTTAGATCTTCCTTTTTCTCACATTTTTTCATCCCCCCCTACAGTTTAATTAAAAACCAATAAAAACTATTTTATATTAAATTTAAATATTCCAAAAAACTAGCTGTAGAATCGATCTAATGATGTAATCAATATAATTTTCTTATACCACGTGACCTGCAGCTGGAAAATCAAAATTTTATTATTACAAGTATTATGCAACAATTTCTTTTTATGATATTT
This sequence comes from Epiperipatus broadwayi, assembly GCA_028023455.1. Classification (NCBI taxonomy): domain Eukaryota; kingdom Metazoa; phylum Onychophora; class Udeonychophora; order Euonychophora; family Peripatidae; genus Epiperipatus; species Epiperipatus broadwayi. The sequence continues at coordinate 1,165,390 of JAQFVV010006481.1, read as the reverse complement.
TATCCAAAACAATAGTAATAAATATGAAATTTAAAGTTATACCCTTTATTAAATTCTTAAATATTTTATTAAAATAATTTTATCCACACATTTGTTTTATTTACTTATTTTAAATAATATTGGAATTAAATTATTTTTTTTATTCTTATGTTTTTTATGTCAATGCATGCACATTCTCACATAAGTTCTATGTTACATTAATTGTTTAAAATTATTTTTAGAATTACAACAATAGAAAATTAATGAATATTTAATCTAAATAATTTTTATAACTGAATGTTAAACTACAAAACTAATAACAAATATTCTTATTTTTTAGTAAAAACTTATATATCATTTTTTTCTAATTTATTAGTTACTTATTTCAACTTAATAATAATATCTTACTATTATTATTATTATTATTATTATTATTATTATTATTATTATTATTATTATTATTATTATTATTATTATTATTATTATTATTATTATTATTATTATTATTATTATTATTATTATTATTATTATTATTATTATTATTATTATTATTATTATTATTATTATTATTATTATTATTATTATTATTATTATTATTATTTAAACATTAGAATATATTATATGATAGTGTTTTTAGAATACATTTAATATTACTTACAAAACTGACAACTATTTCTGATATCTTTCTTTTTTTTAGAATTCAAATTATTATTTAGCATTTCTTACCAACCTAACTCATATATCTTTTTCAAATACTTAGACATAATTCCATAATACAATTATGATTACAATCAATACAAGATTATCTTAGTTTAGTCATTAACTACTTTAATTTTCATGTTTTATCATTATTATTTTTTTTAAATCAGACAATTTCAAACCAAAAAGCTAAGCTAAGATAACCTTTGACTCCTTTTGGAACTAAGTGAAACTTCAATTAGGTACTATATATATATATATATATATATATAGTACCTAATTGAAGTATTATATATATATATATATATATATATATATATTATTAATCAATTATAAATTATTAATATATATATATATATTGTGACCCTCTCCAATATCGTTATAATCATAAATGTCTGTTTTCTCATCCTTGGTGTTCACCTTAAGATGTCGCTACTTCTAGGTAAATTCCTAGAAATATACCGTTTCACTGGCCTTCACCTAACAAAAGAGGAATTATTCTACATTATAAACACAGAAAAGTCCTCATGTTATGTTGGACAGAGGAGGTGGCGGTGACAGAAGCCAACACAAAGAGACTTTTTTCTATGATAAAACATAGAAAGAGTTCCCGATGGCTGCCGGTTATGGCTTTTTTCTATGCTAAAAGCAAAGAGAAATAAATGCCTTGATTGGCTGCCATAGTAGTTGATTTTGTCATTATTTTCTCATAATAGTAGAATATCTGTTTTCTCTGTAGTTTCGTGTGAGAGTGTGTGTCTTTGAAGCAGTCGTAGTTTTTTTAAAATTTGAAAAGACGTCTATTTTTTTTAATGTGTTGTAACTTACTTTACTGTTGTAAGTTTAGTAATAATGTCCTGAAGATTCCATTACGAAGCGGTAACCCACAAAAATTGCTTTTAAAAGTACAAAAGAGAAAAAAAAATTAAAGGATCACGCGAAAAGTACCGTTTTCGTGAGAATTCATCTGTGACCAGTTATTTTTGATATATATATATATGCACAAACAAAACAACCCACTGTTTAATTATTAGGAATTACTTGTCCGAAAAATAAAATTAATCGGGTATTTTTATTTTTTTTTGTTTTGATACATTTTTTATTTCAAAATAAGATTAGTTTTTATATCTACACACTAACAAAAACAACCCAGTTCCTGATTAATTACTGTCTTTAAAAAAAAAGCAAATTCAAAGGGGTTTGATTTTTTTCAATGGAGTCTTTGAATTATGGTTTGTTGTTTCTATATATACACAAGATTTACCAAAAAAAAAAAAAAAAGAAACCCATTTTCTGAATAATTACTGTCAAAAGAAATGCAAATTAGTCGGCTATCATTTTTAAATTTAGTATTTCAATAATGGTACCCTTTTTATATAGACAGGGTTAACAAAAACAACACACTTTCTAATTTTCTACTGTCCGTCCCCATCCAAAAAAAAAAGAAATGGAAATTAGTCGGGTATCATTTTTCAATCGAGTCTTTTAATGATGGGCCTTACTAATAGTAGTCAGACATCAATCCTAAATTGTAGTATATGAATTACATTACTTTTGATAGATTTAGAATTATGTCTTGCTTTTTTAATAAAATGATTGATGTACTCTTTATCAAAAATATCGTAACTTTAAAAAAAAAAGACAACCATAAAGTCCAAAAAAAATGAGAATAAGCCTCGTAACTTTAAAGACACACACAAACTCAAAAATAATCTAAGATTAATAAACATTGACTTATTACATCTTGCTTTTGAATCAAATTATTGATTTACTCTTGCAGAAAAAATACCGTAACTTTAAAAAAAACATCTAAAGTCCAAAAAAAAAAAAAATTGAAAAAGCCCAGTAACTTTAAAGACAAACACACAAACTCAAAAACAAGATAAGATTAATAAACATTTTCTTATTACGTCTTGCTTTTGAATAAAAGTATTCATTTACTCTTGAAAAAAAAAAAAAAAAGACCATAACTTTAAAAAGACACACATAAAGTCAAAAAAAAAAATTAGAAAAACACCGTAACTTTAAAGACACACAAACTCAAAAACAAGATAAGATTAATAAACATTTACAAAAATGAAAAAAACTAACATCATATAATAGTATTAGTTAGTAGAATATTTTATTACATATCTAAAAAATCAGATCTTTTTAGATCAAATCAATCATTTAGGTCAGGCCCGGAATCGTTATATGTATATGTTTTTGATTAGCAGACGTGCCATCTTAAGGCGGACACCAAGGATGGGAATACAACCTCATAAACAAATCATACTGCACGTTTTAGGTGCTATAATCGCCCCTGTAGCCTTCTCGCTAATCTAACTAGTCCAATTTACACATTTGGAAACCATATCTTTTTCTGTAACCTTCCTGGCTACAACTAATCTAGAATATATGCCCAAAATAAATGATAAACTAAAGGGATGACTTCTTTATTAACTAAGGTCGCATGAAACTATATACTTAGGGAAGATCACAAGGTGATTAATAATTTCTGGTCAAACAAGCTTCAAAATCCATGAACAAGTAAACAAACAAAAGGTTATAAAAGAAACTTAATATTCATGAAACCAATAAATAAATAATAATTAGATTGATGGAATGAATATGAAATTAAAAGTATAAATTAGGATGTAACTGACTACATGGATGATGAAAATAAATAATAATTAAATAATAGAATATAATGAGTCTGAGAATGAAAAGAAAAGAATGGAGATGTATAAGAGTTAATGGATGATTAAGATGATAATGGAATAAGAGCTAATGAATGATGAGTTAATTAGGATAATGAATTAGGATGAAAAAAGAATAAAGAAAGATTAAAATGACAGATGAGAGAAATAATGATGATGAAAGATGAAGTACAAAACTCTAAATTTGATATTGAATTAAATGATAATAAGACAATTAAATAAAATATGGATTCCAAGCTCAGCAAAAACAGAATATTCACTATAAAGTCAAAACAAGCTATACATTTCCGATAAAGAAGCAATTGATACTTTAAAGTTTGGTTGACTTTGACAAAACAGTGAGGGTACATAATTCCAATCCAACTATAATAAACAACTAACTATAAAATTTATTATAAACTAAGATTCCATGTTAAAAATTAATATATTTTTTTTATTCTCAGGGTTCCTATTACGTAAAGATTATTATACAAGATATACTTGAGTCAGTGAAAGGGATTTTGCCACTTCCCAAATATAATGCACCAAACGATTTTTGATAGTACTTTCAGAGATACTTTATAAATTCCTTAACTATGATAAACCTTAAGTTTCTATAAGCAGGAATAATTTTCAATAGTTAAACAATATCTTATTGACTTTTTTGTCTCAAATAAGTAATAACAATGTGATCAAAATCAGTGAATGATAGATCTGTGGGTTCAAATAAATTGATTAAACCAATATTAAGTGTTTAATCTTTAGTATATCACTTAAAATAATACATACTTTTGGTTAATAATATTTTGATTATTAAATAATGATGTCCTAGATATAATCATAAATTATAGGGCTTAATGAAATTATTATGATATACCTTCATATAGTGACTTTTGCAATGTTGATTGATGATTTTCATATATAATCATAGGATATGTCGATAGCAATAACAACAACAACAACAACAATAATAATAATAATAATAATAATAATAATAATAATAATAATAATAATAATAATAATAATAATAATAATAATAATAATAATAATAATAATAATAATAATAATAATAATAATAATAATAATGTGTGTGTGTTGATTAGCAATAAGACCACTGACAACTAAATAAATTTAACACCACTATATTTATTTACATTATGTACAAATATTTTTCCAACACATTTCATGAAACAAGATAAAACTCTTAACTAATATCAGGGATGGAAATTAATTGTGTGGTAAATAATGACAAACTAATATAGTGATAGTCATAGTATCACTATATTTGTGGGTTATATTTTATTATTATGCTATCTTATAGAATAAGATAGTTACATTAGTGAAGCTAACTTAGCATTTACCTGACAAAACATATCTAGATCTTTGGAATACACAATCTCTTAAATCTAATCATTGAGTTATAATTTAGCATATTAAACTGTAGCTATTTAATATATATTTGAATATGATAAGAGCAATTATCATATTCAGCACAATTACTAATTTATTATATTTTAATATGAAAAGATTCATTATATTGATGTGGGACAGACATCATAAGTTAAATGCACACATGAAACCAAAACCTTGCCCATGTCCACAACCTAATCATTTAATAATTAAATGATATTACTGATTCATCAGAAAATCACCACTTGATAAAGAAAAATCCACATTCTCCATGTACATCCCTTGGTCTTTTATGTAGAAGTTCTACAAACACTAATAAGTTTCATTGGTTTGTCTATAAACTGATGATGATTACACAACATAATAAAACACTATAACAATTAAGCCAACACTACAGATAGACAAGTGTTCCTTAATCTAACATTATTTTATACTCGCTATATGATTTTTTTTTAATTTAACTACTATACTTCATCATACATGGTGGAAAAACTAACTCTATATCATCATGAATGATTTAACACTAAAAAGGGAGGTTCTTTAAAAACAACATGATAGTTGTATAATAATATGGCTAATTCTCCTACCTCTCTATGGCTATACACATGTGTGCTTTGCCTCATCATAAAATAATAGAATTTAGACCATGGATATCCTTTCTTTTAGGATTATTTATTATTACTCAGCCTCTAACAAAATTTCCTCTCATGGGATCAGCAATATGTGGCTCTCCCTCAGACTATTCTCAATATTAATATTAATCTATTGGATGTCATTCTATTGGAACATCCTATCAGCTAAAAACTGTCACAAATCTTTCTCAATATTATAGCAAGGTAAAACAACACTAAGAATATAAGTGGAAACATAAATCTTCCATCTCACATTGCAGAAACTGTTAAAGTTTTATAAACAAACCACCCATTTATCAGTAAAATGGCCCTTAATTATTTTAAAATAATAATTATACTTTTTATTCTAGCAAGCCATGAACTTTGTAAACAATAAAGATTCCTCCATTTTATATTTAAAGTGGACATTTTTATTCATAGGCAGATTAAGAAATGAAAAATGCTTATTAAATTATTTCATATAATAGGAACAATTGTGTCATGAGGTGTATAATTTGGACAAGTTTGGGTCTGTTTATTCCCCTTTGAATATAATATTAATGTTTATTTTAAAAGTGTGAGGGATAAATATTTCTCCCTCTTACCAGATACATGAAATTTAATATTACATTTTCCCTTAATAGAGAAAATAAAATAAAATTTATGTGTATGAGATGTACATTTTTTATGCATCTTCACATCTTACTATCTCCACATCTTACTACATACATTTTATAGCATCATAAAATATATAAAATATAATATAAAAAAACTAGGCCTTGAATAAGACATGAGTAAGAAAAAAAATGTATTACAATATTATATATATATATATATATATATATATATATATATATATATATATATATATATATATATATATATATATATATATATATATATATATATATATCAATAACAACAATAAACAAATATTCTTTTGCATTAGATTTTATTGTAGTCATCCCAGTTGGATCCAATCTTATGAGCATAATAATAAGATGGATATTATAAGCAACTATTCCTAAGGAAATATATATATATATATATATATATATATATATATATAAGCAACTATTCCTAAGGAAATATATATATGTTGACTATCCTGTTTCAAACTAGCGTACTCAGACCATATTTAAAACGCTTTTTAAAGGCACAAAAATATTTTATTAGTTTCTGTAATAATGTAACCATAACGGGGCAATATTTAAAACATTTTCAAAGACAATACCACTAAAATAAGTTTATCCAGATCCACAAATACATTCCTTTAAAATCCTAGATTGATTGATGTATTTGATGTTATTCCAGTGATACAACATTTAGCAATTTGAGAGTAAGACCATTGAACAGACTGAACATTAAGTTTTGGTTTATCCTTTTCTATCCATGTGAAAATATCTGTTATTATTTTAAATGATTTTAAAGCAGCTGAGAATACCATTACTTTATATCTTACATAATCAATAAAATTAAATAAATACTTATTTATTCACTTTCATTATACAATGCACATATAATAATGTTATTAGAATCAATTTACTATTTAGAAATTGTCAATAAATATATTGGACATTAATAATTTATCATTTTCTATTTCAACAACTAAACCATTAGCAGTGAAATATTAAAGCAGACAATGCCCCTTCACAATAAAAATATGAAATAATTTAGGGATTTTTTTTTCCTTCTGAACCAATTACTTTATATGATTTAAAAATGAATGTTTAATTTATTTAATATATTTTCTAAAAATTTCCTTCAAAAGAATTTTGAATTATTCTCACTGAGAAAATAGTTTGAACAACAAATATGTTTGTCAGATTAATGCTTACGGTGGCGCAAAAATCAAAATTACTTTCATCCTTTTCCTCTTGTATCTCAATAATTCTAGTGTTCTTATTAGTTCTAGCCATTTATTAAAATAAATAAAACAATAATAATTGCTTACGTTTTCAATTCTGGTTCTTTCTTCCAAATAGTGCATATTTAGGCAAATATTTATCCCAATAGTAGTAATAATGAGGGTCATACCAATCTCTTCAGCAAGTAAAAATCAAAAATTATCTGGTCAATAGAAAGTAGTGAGAAATGATACAGAGCTATTAATTTTCTACTCCAACATATTTAATTTCATATAATCCTGAAATTTTCTTCAAAATAATTTGCGAATTTACTATTTTCAGCTTATTACTTTGACTATTTTTTTATACATGGAGAATTACGTCTTATTCCGATTTTTTTTCAAAGTAGTCTCCCCAGATTACAAACATGTTCTAGTATTCATTCTTTGTGTTATAATACTTGATTGGTTATCAACAATCCAATCAATGTAACTGTACATAAATTAATGTTTTAATTCCTCTAGTGACAGAAATCTAGACTTATTTCAAATTAAATTAAAATACAATGTATTTAAAGATCGTTTATAAAGAAAATTTAGAAGAATTATAAATTGATTTTGCTGTTTATTTTTAATTATTGTTTAGTAATACTAATAAAGTGTTACATATTTTCATGCTTCCAAATTACTTTAACTAATAAAATATTATATGGAAATAGCTGTCACTGGAACCTGGGACAAAATATTTATGATTTATATCCACTCCATCACACCCATGCTTACCATGAGGCCAAATAACAAAGGTATCATAAACATACCTCAGCCATATAGATGGTTTTTTAACTGCTAAAGTCAAAATTTTATTTTCCATGCTCTTGATGACTTTTTTAATTTTTTAAACTCTCTTCACAACAATATTAAATTTACCATGAAAATAGAAAATAATAATCAATTACCTTTTTTAGATGTTTTGATTGAAAGAAGGGAATATTGTTCTTTATCCCATGGTATATATAAAAATTCAACACACACTGGGAGATATCAGCATTTTTCCTCTCATCACCATCCTGCACTACTATTTTCAGTGGCAAAGACATTATTGGATAGAACAAAAAGACTTTCTGATGATAGCCATTTTCACTGGGACCTTTTTGCTACTAATGAAATGCTTCTTCATAATGGTTTTAATTACAACATTTTTAATAGGGCTTATACATATAAAAAAAAAGATTTTGATACCTCAAAAATTAAGACAATTTTGCCATATATTAAAGGAGTAACTGATAGAATTGGTAACATTTTAAAGAATAATAATATTCACACAATTTACACTACTTATAAAAAAATTAGTGAAATATTTCCTCTTCCTAAAGATAAAATTGCTTTGGAGTGTCATGGTGTGTATGAAATTCCATGTAGGGTCTGTCCACATACATATATAGGACAGACTATTCGTAGAATAATTATTAGAAAGGAAGAACACATTCTGGCAGTGAGAGAAAAATCCAATTTATCAGCTATTTATTCTCATATTAAATTAACAAATCATGATATCAATTTTGAAAAAACAAATATTTTAGCAAAAATTGAACAATATGACCAGAGATTGCTAAGAGAAGCTATAGAGATATTTAAAAGGCCCAATAGCATAAATGAAAGGTGTGAGTTAAAGAAGATTAACAACATTTGGAAGAAACTATTGGAAGAGAAAATAAATTTTAAAACTTCTCAACCAATAGAATTTAAATATGAGGAGAAAGAAAATGATAAAAACGATTTTAAATCTCACATGCATTCTTATGATTTGACAAAGAGGATATGTAGGTGTGGTAGTGGCTATATAAGTGAATCAAGATGTACATTGGAAAAAAGAACCAAATAGCACTTGCTGTTATTAAAATGGGTTCAGAAGTCAAAAGAAAATTATAAAGTAAATAATATTATTTCAGCATCTGTATATTATGACCATAATTAGTCATGTATTTATGGTTTTGACTTCAATTTTTAAATGTAAAAATATTGCAAATTGAAAAAAATAATAATAGGAAAATAAAACAAGCTTTACAAATATACAAATACAAACATGACTTAATTAATAGACATACAGCAACCTTTAAGATCATGGAATTGGGGAAGGTTAGCATTTCAAAGGGTTAATTACCAAATATTATGAGGATAATCAAAAGCGCTCCTAAATGGATAAAATTTTTAATTATCTAATTACTATATATATATAAATTGAACCTGATTGAAATCAGATTATATTTTAATTTTGACTAAACTTAATTTTTGTTAAATCTTATTTAATGTTTAATTTTTTATTATTATTTAAAAATAATACATGTATTAAAATACATACACATTTATATCATTTTAATATTTATCAATTTATTTTAGTTTTCATATACCGCTTGTTTTTACTTTAAATCAATTAATTAAAAAACAAGCAACAAAGCTAATTACATTCCTGTGGCTTTTATTTTAAAGAGTGGAGATTTGATTTTTATGTAGTTGTTTTCATTTCAATAATCCCTGGGTAGGATTCTTAGATAGATTGAGCAGGAGATTAGTATTTGCCCTGCCTAAAGCGTAGAAATTGGACAACAATGAAAGTGTTTCGGGGGAAATGGAGCGAGATGTAAATTGCTTCGATCATTTGAAGAGTTAGTTAATTCATTATTGGTCACTAGACAAGCTGTTCCTCAAGTGAAAGTTTATCTCAATGGACATTTAAATTCTTAAAGGAAATTCGCTGTTATTTAAATCCTTTTGCTTGCAACAGGATGAAAAATTATATATGTGTAACCACCACCCGATTGGCTTGCTAACTCAAGAAAAGATGGATCCCTGACTTCCGAATTTGCTCCAGTAATGCCTTAAACACCTACAAGAATCCGGAACCTCATTAAATCTAACTTGCCATGGTCGAAGAATCTGAAAATAAACTTAAGTAAAAGTGTGCACTCTACATGAACATTGCTTTTACCGAAAGATAACTATTTTCGTTTTTATTCTTCCCAGGGTAAATTAATTCTCATTAAATCTCCGCTCAGTCTAATCTAAATATGTATTCATAAGCTTAAGTTATTTATTTAGCCTCATAGTTAATATTTGCTGTGTTTTCTAATATTTTGTCGTGGGTCTTGGAATCTTAGTTTTAAGATTCCAAGTTACTGTCAATTTTTGTTTATTGGAGAGTGACGAGTGAGTTTTCTATTTTTATGTAAGACTTTTATAAATGCTTTGGCAGTCATGTGTTTTAAATGCTTACCTGTAATTATGTCAATATTCAATAATTAATTTTAAACTCTATGTTTGCCCTATTGCTAAGCCTCCAAAATCTTTTGGCTGACAACTTTATTGTCTAATTTTCCACAGGTGGGGATTTCATTTCTTATATCTCTGAAGGTGGAAATTAGAATTGTTTTTCTTTGTAATTTTATAAGTTGTCAGCAGAAAGATAAAATATATCCCTCTTTAAATTACAGGTGAGCAATATCTTCATTATGTGAGAGTATTTAAACTTTTAATATTTTATACTCATGTCACTCTCCGATAGATTTCTTTTTTATTTATTATGTGTGCTTTAAATTTATCAGAGTGTGTACTCAAATTTGTTTGTATGTTTATTTTCTTTAAATGCTGAGGCAGACATAACTGTTTTTATAATTATTTACTTATCCCTTATTGAGACCTTTAATTATTAATTTTAAAGTAATTTTTGCCAATCGTTTGGCTGGGATTCACCAGTTTTTCATTGTTTTACTTCCTTTCAATCTTATTTTTCAGTTGTTCTTGAGGTGGATCAATCTCTGTTGTTTTAAATGTAGTAATAGGTGCAGTTCATACCAATATAGGACATTCGAGGTCTGACCATGTTTAGATCTCAAAAAGCTCATCGGCACTGGCTTCTTTGATCTATTTAAAGGATGTATTGTTTGAATATCTGAAAGTGAGAACCAATGTTAAGATGAATCCTTGGCTGAATAAAATTTGCTTGATCCCTTATAAATTTGTTTATTAGAGAATCAGTAGTTCTGCCAGAGCATTACATTTAGTCTTTCTGGTACACACTTGAGCTAATCATATTTGTTAACTTATAAACTTTTCTTATAAGTTAATTTTCTCTTAATAAAATTTTATTAAATATGTTTAAACTTAATTTGGCTGACGTTTGTCTTTGTGCTTTTGTCTCAAATGTCTAAACAATTTAAGATCTCTTGTTTCTCCCTGAGTCTAGTCGGCACAAACCATCATCATCATCTATTCTGATCACAGTAAACAAATTTTCCAGACATGTAGTGGTCTGGTGGCGCCCTCTGTATCAGAATAGAATGATTGATGAAATTAAAAGTTTTCGTCCGGAACAATATATATATATGTATAACTACAATCATTAAATGTCTGTATTTTTAAATAATATAATAATAATTCAAACAAATATATTTAACACAGTATTCAAAATTAAATAATATAATCTTTACCAGAAGTACTGGTAAAGAATATATTATTTAATTTTGAATACTGTGTTAAATATATTTATTTGAAGTATTATATATATATATATATATATATATATATCATATATATATATTATATATATATATATATATATATATATATATATATAAAGTATTTCTGCAGATTTAAGGATTGTTTGTAATCGTTTGTAAACCACTAAATTTATTATTTCAATTATAATTACAATTTTTTTAATTAATGGACATTATATATATATATATTCTAGCCTTTCTTTATAACGTAATTGGGCCCCTAAAGCTGGACCATCACAATTTGCCCTTTACTTATGTTGTGTAACTACTACACCTCGAGCCCACCACATTACGCCACAATCTACCCTTTTCACCCTACGTGTAATTATGTATATATGTGTAGCTTATGTGTACTCCACTTTCCCCAAAATAAATAATATAACATAGTGAAAATTGCCTCCCCGGGTTCTAGCTCTAATAATTAATGAGATATTTAATTAAATGTGTTACTAGCTCAGGTTTCTTAAAAATTAACTTAGGTTCTGTTTTAGATTAACTCAAATAACTATTCTATAATTCATGAGATTAGAAGTGGAAATAAAGTGACAAAGTAGATTGCATTGAGATAATATCCCATAGGATACCACCTCAATGGCATAAGAACACTACCCCCCCCTTTTACTACTGTTACATATAATAACTACATAGTATTCTTATGACTTCTGCAACTTCCAATCACTAAACTCATTTAACAATTAAAGTCGTAATTTTTTATCTATCATAACAATAATAGTAATTATCTAGCTCAGATAAAATAATCTCAGGTTCTTAAATTTATTCAATGTTAAATTAAAATAAAGGAGCAAAATATGATAAGGGATTTTGTGTCATAATTTACTACTCTGAAATTAGATTAAAAATAAAATAATAAGAATAATAATCACAATCTTCATTATTTAATCCAACTAATATGGCTTTTCTTTTATCGCAAATTTATAACCATAATAAATTAGTTAATAATTCAATATCCTCCCTTTGTTTATCTTTTTCTTTACATAATAAAATAATTAGTAAGTGGCAGTGTTTAGATAATCTGATAAATGAAACAAGTGGCAACTATGCATATAATTTAGCAAATTACCATAACAATGGATTTATGACCAATAATGCAATGCAATTTTATAATTATTCAATTACAAAACATCAATAAATAATTAAGATTAAATATACTTTTCTATTTATATTTTGTTCAAACAATTATATATTTTAATTTAATGACGGTAAACATATCCTATGAATTCATGCAATGATGTAGAGAAAACAAAACTCAGACACAAGTTTTAATAACAAATTTTAGAATTTTATTAACAACAATCAAAATTAAGATAAACAAACAAATCTATTTACATTTATTTACAAGGGATATCTTCCTTTCTTTTAACACTACAAATGTTAAATTATACATTTTTAGATTTCTTTTATATTTAATTTAAATTATTATACTTTTATAAGTTATTTATTTATTTCTCATTAAGTTTATCATATTACTTAGTTTAATATTTTATGGTTAATACTATTCTCTACCTTTTAATATTAACATTACAGTATTATAAGTTATATATGCGGATAAACATCCTTTATAAAGACTATAAATTTACAATCAATATGGTTTTTCCTCTTAAAAAAATACATTTTCTTATAACTCTATATAAGACACTCTGCATATTGTTCAAATAATATTACTACCTGTTACATTTGTTATCTAATGCTCATAAACTCTAAAACATTTATTCATAAGCCCTACTCATGTATAATGCCATAACACGAGCTTAATTATTTCCTGTTTCATTTTAACATATATTATAATCATCGAATGTTATTACATTCTTTAAATATGCAATACTTATATTTTTAAATATAATCAACTAGAAGAACATGTTAAATCATTTTTTAATATTTTTGTATATTTCTATTTGGGTATATTTTTATCAAATTATAGTTTATTTCTTAAAATTAAAATAATTATCTGACTCCTTCCTTTCTTAGGATATATGCATCTTTCTTTCAATAATCATAATCGATGCTTTGTTAATACCTAACTATTCTTATTTCAAATAACAGCATGACATACATTCTAAAATATCTATTGTTTCTTTTCAATAGACTTATCAAATAACGATGTAGTTGCAAGAAATACAGATAAAGATAGTGAAAGATGTATAGGATATGGGGAAGACAGATAGATAACTTATTAAAATATATACTTCAAAATGTATGGATCAGTGTGGATAGGGCCGACATTCCTTGTCTGATAACCCTGACGATAAGCATGATGTGGCAGCTATTTATTCATCTTTACCAAACATCTAATAATATTCACAAGAAAGATAAAATAACACTGTCCATGACAACATGTATAACAGTCGTAGGGCTTTGTTAACTACACTGATTACCGTCTAAAACTACTTATAATTCCATTCCCTGTAGCATCCTAGTTATAATACATCATCTTGGTTTCCGAATCTCCATGTACTACCAAGTCACTATCCAAACCATCTCTCAAGATTTTCACTGTATCCAACATCGATAAAACTAACTACCTTTTAAAACAATAAACAAAATTCACTAATATAAAACATTCCCCTATTCTATAAGAACAATTTGCCTTGCTTTATTACACTGTAGGTTCGACATCTACGTTTTATTAAATAACACTTAAATATCCCAATTGGAAAAATTAACAGAAAATATGACATAACCATTGGTTATATTGAACTATATTAATAATACGTTAAATGATTATCATATGCATATTTTTAAAAAATATAATTACATCTCAAAGTGTTTTAGAGTGTTGTTTTTTCAAAATGCATTTTACAATAATTATAACAATAAAATTTTGCATTACATTCATTCGGTTCACTGCTGATCTAAATAAATAAAACATACATTATATTATTAATAACCATAAAAATGTACCAAAATAATCTTTTACCTTCCTATTAGAGTTCATAGTGGTTTTCTTTCTCCTCGAGCATCGCAAACATACAAAATTTCCACACACATACAATTTTATTTAAACATTCAAAATCAAAAAACATTATTTTGTATAATGTTATACTGCAAATTAATGTATTTGTTTCCCTATTGCTATCTAAACTCAATGTTTAACTTAGATTAATAAAGAAAATAATTTAAACCATAATCACATATGTTTCTGGTGGTAAATCTTGGTTAGTCCACTAATATTTATTATTTCTTCTTTGTCCGAATGTTCTTCTTTCTGATTATTAAAGTTTTAAAATAAATTAGTTCATTTAGTAAACTGTTTAGACAATCTTTAGTTTCAAGGTTTAATTCAAAAATATTAAAAATATTTATTTAGTTATCCCACGAAGTTTTCAATGTTTGGGCGAATATTACCTTGGCTCTTTGATGCATCTTTATTTCTATCAGAACTACAAGTATTTATATCATTACGGTACCAATTTGCGTTTTTCCATGGATCCAATATTTTATATTTATTTCTCTGTAAACTATTTTTTTTCTTCTTCTTCAGCCAAGTAATTTCCTTGGTAATTTTACTTTATTCATTATTATTTTATATATGACATTTTTGATCTTAACTATTTCTAGAGTAATTGCTCAGGTCATCTTAAAGAAAACAGTTCATAAAATTTCTTTTTGTCAATTTATTCTTACACGAATAATATTTATTTTTATTTTTCATTATATTCATTAACTTTGCGCATAATGTCCTTTCATCAATTTTACACACACTAAAGCAGTTTTCATAGTAATACGCTATACCAACTATATCAATGAACAACGTTAACATTTTTGAAATATTACAAAATTTATAACTTAGTTTTAAGAATCCATCCATTTTAATTGAAAATTCAGATTATATTTTAATAGAATCCACTGGCAGGTTACTGTGGAGTTAGTGAAACATTATTATGAGAACTTTTTTTTAAAATTTTATTCTTAGATTCGCTTTGAAAGATTTTAAAATGTTAGTTAGTTTTTTTCAAAGATATTTATTAAAATTCTAATAAAATTGACTAATAATTGAATAAAGAAAGAAATTTTTAAAGAGCTTAAAATTTTACCTCTGCTCTGGAGTCAACACATTTTTGTTCTCCCAGTTTATACAATTAATTGGCACAATTTCTCTTGTCTGCCAAAATCTATCTTTTTATTGGTCAATTCCTACTTTGGTTTGTAAACATTTTCTAAAGTTTTAAAATTGTGACGTAATAGACTTAAATATTAACCTATTATTATTTTTTAAATTAATTATTATCTATTACAATTTAATTACTTTTAAAATAAATTTGAAACAATAACTAATAAAGATGTATAATCTTATTTTTTATTATAATGTGTGACAATCGCATCCAGTTCCATAATATACTATTTAAATATTTTTAATTATTTGTATTAATTTAAACTGGTGCTTAAACATAAAATATTCCAGACAGTCACGTAGACATTTCGGGTGTTTAGTCTAGTTTTATCTGTATTAATAAATTTGCTACTTATATTATTTAAAATCATTCTATAAAATTTTGAAAAATAATTTAGAAAAATATAGAACTAGATGCAATCCTCACCATCACAATACTTATTATTAAATATATATTATATTAACCCTTTATTGCCTAACTATAGTTTATAATTTTAAATACTATATAATATTAATTTTAAATTTTTTTAGTAATTGACCACTTATAACCATCATTGACCTATAGAAAAGGGCACAATATATTAGCTTCAACTTCATTCATTTATTATTTAACTTCACTTTACGTGTGCCAAACTTCACTTTGTATGTGTGTAACCTCAATTTTATTTCATTTCATTTATTTCAAGTAGCTAGTCGAGTAAATGTAACACTAACCTTGTGATCAAACAAGGCTGGCTAGTATGTTTGTCTAATATGATTAAGTATAAAGGGACACCAAATTGCAACTATGAAATCATAATGCCCTCCAGAGATCATCATCATCATGCTTATCACTCTAGAAAACAATGGAGAAAGTAATTAAAGAGTCTCTCAAAAAATACATATTGATAAATACTACTCAATTTATTGTGGTCTTGGTTTCATAGATCTAATTATTATTTATTTGTTGGTTTGATGAATATTAAATTTCTTTCATAAAATTTTGTTTTTGGATTTTAAAGCTAGTTTGACCAGAAGTTATTATTTTCATAATCTCTTTGTAATCTTCTTTAGATTCATAGTTTCATGCTAGCTTAGTTCAATAAAGAAAACATCTTTTTAGTTTAACATTTCTTTTATGCTTATATTCTTGAGTATTTGTGTAGGGAAGGTTACTATGGTGGATTGAGCACCTAAAATATGGAGCTTGATTAATTACAATTATTAGTCATTTTAAGGCAGGTATATATATATATATATATATATATATATATATATATATATATATATATATATATATATATATATATATATATATATATATATATATATATATATATATATATATATGTAATGGTAAGTTGTGATCGACCCGAATGTTCCAGCCTACAGATACATTTGAACACACACAGATCAACTCTAACAATCAGCTAGTTCTTCCATAATATATACCAACTTACTTCCAATCTAAAAGTGCTGGTGCACTCTTCTGCCATATCCCAAAGTTGATAGTGCCCCATGGAACAAACTGGTCCATCCACATATATAGGTGAAAGAGAGCAAGCTCACATCTAATTACTGTCGGACCTAGGATCTTCATGTAGGATGCTAGAGATAAAACGATGAAACACCTGACTCATGATTACATCCATTTTCAATAAACCAGCCTAAGAATAATCCATCAAATCTACATGCAATCCAAATCAGTTCATCTCACATCTCACCACTCTTTTCCAAACCCGTTGCCTCAGATTTTCGAACTCAGGAAGAATTCGCATTCGACTGTCTTAACAGGTATGTATCTATGCAGACTCTTAATCAATGACTAAAATAATATATCCTATCTATTAAACAAAATATAACCCATATTTAATCTTCTCTCCCATGCTTATTAAGCAATAATGTGGATGGGTGTATGTGTAAAACATAGGTTATAAGATGTAAGTGTTTAATTGAATATAAATGCTGGATCAACAAAACTACAGAGATGTTGTTAATCTATAAAACTTCATAATATTTATTCACAAACAAAAATAGGATATATTTAAACATAAATTCTTAAACAATTTAGAAAAGCAAAGAAAATTTCTATATAGAAAAACATTTAAAAAATCTCAATAAAGAAAAAAAAATATATAAAAAAGTGATGTCAATAAATTACTTGGATATCTGTATGGATTTACAGTTTCTATGTCTATTATGATAATAATAAAAAAAATGATTAATTCACAATGAGACTGCCAACTCTAAGTAAATTTAACTGCAACCTCAGATATAATAATCGTGAAAAAATATAATGATAACACAACAGAGAATATGATAGAACATAAGATAAAGAATACTATTTAAAAGAAAAATGTTAGTCATTTATTCAAATTATCTTAAGAAATATTAGTAACATATATATATATATATATATATATATGTTACTAATATTTCTTAAGATATATATATAATTAGTCGTGTCATGTGATATATATTTTATATCAGTGCCTTTTAAAATAATAATAATAATAATAATAACAAAATACCTTATACTAAAATAGTCTAGTAAAGCACTTAATTGTTTGTGCATATTTCTATCTCACATCTGTCAGTAGAAAGTAAATCTAAATTTTATTAAAAAAATTAAACTTTTCAACCTGTCCCTCCTCCCCCCTTACTCTCTTGATATTTTCCCATATTGGATTTTTCCCTCTACATATAATTAGCAATCGATTTTTCCAAATATAAGATGAGATAAAAATTAAAACAAAAAAATACAAATTGATAAAAAAATAAAATAAAACATGATTTACAATTTTCCTTTATACAAAGTCCTTACGGATGATGTATTTGTTAAATAGATGTTGGTAGAACTACCGTTTGATTTACAGAGCATTCTGACATATTTCAGTGGGCAGTCAGTGTGTAGTTAGGTGTTATTCATCTCATAGATTTTTATCCAGTGTAAATGCCAACTCCTCAGGCAAACAGACTGTAGGCAGTCACATCTTGATATTTTATATGGTCATAGTCGATAGGAACAATGTTTCAACCCCCGACACAATTATGCTCTTTAGCCAAAATATTTCATGCTTGAACTATACACATATATATATATACAACTTTACATGAATCTATAGTCCAATAAAATATTTTTATAGAGAATAAAAACTTAACTGTTTTAATTTCTTTTTTTCAGTTCCTTTTAAACAAACATCAGGTTACTTTTCTTTTTTTTAAAAAAAAATTGAATTAATAATGATTTCCACTTCCATCCATTTCTTTTTTTTTTATTCGAATGTCGAATTAATTAAGAAAAATTGTCTATTTTGTAGAACAATATAAAAATATAATCCTCCTGATCTAACTAGCTTGACCGATCTTTTTTTCCAACCAAAATAAAGCAGACAATTTCTTAATTGTTTCCTTTTTATCTTGGCGCTATTTCTATTATTTGAAAACAAGCATTTCAGCTTTTAAAATATTTTTTTTTACATTGATTCATTAAAAAAATAATACAACACGTTCTAAGATAAATTTAGAGTATTTTTATTTCACTGTATATTCAAAATATTGATTCACTCTCTACTGTTATAATTTTTTTTCCCTTTTTTTATTTAAGTCATTGTCAACCCAATTAACACAACACAAACAATCAACACATATATATATAACTATGTACAATTTTTCTATTAAGATTGGCATTTTCTTTGCAACAAAATTGTATTATTAATGTATATATGTGGGCATTTTTTTACGGTCAATTATCCATCATTAATAACTACTTAGTAAGTAGTTATTACACTGCTTAGAAAAGATTAAAAGTATAAAAATATTAATCTTTTTCAAAAGTGTTTAAGCAAAGACCTTTTATTTTTATTTCTACTTGCTAAATAAAAAAAAAAAAAAAACAATCTTCCCTTATTTCAGTTAGCTTAGGTAGGTTGTTGGATAGCGATTTTTAGCTACCTGCACAATATATATATATATATATATATATATATATATATATATTGTAACGATATATAAATATGCCATTACATTAAATTAAAAAAAAAAAAACTTTTAAGTTCGCAAATAAAAATAAATGTATTAAAAAAAAAAAAAAAAACTAAATGCTTAAGCTAAAATGTTTGTTAAACATATATATAATATATTCACACAGTTGCAAAACTTTAAAATATTTTTTTTTTATGAATAAAAAAGGAATTTGAATGTACTTTTTTATAAAAAAATACAAGATTTAATTATAAAAATATTTTAATAAAGAAATAATGTAAGTAAATATAAAAACAGTTATTAATTAATTCCTGTAATCTGTAAATGGAAATGATTGTTTATTAATTGAAAAGTAAGCTAGCCTTGGGGCTCTCGTGTAATAAAAAAGTCATATGAAAATTAGATAAGAGAATAAAGAATTAGCTTGTCCAATATAGAAGCAGCAAATAAAGGCCCAGACCATAACAAAAAAATGGAACAGAGATGTTTTTGTTCATGGAATCCATAGGAAGATTATAAAAAGAGAAATATTCAGTTTCCTGATAGTTTTCGAGCTTGATTTGGTGAGACAAATGATAAGACACACTTGTTGTTCTCTCTCACTTATTTTAAAAATGAAAAGTCTGTCATACCAGATTGCAATCAGCTAATGCTACCTCCAAAATATCAGACTGGTCTTCCCTGAAAGTCTTTGTAGGAATTGCCAACAGGAACTTGGATTTTACTGTAAGCTATATGAACTAAACAATTTTTAAAATCATATAAAAAAAGGACAATTAAGAACTTTCATCAGGGTTTGTCAAATTTAATAAACAAGCCAACTTAAATGTTAAAATGGACTCTTATCTGATTTTTGTAAGATTCAAATCAATTAATAATGTTTAATTTTATATGTTTTACGTTTGATAAAAATCATTTCCATTTATTATTTTATTTGTATTAATATTTATTGTTTAAATTTTAAATGAGGAAATTTAAGTTGGGTATAGACATTGCATAGATTTGTTAGCGGTTAATTATGTTGCTGTTTCATAGTCGATTGGAATATATAAGTCATCGATGTCACTGCGGCATCTTATGATGAATGCTATTGGGTTTTTTTGTATTCTCTATGCAATTGATGTTATCGATGGTTTTGTATTTTGATCAGATGTGTTTATTTTGAAATGTTTTTAACAGTGGAATCTATGCAGCCGATCTATACTCAACATTATAAAACAAATTGTATAAAATTCATCTGTGTGAACGTATCTAAAGATTAAATTTAAGTCGGATATGAATGGCTATATAGATTTGTAAATTTATATATATAGTTTAAAAAAGGTAATCTTAGGTTATTTGTTTTGTAGTTACATTGGGTCAACAGATTACATATATTGATGTAATTAGTAAATGTAGCAGGAGATCTGCTACGGGCTAGATTGCATATATATGCCACATACTTTCTGTTTGCCTATGGATGGGATTGTGAGTCAGCAAAAAGGACTGCAGTCCATTCCTATGGAGTTTTTTTGTTTATTGTTCTGCTCCCCAACAGATGTAGCATTCCTGTTGATTGAGAGACAATGTCTTCTCTAACTCAATGTACTGTTCAGATGAACATTCCTGACAGTATAGTATTTTGTGTTGTTGTATTCATGCTGCATTGAATACATCGATATATCCGATGGATTGACATTGGTTTGGGTGTGAACTTTTGGCCTAAGGTTAAATAAGGGATAGAACATTTTCTTTTCAAATACAATCTATATAGTCTATTCATACTCGACTTTCTAAATAAAATATTAAACTCATTGCAATCTATTTAAATGTGAAATTAAAAGTTAATATAAAATGTTAAATGTATTCCTCATATATATATATATATATATATATATATATATATATATATATATATATATATATATATATATATATATATATATATATATATATATTCCCCTTATCATCATGTGTAGCTTCACTACACATCATGCCCCTAAAGTTGAGGGCCATAATCTAGCCGCCCCGTTCCCGCATCTCCACTTCCCCCAAAATAAATATAATATAGTGAAAATCACCTAACCGGGTTCTAGCTCTAATAATTAATGAAATATTCAATTAAATGATTTACAAGCTCAAAATTCTTAAAATTAACTTAGGTTCTGTTTTAAACTAACTCAAATAAATATTCAGATATTCATGAGACTAGAAGTGGAAATACAGGTGACAAGGTAGATTACATTGAGACAATATCCCACAGGATAACACCTCAATGACATAATAACACTATCCCCCCTTATACCACTATTACACATAATAATTACATAGTATTCTTATGACTTCCGCAACTCCTAAATCATGAAGACTCATTTAACAATTAAAGTATTAATCTTTTATCTCTAATAATAATAATAGTAATCATATAGCTCAAATGAAATAATCTCAGGTTCTTAAATTTATTCATATGTTAATAAACATATGGTAGCAGAATATGATAAGGGATTTTATGTCATAATCTACTACTCTGAAATTAGATTAATAATAAAACAATAATAATCACAATCTTCATTGCTTAATCCAACTAGTACAGCTTTTCTTTCATCACGAATTTATAACCGTAATAAATTAGTTAATAATCTAATATCCCCTTTTTTATCTTTAAGTAATAAAATAAATTAATAAGTGGCAGTGTTTAGATAATCTGATAAATAAAGCAAGTGGCAACTAATAGCATATAATTTAGCAAAATATTATGATAATGGATTGATGACCATTAACGCAATGCAATTTGATAATTATTTAATTACAAGAACATCAATAAATATTTAAGATTAAACATACTTCTCTATTTATCTTTTGTGCAAACAATCATATACTTAGTTTAATGGTTGTGAACATACCCTGTGAATTCATGCAATGATGTAGAAAAAACAAAACTCAGACACAAGTTTTAATAAACAAATTTTAAAATTTTATTAACATCAATAAAAAATAAATAAAACAAACAAATCCATCTACATCTATTTACAAGGAATATCCACACAATCTGCCCTTGTCATCGTGTGTAGCTCCACTACTCATCAGGCCAATCACATTGAGGGCCATAATCTAACTGCCCCGTTCCCGCATCTCCACTTCCCCCAAAATAAATATAATATAGTGAAAATCACCTAACCAGGTTCTAGCTCTAATAATTAATGAAATATTCAATTAAATGCTTTACTAGCTCAAGTTTCTTAAAATTAACTTAGGTTCTGTTTTAAACTAACTCAAATAAATATTCAGGAATTCATGAGACTAGAAGTGGAAATACTGGTGACAATGTAGATTACATTGAGACAATATCCCACAGGATACCACCTCAATGGTATAAGAACACTACAATAGCTGAATTATACACATTTATATTTCTTATATCATTAATTAAACTTATTATGCCTTTTAAAAGTTATTTATTTATTTCTCATTAGGTTTATCATATCACTTATTTTAACTATTTTATGGGTAACACCATTCTTTACCTTTTAATATTAAAGTTACTGTATTATAAATTATCTATGTGGATAAACATCATTTATAACATCATAATTTACAATCAATATGGTTTTTAAAAGAAAATTACATTTTCTTGTAACTTTATATAAGTCACTCCGCATATTATTCAAATATTATTATTACTTTTAATGTTTGTTCTCCAATACTCGTAAACTATAATATGTTTATTCCATAAGCCATACTCATGTATAATACTATAACACAGGTTTAATTATCACCTGTTACAGTTTCACATATACTATAATTATCGAATGTTATTGTATTTTTTTAAATATGCAATACTTATATTTTTTAAAATATAATTAACAATAAGAAAATGTGAAATTATATTTAATATTTTTGTATATTTCTATTTGGATATACTTTTATAAAATTATAGTTCATTTCTTAAAAAAGAATTAAAATAATTCTCTAACTCCTTCCCTTCTTAGGATATCTGCATCTTTCTTTCAATAATCATAATCTACTCTTCGTTAATACTTAACTATTCTTATTCCAAATAATAGCATGACATACATTCTAAAATATCTATTGTTTCCCTTTTAATAGACTTATCATATAACGATGTAGTTGCAAGAAATACAGATAAAGATAGCGAAAGATGTATAGGATATCGGGAAGATAGATAGATAACTTATCCGCAATATACTTCAAAAAATGTATGGAACAGTGTGAATAGGTCCGACATTCATTGTCTCATAACCTTGGCGATAAGCGTGATGTGGCAGTTATTTACTCAGCTTTACCAAACATCTAGTATGACTCACAAGAAATATATAAAATACCACTGTCCAAGACAACATGTGTACCAGTCGTAGGGCTTTGTTAACTACGCTGATTAACATCTAAAACTACTTATTATTTCACACCCTGTAGCATCCTTGTTTTTAATACATCATCTTAGTTTTCAAATCTCCATGTACTACTAAGTCACTATCCAAACCATCTCTCAAGATTTTCACTGTATCCAACATCGATAAAACTAACTACCTTTTAAAACAATAAACAAAATTCACTAATATAAAACATTCCCCTATTCTATAAGAACAATTTGCCTTGCTTTATTACACTGTAGGTTCAACATCTAGGTTTTGTTAAAATAACATTTAAATATCCCAATCGGAAAATTAACAGAAAATATCACATAACCATCGGTTATATTGAACTATATTAATAACACATAAAATGATTATCGTATGCATATTTTTTAAAAATCTAATCACATCTCAAAGTGTTTTAGAGTGTTGTTTTCAAAAATGTGTTTTACAACAATGATAACAATAAAACTTTTGCGCTACATTCATTCCATTCTCAGCTGATCTAAATAAATAAAACATACATTATATATCATTAATAATTATAAATGTTACCAAAAACAATCTTTATCTTCCTATCAGAGTTCGTAGTAAGTTTCTTTCTCTTCGAGTATCGCAAATATACAAATTTCCACATACATACAATTTTATATTAAAATTCAAAATCAAAACATATTATTTCATATAATGTTATATCACATATTAATGTATTTTGTTTTCCCTATCGCTATCTAAAACTTAATGTTAACTTAGATTAGTAAAGAAAATAATTCAAACCATAATCACATACTTTTCTGACGGTAAATCTTGGTTAGTCCCATAATATTTATTATTTCTTCTTTTGTGCAAATGTTCTCATTTCTGCTTATTAAAGTTTTAAATAAATTAGTTCATTTAATAAACTGTTTAGACGATCTTTAGTTTTAGTGTTTAATCCAAAATTATTAGAAAACATTTTATTTAGTTATCCCTCAAAGCTTTTTAATGTTCTGGCAAATATTACCTCGGCACGTTGATGCATCTTTATTTCTAGTTAAACTACAATTATTTAATAATTACGGTACCAATTGCATTTTCCATGGATCCAATATTTTATATTTCTCTTCTGTACATTTTTTTTTCTTTAGGCAAGTGTTTTCCTTGGTAAACTTCACTTTAGTTCATTATTATTTTATATACACTACTTCCGATATTTAACTATTTTCTAGAGTATTTTCTCAAGTAATCTTAAAGAAAGCAATTCAAACTATTTCAATATTAAAATTCCTTTTGTCCATTTATTCTTATACGAATAATACTTATTTTTATTTTCCATTTTCTTCATTAACACTGTGCACAATGTCCTTTCATTGATTTTATACGCACGAAAACAGCTTTCATAGTGATACGCTATATAAACTATATCAATGAACAATATTAACATATTTGGAATATTATAAAATTTACAACTTGGTTTTAAGAATCTATCCATTTTGTATTGAAAACTCTGATTTTATTTCAATAGAATCCATTGGCAGGTTACTGTAAAGTTTGTGAAACATTACTATGAAAAACTTTTTTTTAAAATTTTATTCTAAGATTCTTTTCGGATGATTTTTAAATTGTCAGTTGGTTTCTTTCAAAGATATTATTAAAATTATAATAAAATTGACTAATAAATTGAAGAAGAAAAATTTTTTTAGAGAGCTTAAAATTTTACCTCTGCTCTGGAGTCAACACATTTTTGTTCTCCCCATTTATACAATTAGTTGGCGCAGTTTTGGTTGTCTGCCAAGATCTATTTTTTATTGGTCAATTCCTACTTGGATTTATAAACAATTTCTAAAGTTTTAAAATCATGATGTAATAGACTTAAATGTTAACTCATTATTATTTTTAAATCAATTATTATCTATTACAATTTAACTACCTTTAAAACAATTTTGAAACAATAATTAATAAAGGTGTATACTACTTATTTTTATTATGATGTGTGACAATTCCATCCACTTCTATAATATATTATTTAAATATTTTAATTATTAGTATTAATTTAAACCGGTGCTTATACATAGAATATTCCAGACAGTCACGTAGTCATTTCCGGTGTTTAGTCTAATTTTATCTGTCTTAATAAATTTGCTACTTATATTCTATAAAATAATTATATAAAATTTTGAAAAACAATTTAGAAAAATATAGAATTAGATACAATTCTCACCATCACAATATTTATTATTAAATATATCATATTAATCTTTTACTGCTTAATATAGTCTATAATATTAAATACTATATAATATTAATTTTAAATTTTTTTAGTAATTGACCATTTATAACCATCATTGACCTATAGAAAAGGGCACTATATATATATATATATATTTTTTAGCATATATATCCATAATCTATATATATATATATATATATATATATATATAATTAGATACCAACCAGTCACCACCTAAACATTTACACTATTTTGCTTATTATTTCTAAATAATACATGGGAAATTTAAAAGTATTGCATTAAGTAATGTTATAGATGACTATTTATCAGTCTGCATTATAGTGACATGTTTATTTCATGTTTAAAGAGGTTTATTTAAACTTCATTGTAACAATATTTCAAACTCTGTAGTCAAGTTGCAATCTTTAAGTGTCCATATATATTCAATGGACCATTAGTAGGAATGGATTTCCATTCTTGCTATTAAAATGGTGAGAAGCCTTGACAGCAGTGAGAAATATTGATTACTATATTTTCTGTGAATGTTTAGGTGATGACTGGCTGGTATCTAATTACATAAATATCCCAGATTAGCTTTAGGCACTATTTTGCTTATTATTTCTAAATAATACATGGGCAATTTAAAAGTATTGCAGTTTATAATGTTATAATTGACTTCTTATTTGTCTGCATTACAGTGACATGTTTATTTCATGTTTAAAGAAGTTCATACTCTGTAGTCAAGTTGCAATCTTTTATTGTCCATATATAATCAATGGACCATTAGTAAGAATGGATTTCTATTCCTGCTATTAAAAAGTTGAGAAGATTGCCTTGACAGCAGTGAGAAATATTGATTACTATGTTTACTGTGAATGTTTAGGTAGTGACTGGTTGGTATCTAATTATATATATATATATATATATATATATATATATATATATATATATATATCAAAGGGTTATAATATATATATATAACGGTATATATTATAACCCTTTGATTTATTCCATCTAAACCAAATATAATAAATCAAAGTAATGATGGAAAAAAAAATTTTTTGGGATAAAGAAAAGTTAAATTTTGGCTTGAGAAAGTAATGGCTATATAGATAACAAGTAGCAGATATAGAGACAGTTTGTGTGTTTGTATGCAATGTATTACTAAAGAGTTGCTGAGAAGTAAGATTAAATCATTTTTCAGTAGCTTTGGTTAACAGAGAATAAGTTTACAGTTATAGGAGATTGTGGTAGATATTTATGGTTATGATTATCTAAAAATTATAAATTTATATGCTTGAAATTATAAGCAATTGTGAGAGATATTTTGTTCTCATAATCTAAACAATCAGTTTTATGTTTGATAGTCTGTACTGTGTATGTGTGTGTGTAATGCAGACATATGGGTTGATTTTTTTTTCTCTCCTTTAAGGAAACTGAAATAAATTTTCTTTAAATTATTAAAGTTGTAAATCTAAATAAGAAATTATTTAGATGGAATGACTGTAGTCTTTGTTTGACCAAAACATGTTTTAGCAAGCTTATGTTTTAATTATACCGTCTTTAAAACTAAATTTCCTAAATTGACCAGAGACATGTTAATTAATGAGACCTGGTTTAAGATCAAAGAAAAACTATTAGGAAAAATAACAGCTTGGTGAGAGTAATTGCTCTGAATGGAAATTGTTTTATGATTAGACTTGGGAAGAAATCACTGGGGGAGGGGGTAACAGACTTTCTTTTCTTTTAAACTATAAAAACTAAAAGAAGAAGGGAGAAAGGGCAAAAAAAAAGAAACTTTTGCTGATTGAAACTAAGCTAGCTAACTAAAACTAAAATTCATATCTAAAAGTATATATTTTGTAAGTTTTAAAAAATTTTCTATACAATTTTAATAATGAAATCAAATTGCATAATAGACCAAAATATGAAGTTCTAATTCAAGAATCATGGTGCATATCTCTGTCTTCTCAAGATTAATCATGAAGAGGTCAACTTTTGATAAGTTATTGTCTGCTCAAATTTTATCCAATCTATTTATAAAATATCCTATAAGGAGAAAATGGTCAAATTTCTTCTATCAAATTAAAAGATCAATTCCATTTATATGGCTATTTAAGATTCGTTTAAAGAATTACAACGATCTTCTGTTATAATATTTTGAAAATAAAGTTTATTCATGTTAGTAATCAAAAGTTGCATATTGCCATAATTTGAACCTTTAAATATCTACGATCAAAAAAAAGAAGAAAGGAGAACAAAGTGAATTCAATCTCCGGAAGAATCATCAAGTGGAAGGTAACAACAGAACTTTTTAAATTTATTAACTATAATGTATCTACATTCTGATTTAAATATCTACAAATTTTAAAGTAACTAACTATCTACGTTTTATATCTATCTTGATTCAAATGACTGTCTGTGCGTTTTTAATTAAAATAACTGTCTGAGGTGCCATTGATAGCTATCTCAAGAAAGATGAATCAAATATAGTAATTAATTAATGAACTGTGGAAGAAAAGAGAAATTTAGAGAGACTGTCTGTAATACTGATATTTATTCTTCATTTATTTCATTAATATAATATGTCATTTATTTATTTATTTATTATTATTATTATTATTATTATTATTATTATTATTATTATTTATTTATTATTATTATTATTATTATTATTATTATTATTATTATTATTATTATTATTATTATTATTATTATTATTATTAGTATTATATGTCATTTTATTTATATGCTATGTAACACTCTGATCACTAGATTATTTAATTTGATATTTTGTTTATGTTTAAAATGTGAAGAAAAAAAAATGATTTTGATACCATTTAAATATAGATGCTCACGTAGATTTAGACTTAAAAGTAAAGAGAGAAATGAGATAAATATTTTATTACTCATAACAAAATTTTAATTATGCTTAATCGTAAATATGAAGAGCGAGAGGATGGTCATAAAACCCATTATTATGCTGTGAGTGTTGATCTGTTATTGATATAGATATTAGGTATGTTATTGGTTTGACCGGTTAAAATTAAAATAATTCATCTATGTATTGATTTGAGATCCGGTTAGTCTTGTCATTATCTAGACTAGAATCGATGTATGTGTGGACAGATTTAGAGTTATAAATGCTTATCATTACTAATGAAAGTAATCCTACCACCCAATGGATGAGAAATGGTTGTCTCCAGATTTATAGATACCATAGCAGTTAGAGGACTAAGTTTCCATTTATTTATTAAGATAGGGAATCAGTAATAAAGTTACTGTTTAAGTACAGAAAATGTTGCAAGCCAATGTAGGGAATAAGTGTCTAAGACAAGCTCTTTACACAATTCTGGATCTTAGAATAGATCTCTTCCTGGCTCAAGCAAATCGTTTAAGTTTAAAGTCGATACCGTTGTAGTTGTTATATTTCCCTTATCGAGTTATAGACGCTGTGTGGTAATGTGATGTGAAGAGAGTTTTTCTTATCTGAGACATACCAATGTTGCCCGGAAAGGATAAGGATTCAGTCAGATATATATATGTATGAGAAAGATGACAAGGATTTTAAGTAATAAACTAACCGATCTAGATTGATTTTTTTTTTTTGAATGATGGTAAATTGAGGTCGTCAAGCTGGGTGGGCATACCGAACTAGTTACGATATATACAGTCAAAACGTAAAGATCTGACAAGCATGAATGTGAAAGTGTGGGTTTTGAATTTAAACCCGTTTGTAAGATTTAGTAGGGTAGATTTTGTGACGTATAATCCTTCTTCATTGGAAATGTGAAAATTATTACTTAATAAAATGATTTAAATTTTCAAATTATTTCACATTGCTGGTTAAGATAATTGAAACGAATATAATATTTTGGAATAGTCCAATTGACAATGTTTACGATAAAAGGAGGGGGAAGTAGAGATTTGTAGGTTTTCTTCTCTCTCAAGCTAAGATTTCTTAAAGCTAAAATATACGAAATTCTGTTTCCAGCGTCTGTATTTATGATTGTTATTAATCATTTATAATCAATGAATGGGTCAAAACCGAAAGTGAGTCATCCAAGAAATTAGTTAACTCAAACATAGATCAGAAGCATATATTTGTGGAACAATATTACAATTTAGTGTGTTTTGTTTTAATTTTATATTTATTATTTAATATAATAAAGTTTTATTATTGTTATAAGATTACATTGTGTTTTGTGTTTTGGTGTTTCAAATATCTCCAGAATCCGTATATACAGCACCTATATTTAAGGTAATATGAGTTATATTTTAAATTTAGTTAATTATTTTATAATGATGCTTTGTTTCCAAAATCGATTTGCAGTAGTTATTATTATCTTGTTTCCATATTCGATTCACATGGTCAATTTGACATTAATACTTTATTTTCATTATTGATTTACAATAGTAATTTAATACTGCCATATTTGAGTAATATAATTCATTTTATATAAGTCATTTTATAGACTTCAGTTCATATAATTTATTGTTATGATTAATTTGCTTAATCTAGTTTACGGTTATTTCCGTAATTTACTTTCATAAGTAAAATTTAATTAATTATGTGAATCATGTCCATGGTTTACTTCCATAGTTTACTTCAGCAAAATAAAATTTATTAAGGTTATCAATTAAAGATAAATTAGAAATAACAGAATAAAATGACAGGGAATAGTTAAATTAAGTTGATCAATTTAAATTTTGATTAATTGTAATGTGTTGAATGCTGGGAGCAGATATAAAATCCCTTTCCTGCTCTCAGGTGTTCAGAGTAATTCCCACTATTGAACTTTTATTAAAATTTATTTGGCAGATATGGGATCATATCCATTGCAATATAATCATTTATATGGGCACCTCTTGATAGATCTAAACCTTGAGAAAGAGCAATTCAATTTTGATCTCAGAGCTAGTTTGGAAGTCAAGTAGCTTAGTATAACAACATTATTATACTGTACTAAATTATTCCATTATTATAAATAGGGACCATGAATTTATAGTTGATCTAAGAATATATGTGAGAGAGAAATAAGAATAAGAACTCTCTGATCAGAGAACATAACACAGACATTCCGTGTTATATAATTGTAGCTATTGAATATAGATTATGAGTTCTTTGCATTTATTACAGAGTTATCTCCAGTCAGATAGAAATGAGAGCTGGTTACAATTTATAGCTGCAATTTGGCGCCCCCGGTATACAATTGATCCTAAATATATAAATTTTAACTGACTAGCTACTTGATATAAATGAGAGTTTTATTAAGATTAAACAAGTGAAAGGTGCACAGAGTAAGGTTAAAATCTAGCACCACATATGAGGTTTCAATATATATATATATATATATATATATATATATATATATATATATATATATATATATATATATATATAGATTATATATATATATATATATATATATAATCTATGAAGATTTATTATTTTACTTTATTAATCTTTACATTAATTGAGTTATAGTTACAATAATAAAACATGCT
Source organism: Epiperipatus broadwayi (assembly GCA_028023455.1). Classification (NCBI taxonomy): domain Eukaryota; kingdom Metazoa; phylum Onychophora; class Udeonychophora; order Euonychophora; family Peripatidae; genus Epiperipatus; species Epiperipatus broadwayi. Next base: position 1,133,453 of record JAQFVV010006481.1, on the reverse strand, counting down.
TCACATGTATTAATAGTATAATCATTTAAAAAAATATGTTTTTTCCATAGTAAAGAGTTTTAGTGCTTTTAACGAAAGTAGATGATTATTGTTTCCTTTAATCAGATTAAATATAATATAAGTTTCCACATTTATAAATTGATCAAATATTGTGTTATTTGGAATAAAAATTCATTTCATTTCATTACACTTTCAAAATCTAATCAAATGATTTATTTATTCAATTATTTTTTACGATGTTAATTCCAAGCAAAATTTATGTATATTTTTTCTAGACAGCGCTTACAGTTTTTCTTTTAAATTTAAATAATTTATATAACACTTTTAGACTTATTTTATGATTAAATTTATTAGATTTAAATTAAACTTTATGCTTACTATTTTCTTTTCCAGCTTAATCCTGAAGTCTCTTCTTCTAATAGATGTATTTATTAATGTAGTTCTCATTTTCCCTTCCAGCATAGCCTTGTAGATTTTCAATCAATTAATTGTAGGTTATAAAGGTATACTAAAATAGAATTTTTTTACTCCATACTTTAAAAATTACAACATCATTAAAATTTGTTAATTCAAATATGTTTTTTCGGATTTCTTTCAATTTTGTATTGTTTGAAGTTTGCAGGTGAGGAATTGGAGTCTTGACTCTTGTTTGACCTTTTAGACTCTTCCTGCATCTATTTGTTAAGTTATTTATTATTTTTGTTGCAATGGATTGTGATAATGGACCAATATTTTTATAGTGTGAATACTAATTAAAAGCTCTCCCTCTAGTGATAACTAATTAGACTTTTTTCATATCAATATGAATTACAATTCAATATACTTGAAGATTGTTTACAAAATTTAAAAGAATTATAAATTCAATTTTTAGTTTTATTATTGCTTAATAATAATAATAATAATAATAATAATAATAATAATAATAATAATAATAATAATAATAATAATAATAATAATAATAATAATAATAATAATAATAATAATAATAATAATAATAATAATAATAATAATAATAATAATAATAATAATTGAGTACCCAATACTTTTATACTTCCAAATTGGTTTAACAGTATTAAATGATCATTTTAAATATGATTGCAACTAGATCCTATGATAAAATGTATATGAACTTCATATCCACTCTAGTGTATCTCAAATAGTCTAAGTTTTCATCACTCTCAGGATATTTATTTGTAAGTTTTTACTCAATTTGAAAATTATAATCAAACAAAAATTTCAACCTACTACTGATTTTATACACTGATTTTTAATATATTACAATTATTGCCAATTGAATTTTTTTTCACACTGGATCATTTGAATAAGGCTTAATGTAATTGAGCCAACCCATATGGTAACGATATATATAAACCATTATCCAATTACATATATCCAGTAACAGAGGGCATTACTGGATGTTTGTAATTATATAATGGTTTATATATTTGTATAATTATTTCAGTTAGTGTTAACAGTTACTATATATATATATATATATGTGTGTGTGTGTAACTCTTTTAAAATAACAGTTACTATATATATATATATATATGTGTGTGTGTGTGTTCTTTTAAAATAATAAGTCTAAAAATTCATTCATTACAATAGGTTTTGGCAAAACTTTTAGTAAATTAAACAGCTTTGATTTTATGTATACATTATTATTATTATTATTATTATTATTATTATTATTATTATTATTATTATTATTATTATTATTATTATTATTATTATTATTATTATTATTATTATTATTATTATTATTATTATTATTATTATTATTATTCACATTCATATCGGCTTTTTCAAACCAAATTGTGCAAACGCTTTTTTGCGAATGTTAAATAATAAATGAATACCCTCTGAACCATACAAGATATAGAATTCCTTTTATTGCTGCATAAATTCTATATCTTGTATGGTTCAGAGGGTATTCATTTATTATTTAACACTCGCAAAAAAGTGTTTGCACAATTTGGTTTGAAAAAGCCGATATGAATGTGATTACAATTGTATACAGACGCTATAAAAAATAAATGCTGATTTATTATTATTATTGTTATTATTATTATTATTATTATTATTATTATTATTATTAGTTTGAATAACATTTTAAAATCTTTATGTAGCACCCAAAAATAAATTTTAACGGTAAATACAATATTATAGATTAAATTATTTTGGAGTGCTTTTTATTATGTGCTAATCCTCTTCAAAGCTGATGAGAATTTAAACATTTAAACTATAATATTGTATTTACCTTTATATATATATATATATAAACCATAATATTGGATTTACATTTATATATATATATATATAAACCATTTATTGGAATACATTTATAATAAAAAAAAATATTTATTAATTAAAATATGATGTTAATAATCTGCACTATTTGTAACAGTATGAATAAATAAAGATGAACTGATAAAAGCTGTTACTTTATAACCTATTATAATCTATATATATTTATGAGTGATAAAATGATAGTTGCTATAATTCAATAAACTAAACAATAAACAAGATATATGATATGCTCCAGCGGGTCATCATTTTTAACCGAATAAAATTAAATGCGAACTGCATTTACTATGTTAGCTAAAATACAATGTATAATTAAGTAAGGATGACGCTAACACATAAATAAGAACATAGACATATCGTGCTCTATTTAGGTGTCTATTTGTAATTAATTAAATATAACGGTCGACCAATATAACATTATGGCCCGTTTGCAACTATCCTAAACATTGTTTCTGTCACGCTAATAATTAAATAAATAACTTATCTCTTTTCTCAACACAAAAAATAACAAAATGAAAATCAAAACTGTCATTATTAAAGATTTAAAATATTTCTATATTGGGAAGTAATTTGATCAATAAAATATACTTGCCATTGTCATCAAATAAAATAATATTAGATATAGCAACTGAATAAAATTACTGTGAAATCCCTGGATTGCATTATGCTTGTCTCCAATAATAGGTTCTTATAACAAAGAATCCTTCCAATTCTTCTTACCAAATATATAAGTCTAGTCATGGTCATACTCACACACTGGCGTTATTTATAGCAATGTATAAAAAATATCATATAAAGTTAATGTTATTAAGTTGGAAAGGTGACTGGATCACTTTTATTCAGCTTAGTTAATTGCTTGTGTTTACCCACGAGCACCACTAGATTGATTTAAATCTAGATAAATACTATCTATGTATAGCATACTGAGTTCAAACTCATTCAGTATATTTTTACTACACATGACTTGGATGACTAATGAACCCAAAAAATGACATTCTTATATTTTATCTATGTCCATAAAATTATAAGATAACCATATCACCAACATTTATATATCAAAGACTCTTATAGATATTACTAGCTCAGTTTATGTATATTGATTAACAGATGCAAAAATACTCTCATTAACGGCTTCCATACAAACATAGTGATGTCCATTAGTTAAGTGAATTGCCATGAAACTAGTTACTTAAGTTAATTAAATATCATAATATATTTAATGATGATGATGATATTGATGATGCTGATGATGATACCAGCCACAGCTTTATAATGAACTCACAACGATAAATTTATTTTTTCATAAACCTATAGGAACTTTTTAAAATCATCATTTGTTAAACTGGGATTTAAATATAACATTCACTAGCATTTATATATGTTTATGGCTATTCATTAAAATACTTTTATAGTTAAAACTAGGATTCAATAATACCAGTGACAATGTATGATCACCACAGATCTCACCTCATGATATTCAACTCTTTTAGAAATCCCTTTTAACTAAACATATTAACTAATTAACGGAAGTTTGATATAATGATTATTATTTATCAAATCAATGATGATGGTGATCATAACTCTTGCTCACTATTATTTTAAAACGGTGTTTCAATCAATAATATATCCATCCTTGATGAGGATGATCAAAACTCATGAGCACAACATAATTTTAGCTTTCTATTATTAACCTATAGTTATTAAAATTTGGTTAAACATCAAGCATAATCCTTAAATACTTAAACGTAAATCAATATTCTAGGTTGCTTAATATTTGAGAGTTCTGATGATTCTTAATATCTGTGAGCGATAATGATGATCATTTAAAACGATAGCATCAAGACAAAAAATTATAACAATATTTTAATAACCACTCGGAAAACAATTAAGATATAGAATTATATTTCATTTATACTATTCTTCTTTCTTTTCTTTTCCTAAATCAAATTCACTAATTATACAATTAATTCTATTATTATATTAATTAAATATAGAATCAATACAAAATTTTATATATGCAAAACCAAATAAATTTAATATACAAGTTTGTCATTTTGATATTTTAAATTAAGCTGGCTTAAACTAATATTACAAAAAAATATTCTATAAAGGCTCATTCAAAACTTTCCCTACCCATATGCCATAAATGCAAATTACATTTGGGTAAGGTGTGTGTTTTTTCTCACTTTCATTCATATGTTAAGACCTGCTATTCAATTTCCTATATTTAAACTACTTGTGCATAACCTATTCTTTTGACATGTTTGTTTAAGCAATTATACACGCACACATTCTGTGATATGTCAACATATATGTTTAAAATGTGTTCCCTTATATTAGGGATGGATAAATAAATAATATATATATATATATAATATTATTCCAACCTTGAGCAAAAATAAATAATTAAAAAAAAAAACATTTTCAAGCATATTGAGAGGTTGAACAATAATAATTAAACAAAACATTTTTAATATTGCAATACACAATAAAAAAAACAAATCAAAATAATGAAAAAAATAAGTTTAATGAATTTAAATGATGTGTGTGTTGGTATTTCATGTATTATCAAGAATAACATAATTAATGAACAAACTCTTAATGTTTTCTGTATCAAAAGACAAAAAAATGCTTTGATTTTTATAAATTAAAGTTTACTTTTAATAAGTAAGAATAAAAGATTTGTTAATGAAAGTTCAAAGTTACCTGATTATTTTCACTTCTGACAAATGTTCCAGGTTTAAATTTTTAGACTGCTTGCTCACGTATAGCTTCAAAATATTGATTTGCTTATTTCTACCATTTAAAAAGAAAGTTCTTGGTGATACCTCTTAATAAATATAAATTGGTTGACTGGCTTGTTTCCAATTATAACTGAATCAAACTTGGCTGTATATGGCTTTTATTCATCTTTTCTTTCTTCTCTGCTTGTCAAAGAGGGTGATCAGATGACATCTGTGGCTGGTTTTAAATTTTACCATTTTTTGATTATTATCGACAGTATATGAGACCACATTAGATTAGTGATTTTAACCCATTCTGTCAGATTTCAAGGAGCAGAAGCAGTGGGTTGTAACAAGGCATTTTGATTATTTCCTTCATAAATAAAATATATTTATTAATACCATTTTCATAGAATTTCAATAACTTTATATCAATCTTGCTGTGTACTGCTTTATATATACTCACATCTTCTTATGCTGATAACTTTAAAACAAGAGTCATTTTTCTTCTTTAATTTTTTTTAAAGAGAGAAAAAAATCAATAGTTCATATTCTTAAAAAAAAAGAAAAATGTTAACATTATTTTCAGTTTAAAACGATTGCATATCTTTTAATATTATTAATTGCCATTCTTAAAAAAAAGGGTTATGGAATTGCCTTCAAAACCACATTTTTGTTCAGTAATTCTCTTTTTAACAGTAATATAACTGACTTTAGTAATATTAATAATTACATCTGTTTTTTTTTTCCTTTTTTAAAAAAACTACATATTGTTAGATCACTCACTTCCAACAAAACTAAACTGACCTCAAACTATTATTTCACTCATTTTTATATTTCGAATTTCTGATCAAAGAATCCAAAAATCTATCCAGGTAAGAAAGAGAAATGTTTACCTCTTTCACTGCTAAAACAGATGTTAATATTCTATCGAGGAGGAGAACAAATAGACCCAAAACTGATCAAAAATATACACATATTGATACCATTGTTCTATTATATAAAATAATTTAATACGCTTTTATATTATTGCTTAATTTTGCTTATAAACGAAATGTCCACTTTAAATACAAAATATAGTTTAATCTTCCTTGTTTACGTGTACATGGCTTGCTCTAATAAAAGATATAACCATTCTTTTGAAATAATTAATGGTTATTTTACTGATATTTTTTTTTGATAATTTTGATAATTTTATATATTTTACTGATATTTTACTGATATTTTATATATTTTACTGATATTGGCAGTCTGTTTATAAAACATTAACAGTTTCTGCAATGTGCAATGGAATAGTTATGTTTCCACTTGGAATATTAGTGTTTTATCTTGCTATTGTATTGATCAGAATTCGTGATAGATTTTAGAATGAGTTAGTGCTACATATAAGAGCCTTAGATATAATAATAATTAATATTATACATGGGATGATAGAGAATTCCCCATTGTGATTAATATGAGAGGATGATATTGTTGGGGCTGATTAAGAGTTAATGCTTAGAGCATAATTATGCCTAAAATAGATAGATCCCATGGTCTGAATTTTGTTTTCCAGTGGAGAGGCACTGCCCACACTTTTATACCTATGAAAAGGTATCAGAATTGGCCATATTCTTATACAACTATTATGTTGTTTCTTGATATACAATTATCATGTTGTTTTGTAGAGCCCCCTTTATTTAGATCCCCCAAGAAGTTATATAGTTAATATTCCACCGTGTATTATAAAGTGTAGTGTGTTTTAGATCGAATAGCAATGATAAGATAAAGTCTGATATAGCTATAGTGTTGTCTAATGGAAATAGTGTCTTTCTGATGTTGTGTAATCTTCATCAGTTTATAAACAAACAAACCAAAACTTACTAGTATTTGTAGAATGTCTACATAAAAGAGCAAGGTGTGTACATGGACAATGTAGATTAGTTTTCAACAATAGGTATTTACTGATGAATTAGCAAGATCAGTTAATTAATAAATGGTTAAGTTGTGGACATAGTAAATGTTTTTGGTGTCATATGTGCATTTAACTAATGATGTTTGCCCACATCAATGCAATAAAATGTTTATATAGTAAATTATAATAGATTATTACTTATATTAGAGTGTGATAATTGCCCTTATCATATTCTAATAACTCAAACAGCTATAAATTGATATAATAAATTGTAATTTAGAGTTTTAATTTTTTTATTTAAAAGTTGCGTATATCCAAAGGATATTAATCCATTTTGTGTGCAATTTCAATGCTAAAATAGCTCAAATATGTTTAACTATCTTAGTCTACCTGATAGAATAATAAAGAAACATATCCAAAAATGTTTGTCATATTAGTTGGTCATTACTTACCACATTATTAATTTCCATCCCTAATTTTGAAATGTATTTATCTTGTTTCGTGTAAGATATCTAAAAGAAACTTGTACATAATGTAAATAAATGTTGTTGTGCTAAAATTTTATTTAGTTTTCAGTATTCTTATTGCTAATCAACACACACCACACATTATTATTGTTATTGCTATCGACCTATCCTGTGAGTATAGGGAAATTGTCATCAATCAATATTGTAAATGTCACTATATGTAAGTATATCAGAATAATTGTGTTAAAGCCCTACGATTTATGAATATATCTAGGGCATCATTACTTAATAATTAAACATCCTAACCTAAAGAATATTTGAAGTGATATACTAAAACATTAAAAAACCTAATATTGGTTTGATCAGTTCATTTGAATCCACAGATCTATCATTCACTGGTCTTGGTCACCTTGTTTTTTAATTAATGGAGAAAGAAAGTTGAAAAGCTATTATGTTTAGATATTGAAAAATTACTCTTACTTATTGGAAACAAAGTTTAGCATAGTTAGAGAATTTATAGAATTTATTTGAAATTATTGAATATTGTTTAGTAATTCAATTCAGTGTTAAGAGCTATTTTGTGTGTGGTATTCTTGGGTAGTGGCAAAATCCCTCTCACTGACCTTTTTTAAGTAATATGAACCCTGAGAAAAATTATATTAACTTGTAATGTAGAATCAAAAGTTTATGACAGATTTTAAATTTAGTTGTTTATTATAGTTGGATTGGATTTAGGAACATTCACTGGTTTGTAAAAGTCAATTAAATATTAAAATATTAGTTGCTTCTTTATCTGAAACATATATAGTTTATTTTGACTATATAGTGGATATTCTGGATTTGCTGAGCTTGATGTCCATAATTGATTAATTGTTGCATTATCATTTAATTTAATACTGAAATTTAGAGTTCTGTGCATAATCTTTCATCATCATCATTTCTCTTATCTGTCATTTCAATCTTTCTTTATTCTCTTATTTCTTCCTAATTCATTATCGTAATTCACTCATCATTCATTAGCTCTTATTCCATTCTCATCTTAATCATCCATTAACTCTTACACATCTTCATTCTCAAAATCATTTTATTTTATTATTTAATTATTACTTATTTTCATCATTCATTTAATTGTTTACATCCTCATTTGCTTATTGTCTAATTTATATTTCTAATTTCATATTCATTCCATAGAGCTAATCATTATTTATTTATTAGTTTGACAAATACAAAGTTTATTTTATAATTTTATGTTTGTTTGCTTGTTTGTGGATTTTTCGGCTACCTTGACCAGAAATTATTAATCCACCTTGCTATCTTCTCTAAGATTATAGATTCATGCGAGCTTAACTAATAAGGAAATTATCTTTGGTTTATCATGTAAATTGGACTAGTTAAATTAGTGGGAAAGGCAATTGGCATTATGGCACTTAGAAATGTGTAGGACTGATATGTCCAATGATCAGAAGAGAAGGTTACAATATATATATATATATATATATATATATATATATATAAACTGTAACCATATATTTTAGTATATATATATATATATATATAAACTGTAACCATATATTTTAGTATAAAATATATTAATTGATGTAACTAGTATAAAAATTTCTCTTTCTTCTTTTGGTGATTTGATTGGCTTGAGCTGCACTTTAAACAGATTACTCTCTTATATTATTTTAATAAATTTAAGTTTGCTTCTTCCCATATACTAACTCATATCAAAACGTTTAACTTTTTAAAAATTTGACAACACATAAAAATTTGGTAAAATATTATTAAAAATAATATTTTGTTTTATTTGTTTAAAATGATCTTAAATTATTATTTCCATTGAATTAAAAAACCATTTGTTCAATTAAAATTAATTATTAAAAATAAATACAGCAATTACGTATACGTCTCAATGTGATAAAAGAAAAGAGCGCGAATTTAAGGGAAGATCGTCTGTTAGTTGGCTTTTGGAGGGAGAAAGAAAAGAAAATGGTAAAGGCAAATGGTGTAAATTTGATAAGCTTATTTTAAAATAGTTAATAAGTAAACGGATTACCACAAAATTTGCTATAAACGTAAATATAACATAGTGGTAATTAATTATAAGATAAATTGCTAAATTTAAAAGTCTGTTCAAGTCGGCTGGCCAAGTGGATCAAATCACCGGTAATAAATTTTCCAATATTACATTTTAAAATGTCGGAGCTTCCCAGTTTAAGTTTGAAAGAATTAAATACAAGATTTTGGTATGTTTTGAAATATTTATTATTCTACAATTTGGAAAAATTAAATAAGTATTTTAATTACAGAAGTTTTATGAATATGAAAATTTGTTTTTTTTTTTAAAAAAGAAGAATTTTAAATTCAAGTAAAATGTTAAGTTATCAACATAGTTTAATATTTCCGTTCTTATATTCTAATAAAATATAGTATTGATTAATATTTAACTTTACAATGACAGTAATCTATTTGCTAGTTAATTTGATTAACATTTGGATAATGAATAATCTTCAAAGAATTAAGCAAAGCTATTTTCTAATTTTATCGTCAATTGGAATGATTGAACTAATTGCTATAATTAGTATTCCTAGATTTAAGCGTGGATGAATAAATATTCGCATGGATGTGATAAACTTGGAATATTTTTAATAGAGAAATGTAAAGATTAATAACTTTTGAAAAACATTTTCATTTAAATTCTGCATGTCATGTTTTTTGAAATTGTTTCATGTTTATGTAGCCACATAAAATCGGTAATCTAATGGTGATTATAATAACAAATACAAACGGATAAAATTGCATGTATGGAATTCAACTAAAGATATAGCTATTGCTTCGTATATTTATTGTTTGACGCATCGTACATGGATTCCACGGATCCTATTTGGAATTATAAAATGCTATACAATCCAATTTGTGATACACGCACCTGCTATAATTCATGTAGTGAACTATAAAATGCTATACAGTTAGTTTTATCACACACACATCGTTAAATTTTATGTATTTGATGAATAATGTATTATTTAATTTTATCGTTACATGAACTTGCATGTGAAGTTCAAAAGTTATATTTATTAAGTTTAAATTAATAGGGGTTGAATAAAATATTTATTCAAGAGAATAGCACTCGCGAAAAAAGCTTAAACAGTACTAAATGAATTCATGAGATATATCAATCTTTGTGAGGTATTTTGTAAGTCTTTCCAGATTTATATTCCTATGCCAATATTACTTATATTATATTACACATGTTTATTTTAAGCAAGATAAGTAGTACATTAGTTGACCTGATTAGCATAACATTTTATTATGCAAGAACCCACATTTGCTAAAGTGTTAGTGTATTCTGAATAGTCAGAAGAACTGAGGAGGATGATTTTGCACTTTAATGTGAAGTAAATAATAATGTTGTTTTAGAATGTTAAAGGGCTTTAATCTGTGCTGGTGGTTAATCCGCATATTATTTTAATTGCCATTTTTGTATTTTACACACATTCCTGCGCCGGTGGTTAATCCGCGGAATTGTGTGATTATACGTATTACTTTATGATGGTGTTTAAATACACAAAACGTTTAGTATTATTTAATTCCTATGTGTAGATGAATTCATCCACAGGAATATGTTTTGCTTCACAGATATAAGTTGGGCAAAGTATTTTAGTTAATCTGCTAAATCATCTTCTTCATTTGTAAGCATAATTTATCGGTTAGATTATTAAATGGTAGCAGGACATTCTATTCAAGTACTTCATAATAATTAACTGTTGGTTGATTATTATTTACCGGAATGTAAGTTTACATTTTCACTTTATTTAATGATTACATTATAGCTAAATCCTACAGACATAATATTATTTATTACATGATTATAAGTGTACAGTAGGGATTTATTGAATCTGGAAATGACGTTCAATATTTCATGAATTGATGCTGAATTTATTATAAATTCCTCAATATTCAGTATATAAAATTGAAATATAAGGTGGGATTAGGTTTTTAAATACTGTACCTATGAGATGTATTGAAGAAAGTCGATTGAATTATAATTTATTTATTGATTTTTTTATTTATGTTTTATTTAGAATATTGAAATTAATTACTTATTGTTCATAAATTTGTAAATAAAAGTTGATTTATAATTAAACTTACTGTGCCGTTGCTATGTGTCATTCATAAAATCAGAAATCATAAACTTTGGATAGAGCATACATTATAGAGCATACCTTGAATTATATATTATCGTCAACATGATATAAGAGTTTATAAATATTTTTTTGAGAAAACATTTGGATGCTTTTCGTCTTTGGTAGTTTATGATGAGTAAGGTACAATAAAATCCCATTTACCTTTTCCATCATTTTGGCTTTGGGTAGTTGATTCTAGTATAAAATATAAATTAATTATTAAACTTGTAAACAGATTTACCAAATAATAATATGATTCAATATATTTACTTAACGTTTTAAATTGTCATTTGTCAGTATAATAAGAGTCTCAATAATATAGTAAACTATAAAAAAAAGAACCCAAGTATTTATATTTATTTATTGAAAAGCTTTACCTGGACTAGCATTCGTATTAAAAATCATATAGATGGTTTAAAATTTCATAATCTTATGTAGTTCCACAAATTATGCCATCTTGTACATGGTCGGCCATCGGGTCGCATACAATAAAAATCGCAAATTAAGGTTTAAAAGTAATAACATTGCACTTATAATTTGTTTAATGTATTTTATCATACTACTATGATAGGTCTTCGCGGTACACCCTGGCTGCGATCAAATTAAATCATAAAAGTTTATGTTAGATCATTAGTTTGGTCTATGGTAAGTTGCTCCAGATGTTGATTGTGGTCTTTGGTGCATTAAATAGATAACATGATATGCTTTTGGATACAGCTCTTAATAGCTGATAATGTGCAAAGGGAGTTTATCAGTGATCAAGGTTACAATTCTTAGTGCACTTATGTTTTGGTGATATTACGTAGTTGGGACACAATCAAATGGTTACAAATTTTGGTGCCGCAACGAGTTTGGCACGATAAGTAGTTGAGAGGGCAATGGCCTTCGATGGCTATAGTTGGCCATGAAAAGATTTACGGTCACAATTTTGGCTGCCCAACTACAGGGGCCTTCAGTGGCCATTAGCTGGCCATCAAGAATTTACGGTTACAATATATATATATATATATATATATATATATATATATATATATATATATATATATATATATATATATTGTAACTAAAAATGGTGGTCATTTGGATTTCACCATACGTGGATAGTAGCTATAAGTTATTGAACAAATATATTAAAATATCATTTTAAGGGTAATTGGATTCAATGAAACATATTTCTATAATTAGATTTCTAAAGATATCATAATATCAATAATATTTTAATTAGAAACAATAATGCATGTAGACTAGTCATTTAAGGTGTCTGGCCTATTTCAAACCCTAGTTATTCAGGCATAGTATCATCAATAAACAGGTAAACACTATAAACAAATTATTAAGAATAATCTATTATAACTGAGGAAATAACATCAAGCAGGTGAGTGCACTAGTAACTCAATAAAATATCTTCTCAGGTATACAGACAGTAGATTTGATCCTCTTTCATCTCTTGGTTTGATGTCAAGTGCATATTTAAATAATTAACAAGTGAATATCTTCTAGCAGGATGCCACTAGATTATCTGAACCTACACACAGTTATATATTATAACCTTTTCACATGCACCAGTTTTGAATCCCTTTTTGGTACTTTATTTCTAATAAAAATGGAGGACTTTGCTTTTAGACCCTTATCGCTGCATACAATAACACTGAGGTAACATAAAACATCTTTAAACTAAAGTGGAGTATATAAAATTCATTAGACAGAAATCATTTCTTAGATCTTAACATAATAAATGTGTTTCAATATTTTTTTAAGTTTTAGTAGCTCAAATTATATTATTTATTTAGGATGGCAATTCACTCTTCCTTGCATGATATAGATGATGGGATGGTGGTTATTACAATTATTCACAAATGTCAACTTAATACCATGAAATCACTATTTATCTATGACCATTAAACATTTATCTATTCCATTAATTAAAATGTGACGGTGATGATGATGATAATGATAACGATAATGGTTTCAACCAAAGTTTTAGGACTAAGCTTAAACATATAATTTAGTTTTGGAAATTAATAATTAGTGGCTAATCTTAGTATATCTAATTGGAACTTAAATAGCTAATATTCACCTTGATGATGAATGATCACAACTAATAAAAAAAATACTCTTAATGAAATATATATGCCTCATTTAATAAAACAAATTAACAATTATTACTGCATTTCTATCATATACATAAACATTTTTATATCTACATGAAAATTTATATTAACAATAACAACAATAATCATAATCGACTGTTTGAAATCATAACATTAATTTTAAATTCTTCCCCCTTTTCCATAACTGTTATAATGTATATTAAATTGGATGTCAAATTTTGTAAGATTCTCACTCAACCAGAAAATATCTCAAAAAAATAAACACTCTTCTTTTTCTATTTTCTGTTTTGCACACATACCTTTATAATCTAACATGTAAAGTAGAATGATTAAAAATAAATTTTAGTAAAATTGGAAAGAGCAAGTTTTTTTAGAAACAATTTTAAAGTACCTTTTTCTTCCCCTCCCTTCTAAGCTTTGAAATGCTATACTTTAACTTAAAACACAAATAATCCAATATTTTAATAATCCCTCTATTTTTACATTCACACACAATTACATATATGCAACAAGTATTATCATATATGTGCGTGTTTATCTCCATGAAAACTAAAAGATTATTTAAAACCAAAATAATACAAAAAAATATTTTACATATCAATAACCTTTCATAACTTTAGGTTAATAGACAATCATATATTTTGTACATTTAAAATCATTAATGAAGCTTATGGTTATCACTAATAAGAAATTCTTACTTTCAATTGATCTTCACTGCTTCATGATAAAATAAGAAAAACACAACTTATAAACTAGGTTGGAAAACTATGCCATGCTCTCTCTCTCTTGGAGTCTTATAGGCTGATATCATGGCAGGACTGATGTTAACTGCTTAATGATTTAATAAAGATAACATAAATTGGGTTGGACCAGTGAATGGATTTGATTATTCATGGGCTACATGAATACATATCATTCTCAAGGCAATGACAAAACTCTCCACTTATCATCAAAACTTCGTTTCAATCAATCTTAGCTGTTTTAAAAGTTTCGAGATAAACAAAAATATACAACTTTATTGCTAAAGTTTTACTAAGTCTCTGATATCATAAAGAAAATATATATATAAAAATTCATATTCCAGTTCTATTTTTTGATAGTGACTTCCAATGACTCAAATTTATCTTGTTTAGTGTCTATACTTTGGAAACAACAATTTCCATGTTTCTTTGGAACTGTCTCTCTAAGTGTATAATTATTTGATGGTGATAATTCTACTGAAGTTATTTGCTTTAATGGGAATTGTATTGGCACTGGAACATTTCTTCCCTTCCTGATGAACATGATTCTTTTAATTGATGAAGCATATCAGTTGTCTTCAGGTTTATTCTTTTTCTTGGGTTTAAACTCAGTCACTGGATTCAATTTGTAGTAGATGATTCATATTGTACTAGATGATTTAATATTTATCAGTAGATTACTCATTTTTCTTCAGCTTTCAAATGTAGGTGAATATTTTCTCTTAGTGAAAATATGGCATTTCTTTCAGTCATCCGGTGTATAATATTTTAATTTCAGAGAGGACTTTTTTATTATTTTTTTGTTTCCTCCTATATGATGTGTTAGATCTGGAGGGGGGGCAAAAAAAACCCAAGATGACCTATATATTTTTCCTAGCCCAACATCCTTATATTTTAATCTTCAAAAACTTTATATTAAAAAAAATGATTTTAAAATTTATATATGATGAATCAAATGCTTGTCTCTTAGTTTCAATATTTTTTTTAAAAATCTCCCTTTACTGATTTTTCTTAGACTGGTTTTTATAGTTTATTTTTTTAGCTAACTTGTTTAATTAGATTCCTAGTGTAACTTTCTCTGGAAACATATTTAAAAATCACACTACCTTGATTTTTCAGACTTACTAGTTTTGAAGGAAAAATTATCCCAAGCATTTGTTGTCTCACTTGGCTGTTAAAATTTGAACTACTATAAAATTCAATCATTTCTCTTTGAAGATTTCTAGCTGGATTTCTGAGTCTTGAGAAATACAGATACAAACAAGAAACCTTTGTAGCAAAACTTTTGAGCAAGTAAAAAAAAAATCTAACAGAATTGATTTTTTACTTTTTCTTTAACATTTTTAATATGTGTAAATGTAATTTATTTATGCCATACCCTTACACACACACACACTGCCATTCACATCGTTTACAAAAACTGGTTATTAAAATAACCCAAATTCTTTCTAGAAACTATAATTTTAATATTTAAAACTAAATCCTTAACTTCCAAACTCCAAACGATAATCATTTTGAAATCATAATATTACAATCATAGAAAAACAAAAATAGACAGATAAAAATAATATATTAGAATTTAGCAAATGTAGGTTAGCTTTGAAGAGAGTTTAATATTTGAAATATACAATGGTAATTAAATTTCTCTCACACACATTGCTTATATATGTGTTATTACTCTATTTTTTAAGAAAAAAAAATATTGAATAACTAACCATGTATACTAACTACTCTTTTTGTGTTTTTTATCAACACACAAACAAATAAAGAATAAAACTGGTGCCCCACTCTCTTTATGTCTTAAGCTTTTAGAACTGGATCTTGTAGGGTTTAAACTTGGGTGTCCTACAGCTTTTTTTACTATATAAAAATGTGATGATGATTTTTTTCCACGTTTTCTTTCATGCACATTACTACCAATTTAGCTAATGACTAAATTGTAATGGCACAACATATAGTAGTTTTTATAACTAGTATTTTATTTAACATTTACTATATGTTATGGAACATGACAGAAACACATACAGGTATTTCATTAATTATTTTATCTTATTTACAATCAGATTTATTAATGAAATCAATACTTGTTATTAATTGTTAATGTTACTTATATATTCTCATTGTTTTAATTTTAATGTTGTATTCATTCTATTGGATGTAGACAATTATTTTAGAATATTTTGATTATAATTTAATTTTCGTTTACTTTAAATTATGAATATTTAATATTATAAATTTTTGTAATTTACTTAACATATTCTATAACCATTAGTTTAGGGTAAAAAACATTGCTTACTCTAAAGCATTTGCTTTTCTTGTTCCTTGTACGATGTACAATTTTGATTAAATTAATTTTCTTCCTAAAAAAGCATTTTCTAATGCTTTTTATATGCTGAAAAAAATCTATTTATATACAATTGTTTTATTTTGTTAAAAATATGGACTTATATTTAGTAATGTATAAGATAAGAAGGCATAATTAATGACACCACAAAAATAAAAGAGAAGAAAACACAAATAAAGTTTAATTATAGAAATGTTATTTTCAGTAAAGAGCAATGAAAGTAGATTGCTTAAAGATAAAACAAATATGAAATGATAAGTAAATTAAGAAATGTATGATAATTAAAATACTTATGAAAGAGATACCATTATATATATATATCTCAGAGAACAAATGTGTAGAACTGACTAAATAAAATGATAACGAAAAAATGCTTAATGCAATAGAGATCTAAAGAAATACTAGCAGTAAAAAAAAAAAAACACATGAGAAAAATAAAATGTGTTAGAAATAGACTGATGTTTCTCATAGGAAACAGGAAACTATGAAAAGGGAAAAAGAAGTGTGTGATCACTATAAAAAATTAGAATTACCACATGTGAAAAAAGAAGTATGTATAAATAATGACTGCAGAAAGGAGCATGAAACATTCTTCTTTCTGTGCTAAGTCTATGGTATTTTATGGCCATGGGGTCATGTTTGTGCTGGTACAAAATATTTGACTAGTGTGAAAAAGATCCAGGAAAAAATCAGTCTGAAAGGTGGTGGAAAATTTTTCCAGCAATAAAGAATTGAACCCAAGATATGTAAATTCTGCAGGTGGCAATAACCTGTTAAGGAAATAAACTGGAATGAAGACTAATATTGACTGAGAATATAATTAATGATGAGCCTCCTGACAATTGAAATGACTATTCTATGAAAGACATTTTTTTGAATCAAGTTTGTAAATACTTAAAATGTTAACTTTCCTTTCTATATATGGTTTATGTTGTTTAAAGGTTAATAATTGTTAATTCATTATTATAATTAACTTATATAGACTTTTTCCCCATTATCTTGTTAGTTATTCACATAAATTTATTTAAAATTACACAACAAATTTTGACACAGTTGTTTATTTGAATTTGTCATAGTGAGTAAATCAGGCAGGCAGTTTGAACCTATCCAAGTCATCACAAAAACTGGTGCCATCATTCATTATGGCAATCTTAGAAAAAGTTAAGGAAATAAAGAACCAGGAGTAGGTGACATATCATTAGGATAGTAAATGATATGTGAATTTTATATTAGCAATGCTGGAAATTTGTCAATATACATGATTCAGTTATATATTTTTCTACTCAGCAAGATTAAGAACATTAAAATAAATGTAGTGGTGTTGTCATGTTTATCAGGAAGAACAATCATAGATATAATAAACAAGTATTATGGGATACTCATAGCTGTGACAGTATTATACAAAAAGATAATTTAAAAACTAAATGATCATTTCAGTCCTAGACCCTCAAGACATAGAGCCAGACTGTATTTAAGAAATAGATGTCAATTAAAGAGTGAGATAGTATAACAGTACTACATTTCTTTAAAAGAAACAGTGAAAGTCTGGAATATGAAGATTATGTAGAGGATATATGATTAGACAAATTATTTTATTGTCTATTATATGATAAACTCAGACAAAATTTGCCAACAGAAATGAATTTAAATTTTGAGTCAATTAATAATAAAGGACTGGCTCATGAAGTAATAAATAGAGAAGATGGTATTTTTTAGAAATAAAAATGAAAATGAGAACAAATTGGCAGTTTAAAAAACGAATTGCTGATACTCATGTAGTAAAAACAACATTTTTGACAGAATGCAAAACAAGGGAATTTGAGAAAAACTGGGCACATGAAAACAGATTGTAAATTTCAAAATATCATATGTAATAACTTTAAAAAGAGAGGACAATGGGCATGAATGTATAGACAAAGTGACAAAAAATCTTAGCAGAAATAGTAGCTAAAGTTATCCCTAAGGGAGTTGTAAGATATAACATTTGTAGTAACAATAACAAAAGAACCAGAGGATGCAGCTTGATCATATTACACTTGAGATCTGTAATAAAACAATAAAAAATAAAATTGATAGTGCACACAGGTACATCTGGTGGCCAGAAATAAATGCAGTCATTAGGAAGTATGGAAAAATATGGGTGGCGCGTCAAACAGTGGTTGCACTCTCAGCAAAGAATTGCACAGTACATCTGAAGACAGATCATGAGAGAGAATTCATGTCACCCAGGCAGCATCAATTACTGGAAAAATAATTTAATAATAATACAAACATATTTAAAATAGACAGACTATTATGAAGTATAAGATACTAGTGCAAAGAAAACAGTACATGGTTTTGAGAAAAAAAATTAATACAAGGGTTATCAGAAAACATATCAGAGATTTCACTAATCATATTCTGCAGCAAAATTTTTCTGATAATGGAATTCAACATATTAATGTTCGATTACATTGTTCCAAATTAAATTGTGTGGTGGAGTAGGCAGTACAATAACTTAAAAAAAGATACAAAAATATTAAGTGCATAAATTTACCAAATTCTTTACAAATAATAATGTTATAGATACACTTAACACTTTTGTTAGAAATTAGAGTTACAACTGTTGAACTGTTACTGGAAATGATATTAAAAAGTGAACTATCAATCCACCCAAAAGAAAATGGAGCTCACCAAAATAATTATGATAAAACTAAGTTTAAAGTGGAAACTGCAGTCTAGATTTCAGTTGTTTTATGTAAAACATGGATTAAAAGGACAATAAAAATATTGTATAATTATAATATAATAATCAGGTTGGATAATTTAAAATATAGACACCGGCAAAGTCAAGTCATAGAGTGTAAAACAATAGATACTGATGATTTTGGAGTGATAACATCAGGGATAGAAGAGACAATGTGCAGTCAAAGGTAAAACTATATAACAAGCACATAATAGAAGAAATATTAATAGACTGATCTTTATCATACAAAATTTATGGTAGAAATAGAAAAATATAAGTAAAAAACAAAATTATGATCACTAATAAAATCAGGATTACCAGATATGCAAAGATGGGTATGTATTAATAGAAAGAGCAGAAAAAATAAAAATCTTATTATTTCTTGCAATGTGATGTCATAATATATTTCACTGGAGGAAAAAATGATCCAGGAGAAAAAACAGTCAAAAGAATAGTAGAGAAAGTTTCCTATAATTGAGGAAGTGCATCCCAGAGAGCAAACCTCTATTGATGCCAATAGCTGGTTAGGGCCACAAAGAGATCACACTGATATGATTTTATTTTCATACACCTGATGGGTTTTATAAGATTGGTCATAATAAGAACTGTGAATATCAATCCACTTGTGAATATTTTAAATTAGATTTAAGTTAGATTGAGATATAATATAATTAATAGTGAACATTAGGAGAATTAAAAATTAATCAGTGGATGAAATCATTTTAGTGATCATGTTGGTAAATACTTAAAATATTAACTGTCTTTTGTACTTTAAAGTTTAACAAATTATAAAAATTACCTCAAGTTCACAACTTGAGAAGAGCTGCCAAAAATAATAAACCTTTAAACGTACCCTATTAAATTTGATAAGGCTAAAGTTGTCTTCTTTGAGAGAAACAAAATGTAAAAAAAAAATAATAATAATGATTCATTATTATTCAAAATTTATGATTCTAAAGCAATCAACTTATGTAAAAGATCTTTTAATATTAAGGGTGTATAAGATGTAAGTGTAAATGTGGATAAAATTTACAATAAATATGAATTTTCTTGTACTATTCTGTACTTGAGATGTCTGCTTCACTCAGTTTACAGTTTGATTTCATTGATTAGTCTTGATGAGTTGTGACCTATATTCTGAGTTGGCTTTAACATAGTTATATAAATAACTGTGCTGTGAAACTAGTTGAGATATGTACATGTGATTCTCTAAAGTATGTTATGCTGCATAATAAATTATGGTAAGAATATTTATAGACAAATTTATGGATGAAATGTGAGAGCCACTTATGTGTTGTACTGTCCATCACTCTGTTTACTTATGAAAAAATATGAAAACTCATGCCAAGTGTTGGAGCAGATTTTATTTTCTTTTTGAGAAATACATGATATGTATCAATAATTTATCCAAAGTTTTGCGTTTTGATTTGAGAGTACATTTACTATATTGGAGTAAAATATTTTGACTGTTTAACTAAAAGGTTACATTTATATTATTTTTCATGTAAATCTACAAATAACAATCATTGCCATGGAACATGAAATATAATAAAGATGTGCATTTGACCAATAAACGTTAAGATAGAATTTTGAAGTAAGGTGATAAAAATTTCAATATTGGGGAGGCAAAATATATTTCCACCAATTATTTTTCACATGATCAAAAACATGATGTACACCATTATCAAAAAATGAAATATACAAATTGAATATTTATGTAATAATAAGTACAATTAAATATTATATAACTAGTATACAAAAACATACAGATTTTTTTCCTAATAAGTAGAGCTATGAATGTAAATATAAAGGTCAAAAGTATGTGTGACAATTAAATATTTTATAAGTTTGATGTTTATTGTTAAACGTGCATAACACTGTTTTAGTTTAGAAATATATATACAATCATAACATTTATATAATCTCTGATTACATTCAAAGATCAGCCCTTCAAGCTAATTGCACATGTGTCTTTGTGAGTGTTAAAGAATACTTCACTCCACAATACAAGATATAGTATTTATGCATGTGTAATTAGCTTGAAAGGCTGATCTTTGAATGTAATACAATTGTACACATGGCGTCATATAAAAATAAATGCTTATTTACTTATAATCTCTGATTGAAAATGAAATAATAAATGTCTTCTGAGTTTTGAGATAATAGAGTAATAATGGTGTCATACAAGTTGGAGGAAGGTAAGTACAACAGTATCAGTCATATATAAATATGTAACATAATGAGATCAAGTCATTCCAACTGTTTAAATATAAATTAATTAGCCATCTAGTGACAGCACATAACAATACTTTAAAGTATTGCAAATTTTTGCCACTAGAGGAATATTCTATTTATATTAAAATTGTTGCAATGTCTTAATCTCAACATGTTAGATATAAAAGTTATAACACTGTACATTTTTATTGTATCTATATATAAATGTTAAATTAATAATAATTTTTAACATATTAATATTTTGTCAGATATTATATATATATATATATATATATATTGTAATGGACTGAAAACTGTAACGGCAGTCTACAGGGTGTGAGATTTAATTAATAGTGGTTCCAAACATTTGGATCACCAAAATATGTAGCAGACCATAAAATACTATCAACAGTCCTTTAAAAATGAGTTACATATTTAGGTTATATACTCATCCATACCTCTAAAGATCTGACAGATACTGACAGCCCAAAGAATGATTAGCATTTCACAATTTTGAGTTAGATAAAAGAATTCAATCACCGCTCTTAAAGTATACAATGTTCCATGAACACTCAGATGATCATCACATTTCAGTCTCTCTAAGCTACTACAACCCATAATAGTTTTCTGCAAACACTATTGCACTGCCCTGCTTACATCCAAGTCTTACAGGCTATTATTATAAAATATTGCCTTGCTCATCTTTGGGAGTCTTAGAGACAAATATTATGCATATATCAAAAGAATTATACCTTACACTCTCTGGAGTCATAAAGGTAAATCATGGCAGTACTACTGTTAACTGCTTCATGATAAATAGTAACTAACATGATAATTTCGATTGGAGAAATGAATGAAATGAATCAGTCACAAGTGACATGAATACATCACATCCTCAAGACAATGATAACAATTCACCATCCAACATCAATACTTGCAACAGAACCAACAAAACTTCAACAATCAAATATCCAATCCAACCCCAAAAACTATAGATTTTCTACAACAAAATATGTAATAGACTGTAAAACCCTTTAGGATAGTACACCCAGAGCCTTTTCTACTTACAGATCCTATTACTACTCAGGGTTCTAACTCAGTGTATACATTTGCCTTTAACTCTGCTCAAGGATGGTATTAAATAGGATGACAATAATATGACCTCTATATAGATCCTTAATGGCTATTGCTAATAATATAATAAAAATCTGTATATATATAATAGCTATTCTGGTGAGTGAAGTATAAATGATGCTTGACAATTTAGAGACCAGAGAAACAAAGATTTTAACTTCAAACAACAAATATATATTAACAGATCATACTTAAAGTTATAATATTTATAAATCAACAAAATATATACATGGTTATTATAAAATATTAATTTATCTCTACAACAATAAGACTAGTTGTAATTTAAATATTAAAATATGAGTTGAAATAAAATTTATAAAATTATAGTGCATAATTTACAATAATGTATCAATTATTTTAAATATGAAATTATATTAATAGATGTATGATTATCATTTTGTTTATGTCCTTTAAATGTATCTCAAAGTTATGTCCATGAATTGCTAATTTGTGTTTTGTATAGTTCATTCATAAACAGTTACTCATTTAAACAATAAAATGTTATATATATATTTACTTATTAATTAGTTTGTTTTTAATATATTAATTGTCTAATAAATGTAGATATTTAAAATATTACCTTTTGTTTTAGTCATTGTCCAGTTTAATTTAAGCATTCAATTACTCTAATATTTTATTTACAAACATATATAATATATTTGTGTATACCTTGAGTTGTGTATTTCTCTCACCCTATAAAATTCTAAACAAATGGGTTTTTTTAAAAAAAAAATGTTTGCTACAAATGAATAAAAGAGTGAGAAAAGTTCATAACTCAACTCTCAGTATACATTAAAAAAAATATTTAAAGCATAAAATTTAATGAAATTTCGGAATTCCTTAAAACAAGAGCAAGTTAGATTTTCAAGAGCAGCTTCTGTATTCTTAGCAGATAATGTCTTCTTTTATTCATGTATATTAAGTCATGTTAAACATTCTAAGCATTAACAATTCCCACGATGTAATTGAATTCCTGGGCATTTGATTTTAAAGCCATGCATTTCCATTCCATCTCCAGATCTTTCCACGTTGATTTAAACAAGAAATATACCAATGAATATTATCATCCATCACATGCCAATGACACCAAGGGGACAGAAGATCCCCTGACACTTAATTAGTAAGAATGCATTGTTAGATATTATTTACACACATATAAATTGTTAAATATAAATCTTTTCCCAAGGCTTACATTATAATATAAGACAAATGCTATTTCTATGGAGTTTTATATATATATATATATATATATATATAACAACAAACCCAAACTCAAAGTCGGATTCAAACTCAGGTGGTTCAAACTGAATTCAAACCCAACTCACGAGCTCAGATCAAATCAATGGATGATATATATCGACGGTACATGACTATGCGCCAAGGAACTAGCTCAACGGATGATGATGATTAATGAGACTCCTGATATAACTCTAATAAAGTATAATAAAATAACTAACAATCTTTATAAGTCAACTCATATATACGCTCTTCCGGTCTGCCAATACACGACAGTGAGCATTAATATTAAAATAATTTGAATAAGAAAGAAAGTTTAAAAAAACCCAAATGTGTTAATAAAATGTTTAATAATAATTATAATTTTGTTCAACTTTTAGATTGTGATTATATAGATTACCTCTAGTCTTTAAACAGAATTTATATTTACAACAAGAATGGCAGTCCTTATTATATGCCAATACTATTATGCAATATTATATGATAAATATATGTCTATGCCCCGACAAGAAAATAAGGTAGATAAAGGTATTTGGCTATGACTGAAATTATTATTCTGATTCTAAAGGAAAGAATGTGAGATTTATTTTCACATTCCAAATCAATTCACAAAGAACAAGATAGTATTTAGGGCATAACTTTAATATTTAATAAACTTATTTAATTATAAAATAAATATTAATTTGTTCGACTTTAATAAAATCAATTCATCACGATTTACGGCATGAGAGCGGGCTTTACTGGAACTGAGAAATAAACGGTACTGACGACTTATGAGCTATAAGAATAAATGTGAAAAATAATGGCTTGTCTATGATTTGAGAAAATAGCAGGGCTGCTTGTATTTGACAAGTCTTCAATGCCCTATATGAAGGATCCATAGAACACAGGGAAAACCAGGTCGGGTCTAGCCTCGAACCTTTGGTTTCCAAATAAAACGAGCAAGTGGAGGAAGTGCTTTCTTCCTAGATAATTAAACTAATAGAAATATCACTGAGGACAAGCCTATGAAACAGGAGATGGCTCGCGCAGCAACGTTCGGAAAATGATGACTTGGTAATCATCGTATTTAAATAATAATACCCAATTTATATAAAGAGTGCTCTACGTGATGACCTGATCAGTTAAATTAAAGTCAAACGTGCTTTAATCAAAAAGTATTTAATGCAATTAGAAATTATATTAATTATGCCCTAAATCCCATGCCCTTCCTGAATATTACTAGAAAGTATAAAATTTGAATTAGAATATATATATTCATTTAATTCCTTTATCAACCTTTTTGTGAAACAATAAATTAATGTGAATAAATAACTATTATAAATTCAGTAAAGTGGCCGGGAGCATAGGTTAAAATTGAGCTAATAATTTGTTGTTATTAGCCATTAATAAAATAGCAAAAATTGTACAAATCATTCAACTCGATAATTATCGGAAGAGCGTCGTGTAGTTCTAGTGGGTAAGAATTACTGTAAAAATAAATATATTATTTAACAAGGCAAATGCAACGAAGTAAATTATTATCGAGTTGAAGTTATTATTGGCATATAATAAAAAATAAACAATATTAATAAATCACACAATAAATATATATATATATATATATATATATATATATATATATAATATAATAAATGAACCGCCATCGTAAGAAATGAGAAAGTTAAATATTAAATTTAAAGACTAGAGATTAAGATAGAGAA
The DNA here is from genome assembly GCA_028023455.1 of Epiperipatus broadwayi. Lineage (NCBI taxonomy): Eukaryota > Metazoa > Onychophora > Udeonychophora > Euonychophora > Peripatidae > Epiperipatus > Epiperipatus broadwayi. The sequence goes on along the minus strand of JAQFVV010006481.1, from coordinate 1,107,668 downwards.
ATTACTACATAATTTAAAATAACATTAACAAAAAGACAATTTTACAGTAGATAGCTTAAAGATGTTTCAACTTAAAGTTCAGAACTGGCCAGGTTCAAACGGAAAGATATTACCATTTCTTCATGGTTGACTTCTGCTTTCCACAGGGCAGAGTCCAGTTGGATGAAACATATGCGCGCATTTTTGAAAATTATGTGAATAGCATTTTGATAGATTTCTCTAAGGTTTCAGCAGCTTACGATTATTATATGAATTTTTATATTGCAGACACATTGAAGATTTTCAGGGGACTTAAGGAACCGTAGTCAGACTCTTGAAGTTAAGCCCCCCACCATGGGAGAAACACTATTTTACTTCATAATTTAACTGGGCGACTTCTCTAATGAAATATATATAGCTTCTCTTAATGAGGAATAATAGCTGCTTGGAAACTTTTATACTGTATCTGATGCCTTTAGCTAAATCAAATCTTACAAAAAAATTTACTAGTTGTTGTTAGATACATTCCTTTGATAAGGCTTTCAAACTCATTAACTTGAATTCATTTTCTATTAGAAAATGAATTTTTAATATCAGAAAAATGATTTTAATTAGGACCGTCCTAACATTTTAAAGACTTATCTATTTCTAATTAATAAAAACTTTAACCCTCTTCCAATTTAATTTTTTTTAAAAAAACCCTTCCCCCAAAATTTAAACTTTTATATATTTATAAACATTTAAAATTATATATCCACACTCCATCCATCATAAAATATATATATATATAATAATAATATATATAATTTTATTAATAAAAAAATTTATATTTAAAAAAAAATTTTTAAACACACATATAATATATTTTTTTTTTTCATAAAAAAAACGACCGGGACCGAACCCACCCCCCCCCACCCAACAACAAAAATAACAAGAGAACAAGGAGGGGAATAGGTATAAAAGAAAAAAAATCAAGGAGAAGAGACAAAACACCACCCCTTCCTAATATATATATATATATATATATATATATATATATATATATATATATATATATATATATATATGAGACACATGATAAACATTTTACTTTAAAAGTAATAAAAAATAGTGTTAATAAAGTTCTATTTCATCATTAGTTGATTTTGTTTTTTTCAAGAAACATTTTATAGCAATTATATTTTTTGACAATGATAAATAACTATGAAGCTCTTAGCATTTATTCGAACGAACAAAAGTTTATCAATTAAACAATGTCTTTTTTCTTTTTTAAAAAATATTTTTCACTAATAAATAATAAAGTTTCAAATATTAAACAGTTTATTTTTAATAATGAAAGGAAATCATAATAACTAATATAATAATTAAAATATTCTTATTCTACACCTTTACTTTCATGCACTTCATTTGAACAAGAAAAACCAACAACAACTGAAAAAAAAAAAAAAAAAAAACTTGCTTAGTTATTTTTCCACATTCCCAAAATCAACAAAGGTCTACTCTTTTTTTTCTCTTTTAAACAAAAGAAACGTGGTTACTAAAATTTAATGTCAAATATTTTCTTTATTATTTTTGTCACATCATGATTTAAAATCTACATTCATGTATAAATGTGTGTATGTATATATTTTATTTTACATTTAATAAAAAATAAATTTGTTCATTCTTTCATGAATGTATGGTTATATTTGTATATATATGAGTATATATATACATATCATGAATGTATGGTTATATATATATATATATATATGTGTGTGTGTGTGTGTGTGTGTATGTCTCCTAATATCTAAAAAAATATGTTTTAAAAGTTTGCTGCCTATTTAATCTTTATACATGTTATCCTAAAACATCAGTTATTTATTATTCTTTTTTTATAAGGATTGGGCATCACCTTACATTTCCCCATACCCTTAGAAGGTTAAAATTTAGACCATTGTCAAAATTTTAGCACATAAACAAAGGTTTGGATGGTTATTGTGATGGATAATTTTATTATTTTTAAATAAGGGAGAGTTCTCATGCTGTCATACTTATTTTAATTTACTCATCAATATACATTTGCTTTTTAAAATTACTCATATTTGTTAGATTCCTATCATTATCTCTTTCATCTTAACATTGAATTACTATCATCATTAACATTGTTCCTATTATTTTTACTAGAATTACTAACTATATGATGGTTGAATACTCTGAATTTGACTGCTTAAGTGTCTCTGTTCCAGAAGGCACATATTTGAGTTTGTCAGCCTATATCCCAATCCCTACGAGTCTTATTGGATTTTCATAAGGTCTGAATGAAATATGGGATTCCCACGTTGTATGGGTCAATTCCCACATCTCAGCCAATTCTAAGATACCTCAATAAAATGTTGCAACATTAATTTGAGTGCATCCTCATCACATCTACCTACTCTAAATATTTACTCATGAACAATGCTGTCTTTCTCATTGCAATATACTTGCATATACCCATTTACATTTTTTTTATAAACTTCACTTAGTCTACTTTAATCATGATCATCTGTTTATGAATAACTAAGCTTCTGTATTTGGCAGTTCTTCTTGACAACCACTGTATGGTTTTAATATCTGAGCATTATAACTTCCTTTTATCTCTCCATCAATATTTAACCAAAATGCATTTAGGCCAGCTTGTTTCACAATAGCATATGGTCCAGCATATTGTTGACAAAATTATGGTAAACATTATCCATTGGTTTACTTGGGTTATGTGTTCTCACAAAAACCTTGTCTCCAATCTTAACATGATGTCTACTTTTTTCCCTTCTTATTTCTAAAATTAGATTTATTAATTAACTGTTGGCTAGCCATTTGAATTTTAGTTTCTATGTCATAGTGATGACATTCAATTGGAGGTTGGTATTTCACAAATAACGAAGGAATAGGTTGGTTAAAATATAGATGGATGGGTGTGAATCCAGTAGATTCATTTGCACCTCAATTTATGTAATACACTACCCATTCTGTCTGCTTCACCCACACCTATGCTCATCCTTTAGGTAAGTCCAGAACAAATGGCCAAGCTCCCACATTATGCATTCACTAGGGTTCGATTGTGGATTTCTAATGGAAGTGAGCACTTGTTTGATTTGTAGTTTCTCCACCCATCTTTTCCATTCCTTATATAGAAAAGGTTTTCAATGGTCTGACAAAATAGTTTTAGGCTTTTCTATCTTTGGGAATTGAAGAATGTATAAGACCCCGATTGTGTGTCTGGTATTAGCCTGGGGTATAGGGTAAGCAGATACATATTTTGAAAAGATATCATAGGTGACCAAGAGATACCTTGGCTTATTGAATGGAGGTAATGGTCCATAATAATTGATCACCAAGATCTCATTTGGTCTATCAGGAATTATAGATTTTAAAGCCTCAATATAATTTTGGTTTACTGGCTTAGCTTTTAGGCATACTAGACAATCCTGGAGTATTCTCAAGATATCTTTATACATGCCTGGCCAGTAAAACCACGTTTTCATAGTATGTTCTGTTTTACAGGCACCGTAATGTCCATACAAACAGTGAATATACTTTATGAGTGGAGCACATAAAATTGTAGGTATCATTACCTTCCACTCTACAGTATTTGAATCAATTTGATAGAACAAGACCTGATTTTCTATCTTATAAAGTGTCAGATTTTTGGGCACATTCAAAACTTCTCCTTTTAGGGCTTTTATGACTAAATTTAAATTTGGATCTTCAAATTTTAATTTGGGCCACCTTTCCAACTCATTCTCTACATTACTATTGATTATTAAGTTGACATTTGTAATGTAGGCATCTTCTACAGATAGATGTTTTTGATCTGACTGACATGGATTCCGACTAAGTATATCAGCTACTGTATTCTCATATCCTTTGCAATACCTTACATTGTAATTAAATTCCTGCAACAGCAGACTCCACCTAACTAGGCGACTGTTGCTCAAATAGCTTTCATTCAGGAATTTGAGGCTTTTATGGTCTGCGACCACTATCACCTCAGATCTGAGATGCACCTGTCAGAACTTCTGGAAGGTCCACACTATAGGTAGTGCCTCCTTCTCACTTACTGTATAATTCAACTCCGGACCTTTCAGGAGTTGACTGATAAAGTACAGGACGCCATGTTGACCATTCTCCTGTATTTGGGATAATGTTACCCATAACACAAAACCACTACTGTCAGTTTGAACGATAAATGGTTTATCAAAATCAGGGAAAGCCAAAATTGTTTGCTGTAAAAACTCTGTTTTGATATTTTCAAATGCCCTCTCCTGTTCTTCAGTCCAATTCCATTTCTCTTCTTTCCTGATTAATTTTTATAATGTTTCCATGTGGTCAGCAAATGTTTTGTAGAAACGGTGGTAAAAGTTACACAAAACTAAGAATGACCAAATTTGCATTTTATTAGTAGGCCTAGGAAAGTTTTGAAATGGTGGAAATCTTATCTGGATGAGGTCTTATCCCATTACAACCTATGACATGACCTAAAATACTACCTGAGGAGATGCTATGGTACTTTTCTTGAAGTTGATTTTTATTCCTTTGTGAAAGCACTCCTGGAAAACTGTAGTGAGTTGTTGAAGATTTTCTTCAATGCTAGATGATGCAATAATCACATCATCCACATAAATCGATATTATTCACTTAATCTCTGAAGAAACGGTCTTATATATACCTCTAATTAGACCAGCACCACTATTGATCAACCCAAATGGCATCTTATTGAAGTGATAGGAAAAATTTTTGTTACGAAAAGCAGTATACTGGCAATCAGCAGGATGAAGCTCGATCTGCCAATAGCTGGAAGTCATATCAAAGGTAGAAAATACCTTCTTGTTTCCAAATCTCAGGAACAAATTGTGAATGGGCGGTGGAATATTTCTGTCTGGAACAGTGAATTTGTTTAGCTGTTGAGCATTCAAACAAAATCTCATCGACCCATATTTCATCTTCACAGTTACAGCTGGATTGCAGTAAGGTGAAGAGCATTTGGAAATGATCCTCCACTTCAGCATTTTGTTGATCTGTTTGGATATTTTCTGCCGATATTGGTACGGGATAGGATACAATCTGGATTGAAATGGTTGGTCATCCTTCAATTTAATTCTTTGTTGGGATCCGGGTATAACTCCTGGAATCTCTGAAAAAATCAGGTTAAACTGATTAATGATAGATCGAAACTCTCCTGCACTTTTGCTATTTAACAGATTGGACTCTGTAAGATTAGTATCTATAAGTGATTCAGTAATATTTGATACAACACAATCAACTTCATGTAGGCCATATCTTGGAAGCAATGTCATCTCCAAGACCTCAACATCAATCCTAACTATTTTACTGGAGAAATAAATAATACAAGAGTGTAAGTGTAGGAAGTTTGCCCCTAGTATGACATCATGGATCAAAACATTTAACATCAAAAACACTTAATAGAGGATTGCCTGACCAAATTTTATTTCAAACCAAACTTTTTTCTGTGCAAGCTTTGCCTTCCTATTGTTAGCCATGTTAACCTGTACAGATTTCAAGGGCAAAATTTTAACTTGGGGGTTTTTCTTCAGAACCTAGTTCACAACCTTCTGATACAGTCGGTCTGAAATGACAGAAATCTGGCTACCAGAGTGTAACAAAGCTCTAATCAGCAAATCCACAAACAAAGCATCTATCATGGGGAGCTCTGCAAGGCAAATTTGGGTGCCTTGACTTCCTAAAAACATGTCATATTAGTGATTTCTCCATCTACTATTGGTTCCTTGTTCCTCATTGTATTTTTGATTCCTTGAGGTGTGGAACTAATCCTCAAGCACCTTTCTAGTTGAGTTTCTGCTTAGTTTAGGATGCATGATTACTGCATCCTGGTTTTGGTGAACCATTTGTGGTACTAGGGAAATTTCTCAATGATTCACCATGATTAAATCTATTCCTCTTGGGTGACCACATATTTGGTGCATTGATTTGATTGGATTTCCCTTTCCGGTGTCTGGGATCATTATTGTTTTTTTTCTTTTATGATAAAATAAGGCATTAACATTTGCCTCATCTTTCCTCTTCTCTGGTGCCCTGATGGATAAATTACTATTATTCATATCCATACTGTTTAACATTTCAGCAACCTGCTCAATATTCCAAGCATTTGCACACATTAGCAATTGCTCTATACGTAAAGGTAAATTCCTTTTAACTATTTAGATGATTTCCGTTTCTCTAAACCAATATGTGTTCAACGTATGTAGTTTGGTAACTTGTCACCTAAAAAACTTTGTAAGTGTTTCCCAGGTGCAGACCTATAATTTTTCCTGGAAAAGTTGGTACAGAATGGCTTCCTGTTTATCTCTGTTCCAAAAATTCCTAACCAATAGAGTCTGGTAATCGTCAAATGTGGATCGGGTCTGGAATAATGATGCCCACCACATTAAAGCATCAACTTGGAGGTGACTATATGCGATTATATTTTTTTTCACTTTCAGACAAACTTCTTTTCACCATGAAATAAAGATTTAAGCTTCTAAAATGTTCAATTGGAGCTTCATTATTGAAACCTTTAAAAACTTTCAGTTTCACAAATTGGTTAATAGCTTTTATCTGCATGCTGGTTACATGAGTCTTATTCATTTCTTGTGTACCTATTTGTGGATTCATGAGGAGATGATCGACATCAGCTTGATATTCATCTGGTTGTGATTTATCTATATAAAATTTATGGAGGCTGTTCACTTCAGGCATCATATGAGATTGAAAATTGGATTCTTCGTATGGGTCATTAGCTTCTTGTAAATGGCTAAAAGCTACTTTCAAATGTGCCACATCATGGTTCCAATCTTCCCGGTGGTTTTGTATCTGATTTTTCCTTTCCTAATTGTGGTTTCATAAGAAATGGTATTTTTGAGTTAATTTGGAACTTATCCCTCAATGTCTGTTGCTTCATGTCTTCTTCTAAACTATCGATTCAACTCTGTGTTTCAGTGGTTCTCTCCATAAGTTTTTCTAACATTGTTTTGCCTAACAGAGCATATGTTTCCATAGAAGATATATTATGTCCAAGCTGTTGTAAATGATGATTCACAGCTTGCATCATTTTCTTTTGAGCCCCATTTTCTGCACTTTGTTTAATCTGTAGTTGGCTTAATTCCATCTGTATTGCTTCCAAATCTCCTTGAACTTTTTTCTTGTGATTTTCTGGACCCTGCCTCATTTTTTCCTTAGTAGATTCCTGGGCTTGGTGTACCTCCTTAATATTGTTATCAATTTCGATTGTAATGTTTTCTTTAAACCCAGTAAATCACTCTTGACACTACAAGTTCACTACATCTATATTTATTCACCTCTCTTCTACATTTCACTTTAATTATGTACTACTATTATGCACTTCATTCATCTCAGAAGATAACTGCTCCATGGCTGTAGAAAATTTCATTTCAATGCCACTAATTCTTTTCTTAACCTCCTCATCCAATTTGTCAATATCAGCCTTAGTTACCATGTTGCTTATTTCAGCCTTGATTATATTCATCTGTCCACTCATGGCATCCATCTGACCATTCATATCAGCCTGGACTGTATCTATCTGAGCACTCATGCCATCCATCCTACCATTCATGTCATCCATCCAACTGTTTATGTCAGCCTTGACTGTATCTATCAGACCACTTATGCTATCCATCCGACCATTTATGTCACTTATATCAGCCTTGGTTACCATATTATCCATTTGCCCACTCATATCAGCTTGCATGGCATCCATCCAACCATTCAAATCAGCTTGCATGGCATTCATCTGAACCAATAATGTTTGGAGTACCTGCATCATGGCTCCACTATCTTCTGTGACCTGTGTTAGTCAAATTCCAGGTGATTGAGCAGACCGTTCATTTGAGTCTCCTTGAATTTGAGATATTATTTGTTTTTGCATTGAGAAAGAATGCTCAGCTCCATCCATTGAACTCCCAGACACATTTATGTCTACTGATCCTACTTGTTCCATATTATTATCGTGCTCAACTTCATTACCACTAACTTTTAACTCTTTATTCATATCTGATAAATAACTCCCAATTCTGAGAAACATACAAAATAAATTAATACTTTTCTTTAAAATACCTACTCTAATGCAAAATTATTTCTCTTTATATAATATTCTATAATATGTCATAGGATCTCCTACCAACTTGTGTCATCTCATGTGATTTTGGTTACCTTAAGTATTATACATATCATTGGGATTAATGCTGTTTTTATATATTTTGCCTTTTATCTGCTTCAATTGCCTACTCTTGTTAGATTCTTGATCAACTATTTAGTTTCGGTCTCTATTTATCAATTCATACCTTCACTCAGAGTTATTTGAAGTATGACTAAATTAATTATACCATTAAGTTGCCACATCATTTAATCCATAGGGTTATGCAATTTATAGTTTATTAAGTGACTAACTAAAATATGATAAATCAGGTTATACTGAAATTATGGACAATTTCTCATAAATTGAATTTCTGTCCCACTAAAAATATAGAGTAACATATGGTAGACTTAACTCTTTAAAGCTCAACACATTGTGTACCAAATGTAATAGACAAAACTTTTCACATGCAGTGAATCTAAGTATTCAAGCTTACCACATTGCATGCCAAAAATGTAACAGACAATCAACTAGAATTAATTTAATTATTGGCTATTAGGAATGTAATATGATAATCAACTTCCATTAAGTCTATATGTGATAGTGTACAGGCTTCACTGATGATGATATCAAAAATGTAACAGTATGTAGTTTGTATCTGTGGGGAACTTAAATTTTCAGGCCCAAAACATTGTGCCCCAAAATATGTAACGGACTGAAAAATGTATCGGCTGTATACAGGGTATGAGATTTAATTAATCGTGGATCCAAATGTTTGGCTCAGCAAAATATGTAACAGACTGTAAAATACT
>JAQFVV010006481.1:1062381-1098246 GCA_028023455.1 Epiperipatus broadwayi | reverse complement strand
ATACTGACAGACCAAACAATGATTAGCATTTCACAAATTTGAGCTAGATAAAAGACTTCAATCACCACTCATAAAGTATACAATGTTCCATGAACACACAGATGATCTTCACATTTCAGTCTATCTAAGCTACTACAACCCATAATAGTTTTCTGCAAACACTATTGCACTGCCCTGCTTACATCCAAGTCTTAGGGGCTATTATTATAAAATACTGCCTTGCTCATCTTTGGGAGTCTTAGAGACAAATATTATACATATATCAAAAGAACTATACCTTACTCTCACTGGAGTCTTAAAGGTAAAATCATGGCAGGTCTACTGTCAGCTGCTTCATGATAAATAGTAAATAACACAATAATTTGGGTTGGAGCAATGAATGAAATCAATCAGTCACAAGTGACATGATTACATCACATCCTCAAGACAATGATAACAATTCCCCATCCAACATCAATTCTTGCAACAGAACCAACCAAACTTCAACAATCAAATATCCAATCCAAACCCAAAAACTATAGATTTTCTACAACAAAATATGTAACAGACTGTAAAACCCTTTAGGATAGTACACCCAGAGGTTCTAACTCAGTGTAGACATTTGCCTTTAAGTCTGCTCAAGGATGGAATTAAATAGGAAGGCAATAATATGACCTCTATATAGATCCCTAATGGCTATTGCTAATAATATATTAAAAATTTCTATATATGTATAATAGCTATTCTGGTGAGTGAAGTATGAATGATGCTTGACAATTTAGAGACCAGAGAAACACAGATTTTAACTTTAAATAACAAATATTTATTAACAGATCATGTTTAAAGTTATAATATTTATAAATCAACAAAATATATACATGGTTATTATAAAATATTAATTTATCTCTACAACCATAAGACTAGCTGTAATTTAAATATTAAAATATGAGTTGAAACAAAAATTTTAAAATTATAGTGTATAATTTACAATAATGTATCAATTATTTTAAATATGAAATTATATTACTAGATGTATGATTATCATTTTGTTTATGTCCTTTAAATGTATCTCAACGTTATGTCCATGAATTGCTAATTTGTGTTTTGTATAGTTCATTCATAAACAGTTACTCATTTAAACAAGAAAATGTTATATATATATATATATATATATATATATATATAACATTAATATATATATATATATATATATATATATATATATATATATATATATTAATTAGTTTGATTTTAATATATTAATTGTCTAATAAATGTAGATATTTAAAATCTTACCTTTTGTTTTAGTCATTGTCCAGTTTAATTTAAGCATTCAATATTCAATAACTCTAATATTTTATTTACAAACATATATAATATATTCGTGTATACCTTGAGTTGTGTATTTCTCTCACCCTATAAAAATCTAAACAAATGGGTTCTTTTTTTAAAAAAAATGTTTGCTACAAATGAATAAAAGGGTGAGAAAAATTCATAACTCATCTCTCAGTATTAAATATTTAAAGCATAAAATTTAATGAAATTTCGGAATTCTTTATAACAATTGCAAGTTAGATTTTCAAGAGCAGCTTCTGTATTCTTAGCAGATAATGTCTTCTTTTATTCACATATATTAAGTCATGTTAAACATTCTAAGCCTTAACAATTCCCATGACGAAATTGAATTCCTGGGCATTTGATTTTAAAACCATGCATTTCCATTTCATCTCCAGATCTTTCCATGTTGATTTAAACATGAAATATACCAATGAATATTATCATCCATCACATGCCAATGACACCAAGGGGACAGAAGATCCCCTGACACTTAATTAGTAAGAATGCATTGTTAGATATTATTTACACACATATAAATTGTTAAATATAAATCTTTTTTCCCAAGGCTTACGTTTCACTATTTCTATGCAGTTTTATATATATATATATATGAGACACTTAATAAATATTTTACTTTAAAAATTAGTGTTAATAAAGTTCTATTTCTTCATTAGTTGATTTTGTTTTTTTCAAGAAACATTTTATAGCAATTATATTTTTTGACAATGATAAATAACTATGAAGCTCTTAGCATTTATTCGAACGAACTAAAGTTTATCAATTAAACAATGTCTTTTTTCTTTTTTTAAAAAATATTTTTCACTAATAAATAATAAAGTTTCAAATATTAAACAGTTTATTTTTAGTAATGAAAAGAAATCATAATAACTAATATAATAATTAAAATATTCTTATTCTACAATTTTACTTTCATGCACTCCATTTGAACAAGAAAAACCAACAACAACTAAAAAAAAAAAAAATCCTGTTGCTTAGTTATTTTTCCACATTCCCAAAATCAACAAAGGTTTACTCTTTTTTTTCTTTTAAACAAAAGAAACATGGTTACTAAAAGTTAATGTCAAATATTTTCTTTATTATTACATCCATTTAATCCATTCATAAATTGATTATATATTTTATTTACATTTATAAAAATATTTTTCATTCATTCATGAATATATGTTAGTTTTATATATATATATATATATATATATATATATATATTTATATATATATATATATAAAAAAAATATATATATATATATATAAAAAAATACTCCTAGTATCTAAAATTTAAATTTCCATTTTCTATACATATCAGTTATTTATTATTCTTTTTTTAAATTAACATATAATATATATATAAATATATATATATATAAAAAAAAAAAAAAAAACCTCTTCCCAACCTATCTTAAATAATAATAACTAATAATAATGACTATTGACAATAATCTCAAAACTTTACTCTACCTTCCTTCTTACCATTTACTCTTCGAAGGTGCTTGGTATTCAGGTAGAATGTAAAATATCATTAGCAGCAATCTACCAATAATATGAACATTTGGCTACTAGATAAATACTAACCAAACAAATACTTTATTTGTTTTAAACAAAAAACCATTGGGCACCAGATAATTACATTGTAATCAACATGTCTATCTGATCAGCCTATCTAGTACCTGAGATCTCACTAGCTCAACAGATTTTAACTACCTTTTAAAAGAATACCAACTCTGCCCTAGATAATACTTCTATTTTAAAAAAATAACAATATACTGAATGAGAAAACAATTTATTTCTTTATACAACAAATCCTAATTTTAAAATTATAATTTCACTATCCTTTTACTTTTAAATTAATTATTTCTTATTTAATGATTAAATTTTTCCCTTTCCACTTTATTAAAATATTACTCTGTATAACTGTATGTGTTAAAACATAAACATAAATATTTTAAAAGATAATTTAAATATTTCATTTTTTAAAAAAATACAATTGTTTTGCTTTATGATTTAAACACACACACACTCTGTTCATTTAAATAAATGTTTTTAATACATTATTATTATAATTAAACTATACACAATACATTAACTTAAAATTCACACATAACAACACACAATGTCTTTAAATATAATTAAATATAGAAGACAATATTGTTTGTATTTTCCAAATGTTATTTTAAAAAGTTTACAGTTTTATTTAGCACTGTTTATTGTTTATCTTTAAAGGAAATCAAAAATGAAAGCATATTAAAACAAAAGTTACCTAGGATTTATGAATTCAAAATGACGTACACAGCACCATGTAGATTCTTTAAAATTACTTATGACCAGTTAGCGCTAACTTCCAGCAAATATTCTTTGGATCCTGTGAACTTATATAAACTTTTGTGGATTTTCCAGCATGCACACACTCCGCTACTCTACTTGCTTTATTCGAACATGGTTTCCCTCTGAACTAAGAAATCTCCAGCTGATTGTACAACGTGGTGATTTAACAGTGCATTGTGTTGGGAGACATAACAATTTATATAATTGTTATATCTATAGCTTCAAGAAATATTTTTTAAAAAAAAATATAATTCCAAGAATAATAATGTTGAAATATTTTAAACAATGGATATTTTTTATTAACTATAGCATCTATTGTCTAGTGAAATTACTGTCCTTTCCTTTTCTTTGATTGGGCTTTTAGTTTTTTTTCTTTAAAACTTTCCCACACACACATGCACCCATTTAATTGTTTTATTATAAAACAAAACAATTTTTTTTATTCTTTTTTATTACAAATTAATCAAAATAATATAAAATCATTTTATTTCACAAGATTCCCCCTCTTTTTTTTTAAATAAAAAAATCTCTTTTAAAACATTTATTATTTATTGTTATTTAATAATAAATCTCCCCCTACCCTACACTTTAGTTTTAAATTTATTATTTCAACTTTTATTTAAAAAAAAAAAAACAGATTTATAAAATATTAATTAGATAACAATGTACCTTGGTAAATTATCTCCATCCCTCCTCTGAAACTAAAATATCATTCTCAGCATTATATTTTCAAAAATGTAAATTTATAAATATTATATTACTTTATTTAATAAAATTTTGTTTACCTATACCCGTGTAGTCCTATTCGTCTACTATAATTTTTTTTAGTAATTGTAAAGATCGAGCATTGAACATTCCTATTTTCTCTGTCCCCTGAGCAACTTCAAATGCATTGTTTCCATATTCTATTATGATGTTATAAGGCCCTTCATATATTGATTGAAATTTTTTATATATTCCCTTCTCTGGATGGCACTGCATTTACCCTTACCATAACTTCATCCCCCAACTTAAACACACATTTGACCTTCCATTGTCTTTTTTGTCTTACACTACCCATCCTTCTAATCTTACGATGTGCCTTGTCAACATCATTTTTCTTGTCAATATATAATGCTCTAACCAGTAGGATAGTTTTGAGGGGATATGGAATATTCTTTCCTTGATGGAGTCTAATGGGCTTGGATCCTGTTGATTCATTCTTTGACCAATTTATCATGTCAGCTATTCTCATTATCTTTTTTTACCCATCTACGATGATTATTCTGTAAGTAAACACAAAATAAATGCCCCAATTCCCTCATGACTTGTTCACATGGATTAGATTGTGGATTATGAATTGAAGCAAGTATATGTCTTATCTTGTGATAATCCATCCATTTTTTCCATTCTTCAGACATAAAGGGCATAAAGTGATCTGACATTATTAGTTTTGAAACTCCCACATTTCAAAAATGTTGATGTTCAAAGATCTTTATAGAGTCTGTCAAGCACCAGCTTGGGCCACTGGGTAAATAGCCACAAACTTGGAAAAAATGTCATAAGTAACAACCAGATATTTTTTCGATTGAATTGAGGTAATGGTCCATAAAAGTCTATTGCCAATAAACTATTAGGTTGATATGGCTATATAGGTCTCAGCAGTCCCATATTTGACATATTAGTAGGTTTGGTTTTTTTGCACACTGCACACCCCTCAATGATGTTTAAGACACTCCTATACATACTCCTCCAATAAAACCAGTTGTTTATCCATCCTTCAGTTTTGCTTGCCCCATAATGTTTGTACTTTTCATGTATGTACTTAATCATCTGTTTCCGCATGACTATTGGCAGAACAATTTGAGTATATTCACTATCTTTCATTTTATGATGAAAAAGTCCATCTTTTAAAGCATATTGTTTCCTCTCTTTCCATAATGTATTGTATATAGGTTGGTGATGCAAAGAGTATATTATTTGTTTACATTCTGCATCGTTTTCTTGCAACTCTCTTAACCTTTTCAAACCACATTCTATCTCTTCGCCTCGATGTATTTCTGTCATTGCTATGTATGCATTATTACAATTTAAATGTTGTACTTGATGTTTTATCGGGTATTGACTTAAAGCATCTGCTGCCATATTGTCTTTGCCTGGACAATACTGTATATTATAATCAAACTCTTGCAAGAATAGACTCCAGTGAATCAATCTACTATTTGTAAAAAAAAAAAAAACTATAATTAAGGAACTCAAGGCTCATGTGATCCTGTGATCAGTGATCACTATCACCTAAAATCCTATTAAGTATTGTCTAAACTTCTTAAAGCCCACACAATCACTAAAGCCTCTCTCTCAATTACAGTATATTTTTTCTGGCCCATTTAATAAATGACTTACAAAAAAAAGCAACCCATACCTTCCATCATCTTGCATCTGAGATAACGTTGCTCCCAATCTGATTTCACTGCTGTCCATTTGTACCATAAATGGTTTACCAAAATCTGGGTATGTCAACATGACTTCCTTTAAAAAACCTTTTTTTACACTTTCAAAACTGTGCTCTTGCTGCTCTTCACATGTCCATTTTTTATCTTTTCTTAGTAGCTGTAAGAGAGGCTCCATATCTGAGGAAAAACTTTTATAAAATTGATTGAAAATATTACACAAACCAATAAAGAACTTGACATCTTTCTTCTTCATTGGCCTGGGAACATTTTGTATAGCTTGGATTTTTTGTGGATTTGGAGATATTCCTTGTTCACTAATTATATGTCCCAAGAATTTAACTTATGTAGTCATTAAATGACTTTTGCCTAAATTTAATTTAATTCCTTTATTTTTACATTCATTGAATAACAATTTCAAATGTTTGAAGTGTTCTTCCACAATTTCTGATGCTAAAATCATATCATCCATGTACATCGTAATCAAGATTTTGATTGTATCGGATAATACTTGATCAAGGCATTGCATTAATCATGCCCTGCTGTTTTTAAACCGAAAGGAATTTGGTTGAAATTATATGCCTGTGCATTATAATGAAAAGTGGTATATTTCCGGTCCTCAGGATGCAGCTTGATCTGCCACTAACTGGCCATTATGTCAAAAGTTGAAATTTTTTTTATGAAACTTCATTAATAATTCACTTTTAGGTGGTGGTGCATTGGTATCTAACACTGTTATTTTATCCAATTGCCATGCATCTAAGCACAGATGAATAGAGTCATTTTTTTACTGTCACTAGCGGGTTATTATATGGAGACAAGCAGTTAGAAATAATTCTCCATTTTAACATATTCTCTTGTTGTTTCTCCACTGATATATTGGTGTGGTATAGTATATGCTCATGCTTGATGTGGTCAGTTCTCCATAAGCTTTATCATATGCTCATATTCCTCCAATTACTCCAGGTATTTCTGAAAATATACTTTCATACACAGTCAACAACTCCTTCAACTGTTTTCCATCCTCACTAAATTGTTCATCTTCCAGCACCTTTTCCTCTATTTTATTCCTGAACTTACTACATCACACTCCACATTAACATTATTTATATCACACACATCAAATGGGATTTCCATTTTATTAATTCTCACCTGTCGTTTATCATAATATAACACACATCCAAATTCACACATAAAATCCAATCTCAGGATAACTTCATGTATCAGTCCCTCTAAAACCAACATAATGTGATTATATACCTTTCCTGCTATACCCATACTTATCCAAGCTTGTTCCGATGATAATTTGGCTCTTTTTCCATTTGCAAACATTACGTATACATTCTTTAGTGGCAAATATTTGAGTTCCAAATTGCTCTGACCTATTTCATCAAACATTTTTTTGTGAAATCATTGATATCTGACTTCCTGAGTCAAACAGTTCATTTACAGTTCTTCCTTCTATTCTCACTTCTATTTATGGGCATGAATGAGATGTCATTCTCAAATCCTCTTTCTCCTTATCTTGTATCAAGTTTACTCCATACCGACAAGTATTTATGGCATTCGCTTCCTTGCTCTGACTTTCCTTATATTGTCTATTGCTATTTATTTGGATAACCTGATGTGAAGAAGGTGGGATAACCTAAATTTTATTTAAAATAAAACAGAAACATATCTAAATGAATAATTCCTCCTTTCTTCTTTGCAAATTCTGAAAAATGAGGCTACAGCATTAGAATGTGAAAATACAACATAGATAACAAGAATAAAAAAATAAAACAAAAATTTACAATATCAATTCCTTGATTAAAGATTGTAATTGAAACAAAGCTCATAAAAATTATCCTAATGGAAGTTGTAGTTGATAGCTAGGCATGTTGTTCTCCAAAAGAATTTTTACTTAGTAAATCATTTTCTTTAGCAAGGATATATGGGTACAATGGTGTCTCCTGTAATTGTGTATGGTAAACACTTTGATCCTTAATTGATTCACCATTAAATATCCAAATGCTTGCTTACTTTGGACTGCAGACATCCTCTTGTGTGTTTTACAATAAAGTAGAAAAATAAATAAATAGAGGTATAATGCAGCTGTTAGGAAATAACATGATGCACAATAGCATGTTTTGCTTTAGCCCATATTCATGTTAAAGTACAATTCCATAATTATTTGTAATCATAAATTTATACTTGATTAATATAGAAGCACTTTACATATGTATATTTTAAGAAAATTATTTCATCTTTTTCTTTTTCCAATTTTCAGCAGATTAATTTTTATTATTCTTTTTGAAAAAAATTAAAGTATTAAAAATTACTCCAACAACTTTCAAAACATGCTTTAATTATTTCAAAATTTATCAATTATTCTTACTTCTTATTTCACTTTCTTTCTTCTGAATTTGGTAAACTTTTAGTTACAGCATTTGACTTTTAAAATTTTTTATGATTTAAATAAAAGAAAAAGAAAAACTCCATTTTAACATTCTAAATTTTAGTTTAAACTGCTGTTTATTGTTATAGCTGCTATCTCTTTTGACAAAAAGAACGATTTGTAAAAAGTTTCTATTTTTATACATTTCATGCATAAATCTCCTGAAAACTGAAATTTTTAACTACCTATTGTTTAAATACATTTAGATTTTTTAAATTTATATTGTTTAAATACATTTTCTTTACTACAGATAAAAAATAAAATAATGAAATCAGTTTTATTTTTACACACAGCCATCTAACTTAACCTCAGGCGATTGCTAAATTATTTGATTATAAATTAATATTCAAATTTTTGTAAAAATATGTATACATCACAGTTTATTAATAAAATAGTTTATATATATATATATATATATATAAAATATAATATTATATATATATATATATATATATATATATACAATATTACCTTTTAAAATATTGGTCATATTTTATTTTATAATAAAATAACAATTTATTGTGCATTAAATGTATATATGTAATAATAACAAACAAATAATCTTCTCATTATTTTTTTAAAAATTCCAAATGGATTGGGTTTAATAAGTTGGCTTGATCTTTTTGGGAATATTTGCATTGTAACCTACCCTTTACAATATAGATGCTATTTTAAATATTGAAACAAAATAATTTTTGACTCAAATGTATATCTAGTTTTAATCAAATGCTAAATATTATGCATAAATAATTCAACCATATCTCTCAATAAACAGATACATAATTATTGCTTTATTCATATGTTAAAACAGAACACTCCATGAGAATCTATTATCAACAATCTTTTAGCTAATTTCTAACTCTAAAATGCCAAATCATATTATATAAAAGATATATTAAGTTTCCATTGGATGTTTATTCACCTATGATTATTAATATTATTTAGTTGAATCTTTAAACAATTGAATATAATTGACTTTTAGTTCAATTTGAAGATAATATTCATTTAAATCAGTCAATAAATTTTGTACTCTTCATTTAGGTTTTTAGAACGGGATTAGACAAACAAACAAATGGTCAACTCTAAGCTAATGACATTTATGTGTAATATTAACCAAAATATATGTAAGCAAATACTTGTATGGAGAAATAAATATAAAGTTTGTATGTAGATAAGATAAAAATTTATCATATACAAAACATATATTTTATATTCTAGTTAACTTACCAAGCTAGGTTTGAACATTGAGACAAATTTTATATTGCAAAATTACCTTATGCAATCCAAATAAAATAAGTAAGTGTAGTCTTGGAATTTAAATCAACTCAATTTTTTGGATAAAATTAACAACAAAATACAATAAGAAAATAATATATTTTGATTGATTGAATAATAATAAAAAATAATGATAAAGTGTCTGTGGGTAACTCTAAAACATTTGTGAAAACAATAATGACACACATATAAAAAATGAATGAATGGAGAGATTTATGGATACCTTACTGAAAATTATTTATACGATACCAAATATATGTAATTGAATGATATTGGACACTATTTGTTCATTAAAATAATAATCGATAAATACATATGAAATAAAACTATATATTTAAACCTCATGTCTGTTCTATGTTTTGAACTAAATTTTATACATGCAAAAATTAAATTGAATATTACAAAAAAAAAGGCATCGGATTGTGTTAATATATACTCAGACAAGAGTTCAAAGTATTAGTAAATAAATCTATCCAATCATTTCATTGCCTAAATTCTATTACATCTAAAGATGATTTAAATTAAATACAAATCAACCCTTTTATAAATATATATATATATATATATATATATATATATATATATATATATATATATATATATATATATATATATATATATATATATATATATATATATATATATATATATAAACTTAATCATGCACACATATTTATATTAAAAAAAATCATATGCTAGATAAAAGTCTCTCCATTTTCATTGTTCATTAATTAATCATAGTTTATTTATTCTCAGTCACTATGATGTAGAGAGCAGTTTATTTCAAAGAAAAGTTAAGTTGAACTTTAAATGTTTCCTTTCATTGTCAATAATGTTTACATAGAATAATCCTGTGAATTTTAATAACAGCTCTTTTTCTTCATTTTCCTTTTTAAAGAGGAGAGTGCAATTTAACTAGCCTTTTTATGGTATAAATTAATCTAGTTGATCCTGAATGTTTTCTTAGCTTGGAACATGGTATTTATCCGAGGCAATACTAGTTATACTTCAATTTTTAAACTAGAAATATCTTTGTTAAAATTAGCCGATTTTACACAACATATATTTTTTTTTTTAAATAGATTTCTCTTCTCACGTTTTGTTGCCATCTTCTTTGCAACTTTTTCACAAACAGCCATTCAAATGAATGAATGGGCAGATAATTAAAGTTTATTCTTCCATATTTTTATAGTTTAACAAAAAAAAAAATATTTAAAAAATTTTATTTAAAAGATTGTAGAAAGACTTCTGTTCCGGGTAAAGACAAAAATATGATAGCCCCCTCTTACAGTCCTTTCTGGCTATTTATATTATCTCTTTCTGATGTTATAGATGTCATAACAACTATTGGAAATTACTCGAATAAAGCTCCATGCAAACAATATTTCAGAACAGTTTTTTTCCTAGTTTGTAATGTATGTTTGAAGAAAAATGGATACATGAACAAGAAACCTAAATTCAATATGATTTTTCCTATTATTTGTAAACCAAAATACGGAATTGATATTACAACCTTGATTCACTTTATAAACATAAATAATTTACTTATATATTTTTTAATAAAAATAATAATTTTTAATTAATTTATAAACAAATATACATGACATAAAAACATTGAATTATATGTAATAATATTACCATGGTGATTGCAGTAACAGAAGTAAAATATGTAAAAATAATAATATTGATTCTATTTAAGTAAACTTTTATATCATACTAAATTATTTCCAAAATTTATTTATTTGCCTATATGTTTGTTTTTTTTTACTTTAATTATAACGAATTTAGTATTGTAAAGCTGGAATTAGCAGTAAACAATAGTATTTTAAAACATTTAGGTTGCCATGGTTGTCTATTTAAATTTAAACTTATATTTCCAAGATCTCCCATTATCCATTTATCAAGCAAAAGAAAATTGAAACAAGATCAACAACCATATATATATATACTTTGATCATTAATCTGAATATTCACTATATATATATATATATATATATATATATATATATATATATATATATATATTGTAGCAACAAAGAAAACAAAGACTAAAGGTAATTAATTATTTAATTTAGAATCAGATTTATTAATAAAATCCCTATTTGGTATTGATTTTTATTTTACTTATATTGTGTTAATTTTTTATGTTGACTTTACTGTCCTCTAAAGAAGTAATTGTTTTGAACATTTTTTGTAGAATTAATAATTTAATTGTATTTTAGATTAAAAAAGAGCTAACAAATGCAAAATTAAACATTATATATATATCGAAAAATTAAATTAAGGTAATTAAAGATTTTCTTTTGTTATTGGAAGATTCTATATATTTTACTTATAAAAGTAGTTATTATAAGATTAAGGAAGGGTTGATAATAGGTTATATTATTTCCCCTTTAGTATGTTCAGTTTATATTAATTATATGAAGAGGAAATTATTATAAAAAAATGTTTATATGTAAAGTTATTTGTCAGATATGTTGATGATTGTTTATTTGTAGTTGAGAATGATAAATTGAAGGAATTTGTAAATGAGTTTAATTGTTTTGATCCTTCTATAAAATTTGTATTAGAAGGAGGGGGGTTAGATTTTGGTAAGTTAAAATTTTTAGATCATTTGTTGATTAGAAATGTAGAAACTAATTGTTTACCATGCAGTTATTTAGTTAAAAGTAGATAATTAAGATCTATAATTAAACCTGGTAGCTATCAGTCTGTATCTCATAAAGTAGCTGCTTTAAGAAATTATTGTCATAGGAATAATAAATTAAATAAGTCTAGTAGGGTAGCTTTGTTTCACAAATGTCAATATTATAAAGATTACATGAGGGTTGATTACTCTGATAAATTTGTTAAAAGTATTTTATTTAATAATAATATTTATAAGTATGTAAAGGATAAAGAAAAATATGATTTTATTTCTTTGCCATATAAATTGTCTTCTTATAAAATTGTATGTAGAAATAGTAAATTGTTTGGAAATAAAAAAAATTGCTTGGACAAGGGGTGTTACATTGAATAATTTATTAAATAATACAAAAGAGATTTTTGATAGAAAGACTATTACTGGTGTACTATATTTTATCCATTGTTTATTTGTAACAAGGTTTACATAGGGCAGAGTAGTTTGAGTTTAAATGAAAGGATAAATGTTCATAAAAGTAAAGTTAAAATATATATCTTAGTTCTGCTTTGTATGTCCATGAAAAATGTACAGGGTACACTATTAATTTTGATGAAGTTAAGGTTATCTTCTTTGAGAGAAATAAAATCAAAAGAAGAATTAAAGAATCTTTATTATTTAAAATGTATTATTCTGAAGAAATTAATTTATTAAGTGTTGTTTTAATATTAAGGGTGTATGGGAAGTGAATGGATTTGTGGGTAATGGTTAATATTATATATATTGAATAGTTTTTATAGTTCTTTACACTTGAGAAATCTGCTTGTAGCAGTGAAACCTATGGTTGTGTTTTAATATTATTTTTATGCTGGTCTAGTTGAATTTTGTTTTGGAGTAATTTTAATTATATATATATATATATATATATATATATATATATATATATATATATATATATATATATATATATATATATATATATATATATATATATATATATATAGAAAATAGATGGTATTCTAACAAAAACACTGTCAAGCATAGTTTTTACTCTTGATGGTGTTTTTGGTAGAACACCATCTATTGTCATAAATACAAGCGTTAGCAAGTTTTAACTTGTGTTTTTTTTTGTTTTTCATATATATATATATATATTGTAGCAACAAAGAAAACAAAGACTACAGGTAATTAATTATTTCATTCAGAATCAGATTTATTAATAAAATCCCTATTTGGTATTGATTTTTATTTTACTTATATTATGCCAATTTTTAATTTTTCATGTTGACTTTACTGTCCTCTAAAGAAGTAATTGTTTTAACATTTTTTGCAGAATTAATAATTTAATTTTATTTTAGATTATAAAAGAGCTAACAAATGCAAAATTAAACATTTTATATATGCATAAAAAAGTTTGCTATTAACTGAAAGGAGATCCTTTAATTCCTCTTGAAGGCCTTAAAGAAACTGAGCATGGCAAATTACTAATGTCCACTCCATACATTCTTAGCTGTTATTACTATGTGATTATTCATATACTATACAAACATGGATGGGCTGCTTACCAATAGGCATTAGTCAGTGTGGTGAGTTTATTGGCTTTTTACCTCTGTGTTTAAGATCAAGTAACACCATGGTCTGTCTTCTCAGTTGCCTGATAAAGCAGAATGAATATTTGTGTAAATGATAAATATTTTCTCAATAAATGTATATAATTATGACAGACAAAAATAAATCATTGTCCTCATTCCCAGGTGGCTGTAAAGTCACCAATCAAGGCAGCAGTTGGTGGCTTAAGGCAGAGTGTGCTATGAATCCCCTGATTGTGGACCCATGTTGCCATTTGATGACAACTTTTTGTTTAGGTAATTACAACTGCAGATCCCTTTCAAATAAAGAAAAATTGCAAGAATTAGAGGAAGAACAGTCTTATATTAAATTGGTATTTATTGGACTTTGTGAAATTAGAAGAATAGATGAATAGACAATTGATTTAAAATGTGGACATGTACTCTATTGTAGAGTTAAAACTATTGAAAATACAAGTGGAGTAGGATTCATTATAGATAAAGAGTGGAAAAAACATCATTGTGGAGATTGATAGTGTATTGGACAGAGTGGCTAGATTAGTAATCCAACTTAATAGCAGATACCAAATGAAAATAATTCAGATTTATGCTCCAAAAATTTCTCATAGTAATGAAGTAGTAGAATATTTTTATACAAATGCACAATAAGGCTTTTTATCAGAGTAAGCAACAGTTTAAATTTGTTATGGGAGACTTTAATGCTGGAATTGGTAAACAAACGAGAGATAAAAATCTTGTAAGTAATTTCATTTATGGTAATAGAAATGAAAAAGGACATAGACGTGTGTAGTTTGAAAAAAAATCAAAAACCTTAAATTATGAATTCTATATTTGAGAAAAATATTAAAACAAAATGGACATAGAAACATCCAAATGAAGGTATAGTAGAATTGGATTATATTTTGACTAACAGAAAATACATATTTTAATAATGAAATATTCTTAATAAATTTAACACAGGAAGTGATCCTTGATTAGTAAGATGTAAGATACATACATGTTATTGCACAACTAGAGACACAGAAATTATTAAGAAAAACAATATTTACAGTTGATATTTCTAATCTTCAGAAACATTCTAATTAATTTAAATTAGAATTTACAAATCGGTTTCAAGTATTTGTAGATTTTAAACATGATTCAGATCGTAATGAAATTATATGAAAAAAAAAAAAAACTGATACAATTTTAAAAACTACAACAAAGATAGCTGGTAGAAAAAAAGCAGGAATTGACCAATAAAATTTCTACTGAGACTAGAGAATTTATGAAGAAAAGAAGGAGTATGAAGATATACAAAAATGATTCATTAAAACAGATTGAATATTTTGAAATTTATAAAATAAAGTGTGGAAAAAAGTTGAAAATGATATAAGAAAGTATAACTGTGAGCCAGCAAGGAAAGCTGTAAAAGAAAATAAAAGTCTCAAGAATGCAAAATAACATTTTGTTATTGGTAGGAAACACTTATATCTGCAATAAGAAAAAAAAAAGATGGAATTATTATTAAAAAGTGAGATGATATTATGAAATTGGTAGAAAACTTTTATCAAGAATTATATAGTAATAAATAACAAGTACCTCCTATCTCTTTTACATCTTTTGAAATGCCCAGAATTTTAAATGAAGAAGTGAGATGTGCAATTAAATACATAAAGAAAGGAAAGGCAACAGGTAATGATGGAATTACAATTGATATATATATATATATATATATATATATATATATATATATATATATATATATATATATATATATATATATATATATATATATATATATATATATATATATATATATATATATATATATATATATAAAAAAAGAGGTGAAGAAATAGAAAAAAAAAATAGTAAAGTTTATACAAAATGGCTAAATGATACAGATTTTTCAGATGATTGGAAGAATGAAGTAATAATATTAATATTTAAGATAGGGGATAAATAAGATATTAAAAATTACAGACCTATCACACGTTTATCACTTTTATACAAAATATTTACCAAGATAATTACAACTCATCTACAAAGAACATTAGATTTCCAACAACCAATACAACAACCTGGATTTAAAAGTGTTTTTAGTACAGTAGATCATATCCAGGTAAAAATTATAGAAAGTACAAATGGATATGTGTTGCCATTATGATTTGGATTTGTAGATTATGAATAAGGTTTTTGATTTTATAAACATTTCTTTAGTGATTAAAGCATTGGATCATCAAGGTATAGATCTAAGATATTGTCATATTTTGAAGAATATTTATAAAAATGCAACAGCAACAATTAAATTACATAATGATACTGGGAAAGACAACATTGTGAAGGATGTAAGACAGGGTGACTCTATATCTTCAAAACTTTTTATATCAGAGCTGCAAGCAGAATTTTGTGGATTAAAATGGGAAGCTAAAGGAGTGAAAGTAAATGGAGATTTTTTAAATCATTTATATTTTGCAGATGTTGTAGTTGTTTTTGCAAATAATGCATTTGAGCTGCATGGAAATGCTTAACAGAATAAAGTTATGTTTAATGGATTTTCTTAAAGTATGAAAATAAAGATAGATTATGATGAGTTAAAAGAAGTTAACAGTTATAAATACTTTGGTCAGATTGTTAATAGAGATGGAAACATAATGGATGAAATTAATTGCATAATTAAATTTGTTTGGAGTCCTTTTGGTAGCAATAAGTTTATACTAAAAGGAAATAAGCCTGTGTTTGAAAAGTAAAGTTTTTTAACAAATGTATTTTACCAGTTCTTACTTATGGTCTGAAAATTGGACACTTAATAGAAGAGTTGCACAGATACTTCAGACCACTCAACAAAGTATGGAATGACATATGTTGGGAATAAGTAGAAGAGATCAAAAACCCAATGTATGTCAAACAGCACAAACATGTGTCACTATCCTCATTGAAAAAAATAAAGATTGCAGTGGAGTTGGGATGAACATATTGCTACAAGAGATGATAATATATGGACAATCAAAATCTTAAACTGGATTCCAAGAGATTGTAAAAGACCCAAAAAGAGTCAATAAGTTAGATGGATGGATGAAATAAGAAAGTGTGCAGGAGGGATGTGGAGAAAAGA
Source organism: Epiperipatus broadwayi (assembly GCA_028023455.1). Classification (NCBI taxonomy): domain Eukaryota; kingdom Metazoa; phylum Onychophora; class Udeonychophora; order Euonychophora; family Peripatidae; genus Epiperipatus; species Epiperipatus broadwayi. The sequence continues at coordinate 1,081,142 of JAQFVV010006481.1, read as the reverse complement.
AACTAAAATCAGATATGATGGATTAAACATGGAGACACCTCAATCCTGCAGTGGATTGATAATGTTTTCATGGTTGTATAATATAGATAAATTATTATTTTTGAGGTTAAACCATGTGTTATTTTCCATTATTTACTGATATTTTGAAAAAACTAGCACCGGCCATTGTCAAGGTTTACTTTGAAAGAAAAATCATTAGATCTCAAACAGTAATGTTACTGAGTGTGAGATGAGAATTGTGATACATCATAAAGTAGTTCAGCATTCAAAATATGAGGCTTAATAAAATGTTTATTTCCATCTATAAATTTTAAGTACTAAAATTTTTGTCTGTGTTTATTTTTACTTTTTTTTTTCAACTTTATATATATATATATGCATACCCTACTATGTTGTTGTATACCATGAGACACATGAGCATCTCAATATATATATATATATATATATATATATATATATATATATATATATATATATATATATATATATATATATATATATATATATATATATATATATATACGTTAAAACTAAGATTTGCATGGGTTAAATATATAAAATACATATTTTGCGGGTTCATCCGTGTTAAAAACTTTTAATATCAATATACTGACGTTTCGACTTGGTCACACAAGTCGAAACGTCAATATATTGATATTAAAAGTTTTTAACACGGATGAACCGGCAAAATATGTATTTTATCAATATATATATATATATATATATATAGTAACAATAAGGTTTGTACATTTGCTCAAATGTCAGAGTCCAGGCAAAAGAGAAACAAGCTGACCAAGTCGCACAGGTGACAGTTTACATTTGATCATACCTCAATTCTCTCACCCATGCTTCCAAATCTCTCACTAGAATATGACCTACCTGAGGCAACACTCGATTCTTGTATGACCACCTTCAGTTAGTTGAAAATCGTTAGAACATGAGACTTATCTCCTAAAAAATACTAAATGACTTAACTAGTTCTCCATGAAGACAATGAGCAAGGATTGACACTGAGAGGTGATATATTTTTCAAAATTTAATATATAAATCCATAATTAATAAAACAAAATGTAAATAATATATCAAACGCAGGTGAGGATTTATATAATTAATAGGTTAATAATCGAGCTTTATATATATATATATATATATATATATATATATATATATATATATATTATTAACCTATTAATTATATATGTTTATATATCGAGATATATATATATATATATATATATATATATATATATATATATATATATATTACAGTGTAGCAAACATTAAATCTCATGCATATAAATGATTCACATGCAGTTGAGAGTGAATGTTATTTTACATGTGATTAATATTTTAGTTTTATATACGATTAAACAAAACATTACAGTGGCTAATTAACTTTTACATTACTATTTTTCCTTTTTTTACATAAGGATGAGTAATATGATGCACAATTATGCAGAAATTTATGCCTAAATATATGCCAAGAACTTAGCAAAAAGAGTATGATCATACTAAATGGGAGGTATATTAGTTATCAATAAAGTTTACATGAAATTTGTGATACAAATTAATCAAGTTAACCCAGATTCTGGCTCAGATCAGGGCCAAAATTATTGAATAAGGCAGGTGGAACTGATGAAGCAGGGTCACTTCAGATTTTATGGCATTTCAAATATATGAATAAAAGAAGGGTGTCTCGAAAGTGTGCTCATAAAGGAGTCTCACATTGGTTATATTTAAAATATGTCTTATTTTAGAAATGTTTAATCATGTAAAAGTAACTTGAGATAAATACTACCCTAATCTAAATTAAATTATTATAGTTAAAGAAAATAGTCCGGAAATAATAAGTCTGTTAACAGTACCTAGCCAGAGTCAATGTAAATAATTGATGTATAATATTGTGTTGGTATTTGTAAGAAAGTAGTTAGCTAAAAATCATTATAAGATTGTATGGTTTGGGAGAACTGGCCAGAATAAATGTTGATTTAATAAGTCTTATAAATAAATGATTAAAGTAAATTTTAAAAGTAATGTTTTAAAATGAAACAAATAGATTATTTAATAATAATAATTGTATTTAGTAGTTATATTTTAAAATTTTTAAATTGAAAGTAATAATCGTGCCAGTAAAAATCATGTATTCATTCATTAAAAACCAATAATCCAAGCACAAGATCCTTCAATCCAACCATGCACAAGATAGATGTCAGGGCAAGGGTGAATCCTAACCTATTTGCCTGAACTATTGCTTCTCTGACTAATGGATAACGTTTGTGATGACACTAGCAGTGCTTGGTTTTATTCCGTCCCAGCTGGAGGTCATGGATCACATAGAGACTCAAAATAATAAAGGGTTTATATAAGAAATTTGTTTTAGTGAATTGCAGAACTGTACAGAGGTGATTGGATATCGATTTCTAATAGTTTGAAATGTAATAATGATAATTCTTTATGGCAACATTACAAAGAAGTGAATTTAAATCAAAAAAATATTATAAATAAATAGAGCAATTAACCTTAGAGATTAGGAGTGATGACAAACTAAGCTTATTTAAAAGAATAATATTAAAGAAATTTATTAAGAAATTTAGTTACAAAATAAGTTTTGTTTATACAACTTGGTTATTTTTATTTAATTCATTTTGATGTGTCTTTGACAACAATGTAAAAGTTTGTTAATTGGTCTGCCAAAACCAATCAGCAATAAAATATTATTAGCCCTATTAAGAGATTACAAATAAATCTATTATATATATATATATATATATATATATATATATATATATATATATATATATATATATATATATATATATATATATATATATATATATATATATATATATATATATATATATATATATATATATATATATATATATATATATATATTACAAGACATGAAAGATGGACATTTAAACACTATTACATTTAAAACCATTTGTATATAATGAGTGTGGGAAGCAAAATAGTTCTTAAATAAATAATTGACAATTATACAGTCAGATTTAATTAATTGAGATTTGTTTGTGAAGGACGTGCCATCATGGCAGAGAGCATTTCAGGTTTGTTAAATAAAGAGATAAAAGGATGAAGAAGGCATTATGCTATTATAGATTACAACAAAATTAAATGATGTCTGTTATGATCCTCTGGGTGACTTTGCTAAAGAAAATTACTAGTAAATGCAACTAGATGATGAGAAATGCTGGCCCTCCAGCCAAAACATGTCTCTAAATAATCATAATATTTTGATGTGCTGGACTTCCCATACACAACTTAATGGCAATGCCCGAAAAGAATCCCTTGGTATGAACTACATCTACTTTGAGGGAGTGTGAAATATTGGACTAGTCATAGTTAAATTTCCTCAGGTGTTGAGGAGTAAGTAGCAAAGCAAAATAATAAATGAATGGTTGTAGCTATAAATACATTAATTTCATAGACATATATAGATAGATAGTGTATCACTAACAAAAATTAATAACTTAATTGCTGATTAAAATAATCGGCTCCCTGACATGCTAGAAAGTTCCAGAAACTTTAGGCCATCAAAAATGAATTATAAATTATATTATAAAAAGAAAGGCAAGAATTAAAATTTAAAATATAAATTGTTTTCCACACTTTTATTAATAAGTTATTAAATAGTTTAACAAAGTTTCCAAAATAAGACTGTCTTTTAACTAACATGGATGGGCATTGAATATCAAACTCACTTCTGATGAAGTTTGACAATATAAAGCATAATAAATTATACATCAAATATTTTACTATTTTTGACAAATAATATATATATATATATATATATATATAAATAGTAAATATATTTGATGTATATATATATGTGTGTGTGTGTGTGTGTGTGTGTGTGTATGAAACATATACTGATAAAATGCTTTCAACGATTTTTTTAAGACATTTGTTTTACAGAAATCGTAATAGATTTAACTAACTGATTTAATTATGAGGGTAATTTTAAATTGGATGTACTAATAACACATCTATTTTTTAAAAATAATTTCTATCACTTAAAACAAATTTATAATATAAAAAGTACAAAACCAAATGAGCTTTTCTATTAATTAATTTACGAGAAATAAGTCTCCTGCAATGATTTTGACGGGAGAAAATAAGACGGTGAAAATTTAAAGTTAATAGCTCATTGAATTTTGTACTTGGCAATTTCAGTAAGTCAATATTATAAATAAATCAACAAAATTTAATTTCAATTTGCCACATTGAAATAATGTGGGATTTTGATAAGAATTGAGATTTTTAAATTTAATTAAAAAAAGTTTAAATGATGCATTTTAAATCTAAGTTGTATAAACAGATATAGATAATACAAATTAACATTGATTTAGAAAACAATGTAAGGTAGAATCAGTGGCTTGCGGCAAATTGGGGTTACCTTCACCAAATGGTAGATGTTACATGGCTTGACACAGGCAGTTATATAAAGTCAGATCACTCAGCAGGCTTCCTTGACACAGTATCATCGCAGGCTAAGTCTTGAGAGCACTGGGAGGGCATTGATGTGCTGGTGGGATCAGAGCTCCAGAAAGCAATGGTCAAACTTTTTAGCCAGTCATTCTTTAATCATGATGTACTAGATCTAAACTATTTTCTTCAGTAAACTCTTCACAAAAAATAATTGATTAATTTCTCTTATCAAAAATTTCCACTATTTATTTGATCTGGCTTTATCTATAGGATTCAAACTACAGTGCCAACTGCCAATTGCAATCACTCTAAGTGTTTCTCTGAGGCTGGTGCCTGCTTTGGAGGGAAATCTATCAGCATGCCCAAAGGGTTCATTTGTTAATTAAAGAAAACAGCAACAAGCATATTCAGTTTATCAGTCATTGTACTAAGAAGCCTATTTAATTAAGGTTTAGATTAACAAAAATGTAACTTTTATTCAGAAATTTTTTAGGAATTTGGTACAATGATTTCAAATTTAATATTTGATATAAACCTTAAGTAGAAATTTACAAAATATAATTGATCCTTTAATGTACATTTATCAAAAGATAAATATAAAATGTTACCAACTAATTAACTTAAGAAAAATGAACTTTAATAAAAGAATTTAAAATATTTGTAACATTTTATGGATATCTAGGATTCAATTACATATAAATACCAATTTAATAAAATAAAAATAATATACAGTTTTACAAAGATTATAAAATAAATAAACTATTATAAAATGTTAGTTAATCATAAAATACAAATTAATTAAATACAAGATTACAATATTGCTTATAATTATACTACCACCAAATATGAGGTGGGTGTCAGTTATTATAAAAGGTTGGGTTCAAACCCACACTAGTGTTGATGATATTGGCACTAGGTGAAGCAGAAATATGTACTATATTTCCAGCTTCATAATCTAAAGAGTAAATTGTATTTTTGATTTTATAATTTTAAAATAATTATTTTAAAATTGTGCTATAGTATTGATTTATGTAATATTTTATCAATTAAATTATTTATTTTACTTTCCTTTAAGTTATTAGCATCTCATTTAGTTTTGTAAATCATGTGATGTGTAATATTCACACATCTGCTTGAAAATAAAATAATGTTATATGTTATAAATATTAGGTTAGGTTTTAAAAATAGATATAATAGATGAAATTAGATTTATGTTTTGTGTTGAAAATAAATATGTTAGGTTTAAAATAAATGTAGAAATGGTAATAAATATTGAAATGTAATTTTTAAAAGTAATTTTAAAGTATTTATTACGTGTAAATAAAATATGAAAATTAATTAAGAATTGAATAATATAATAAAAATAAATATTTAATAAATTATTATTAGTTTTAAATTTAATCTAGCATTCAATGCCCAGGGTCACTTGGAAGTAAGTATTGTTTAATGGACAAATCAAAGGGAGAGTAGGCTTGAGTATTTAAGAGCTGCACTGATTTTGCAGATTACTATTTATTTTAATCCTTACTATTGTTGTTACTGTTATTGCAACTTTAGCTAATTACGGATTAGTAATAGACAATTTTATCTTTTGTAAAATTCTAAAAGTACAGTAATTTATTATTATAAGATCGTGATATGGAAATGAGTGGCTAAAAATTAATTAATTCCTTACTTGCTGATCTATTTCATGTAATTTACCATCAACTTAGACATGGAGGAGTTATCATTGAACTTAAATTTATGTAGGAAAATATTGAATTATTATTGTTTTACTAGGCACATAATGTTACCTATGTTAAGCATTCATGCTAACGTAATAGTCAATTTAATAGACCAAACTTCACAGAAATGGTTCAGATATGCTCATCAGAGATGGAAAATAAAATATGACATTTTTATTCTGAAAGCTATTTTAAAGTAGAATAGTTTTTTTAAAAAAACTGTTAATGTAAAATAACAATTATTTAAGATGTTAAAATATATCTTTGTAAAGAAATATTGAAATTGATTTTTGAAAAATATAATTTAAAAAAAAATTAAAAAAATGAAGATTATTAGTACAATAATTGATATTACATTGGAAAAATCTTCAAAATAATGATTGTTGTATGCTGGACATACATAATATATTCGGAAAAGTATTTATAAGAATATTTAAAACTAAAATAAAACATACTACCAGACATCATGTTGTACTCAAGAACATTGATTTATGGAAAATTTAACTGAAAGAAGTGAAGTTTTTAGAAGAGATATGTCATAATAGAGGATGAAAAAATGCATTTAATAATTATTGTTAGAAATAAAAGAAGAACCTGAACTATTTGTATTGCAATAGGAATATTTTCGAAGTCGACTTACTTTTGTTTATTTTCTTTATTCTTAAAAGAATTGTCAGACATGTCATAAAAAGGAAATTATTGGAGCATGTGTAGTTTTTTTATGTTAAAGGAAGATGTTTTGTCAACAAATGCTACAGGATGAGAAGGACATTTTCCATAAAGAACTTTGTCAAAGTTTTTTGTAAATATGAACTTTAAATTTTATTTTTACTAACTTTTATCATAATGCTTAGAAAATAGAAAAGGGTAGGAACATAAAAACATTAAATTATTTTCTAACCTAGTGATTAGTTATAAAAAAAAGTATTTAATATTTTTTTTTAAAAAGTTTAATATTTTAAAGTATGATGATATGGAATGAGTGATATGTAAATAATGTTTTTATTTAGTTCGTGATCCAGAAATATTAATGGAATAATCAACAAAGAATACATATTATTGATGGTAACAATTATAAAAGTATTGATCATTTTCTTATGTATTTTATTATTGTATATTTTAGTGTGGATGTATGAAATGATTATGAAAAACACAATGCATACACATAGTTTATAATTTGTTTATTCATGTTAAATAATATGCATACTTTTAATAATATTATAAGTACATTTTAATATAAGGGAAATATAAGTATATGATTCTATTATAACGGAATTTAATGTTTATTTTAAGTGATCAAAATAATAATCCGGGTTATCAATACTGATTGTTTGTATTTATGTACAAAGTTTATAAGGGATAAAATAATCTTTTCTTATTGATTGGTTAGATGGTTATTTTATACATGAATTTATTTATTATTATAAGAATGTAAGAATAGATTTAGCGATGTAAGCTTGGTATTAAGTTAAATAGAACCAAGATAATATTTTTAGGTAGGATTTGTTTATATCAGAATAAGTATAGATGATAGTGATTATTGTGCAAATATAGACCACTTAGCCCTATAACTTGTATTTGTTCATGGTAGTGTTATTTTCTGTATGTTGAAGGTGTAATGTTCCATAGAGCTGAATAGATAGCTTGGACATTATGTTTATTGGTAAAGGTGATGAACTAAAATAGTCATATCTTTTTTATGATACACTGTGACAATGACGATTAATTAATAGAAGTGTTATTAAATTAAAATCTGATTTATTCCATATACCTACTTGTAATTACTATCGATATTGCTTGAATGGTATTGTAAAGGTTATTATTTTAAAATATAAATGATGAATAAGTTTAAAATGCAGAATTGTTCTTAAAGAACATAAGATGGGTTATATTGTTTAAAAGTAAAGATATGAGTGAGGGTAAAGATTACAAGATTGTAACTTGTTAATAAGGAATCATAATCTTTTTTATGTTTGGGACTCATTATTATTTATTACAAATAAATAAATGATGAATGGAATGTGTTTTCTAAAGATATAATTTAATCATTAACTTTTAAAAAAATTCAATGTTAATGCATATTTTTACAAGTAAAAGAAATATACATAAGTCATATTTGAAAAATACAAGTGTTCATTATTATCATTTTATAATAATACATATCAATGCTTACATTTATTTGACATCATATTAAGGAATAATAAGCATTTAGGTTAATGGGTATATTACTAATTAAGATTATTTACACTATAAGTAAGTTAAGAATAATTATAGGATATAGTAAAAGTGTTTTTAAAACTAAATAATAAAAGATAAATTCAAAATGAATTAATAATTTAAATAATACTTTTGTAATGTAATAATTTAAAGAAAATTAATGGAGGCCATAAGTTGTTTTGGTAACATTTCAATAATAAGAATTTTATAAAGCAATTTTTGTATCTAATATTTTTTTTATTTAATTCAATTTTTTTGTGTTTGAGATTACCTAAATGAGATTAAAACAAAGTGCAAGCATATTGTACATAATGTACATAATTTATTGTTAAAGTTTATTAATAAATTTGTTGAGTTTTGTTATAAATCTTGGTGCTGACTCAATTTCTTCACATCACAATTACATAATCACAGATTATTATAATAAAGACATAATATTTCTACATCATAAATAATTTTTTTTATTTAAGATCTATAATGTTTTATTGATATGTTTTATTTTAAGAAGCTTCATTTATTGTATTATTATGATGGTCATGGACTAATTACAAAAAAAAATTACATTGAATTTTCTTAGTAATGATTGCCACATATTCTCAGATTATAATATCATATCATATATGTTTACTTAAGATGCCATATAAATAAGAGAATGATATATTACATTATTATTATATGATATACATGAACAACATTATAAGTAGAATGATATGAGAGTAAATTATAGATTAAAGAATAGTATTATTATTTTGTTATTATTAGTATTATTGAGTTGTAGCTAGGAATGATATTAAATCCTTTATCATAATAGATTACAAGAGTTATAATTAGTTTAGAAGTAATTTAAAAAAAACTGAGATAATTGAGATTAATCAATTTTTGATAAATATATTCAGATTAATTTGTTAAGATTATGTATTTAATTAATTTTGATTAAAGATGTAACAGTACTATAAGTGTAGTATTTAAGTAATAGGTGTAGGATAGTATTGTTATGCCATTCAGGTGATATCCTGTGGGATGTTAGCTTAATGTTTCATTTTGCCACTTGTAAACTCACTTCATAGGCTCATGATTTTATTACATATCCATTTATTTAATTTTATAAAACAGAACTATATTATTATTTATTGGATATGCTAGTTTGATAATTGATATTATTAAAGAATATATTTACTGTTGATTTAGATACAATATTGATGAACATAGTTATTTATCTGAGCTGGATCAAGTGATTATAATTACATATTTCCTGTAAGTGATGGTACAATATATATATATATATATATATATATATATATATATATATATATATATATATATATATATATATATATATATATATATATATATATATATATATATATATATATATAATCAAAACTACCCCAAATCTAGAATTAAACCAGACCAGCATAAAAATAATATTAAAACACAACCTAAGGTTTCACTGCTACAATCAGACTTCTCAAGTGTAAAGAACTACAAAAAACTACACAATATATATATATATATATATATATATATATATATATATATATATATATATATATATATATATATATATATATATATATATATATATATATATATATATATACTACCACAAATCCATTCACTTCCCATCCACCCTTAATATTAAAAGAACTCTTAAATAAGTTAATTGCTTCAGAATAATAAATTTTCAATAATAAAGACTCTTTAATTCTTCTTTTGATTTCATTTCTTTCAAAGAAGACAACCTTATCGTCATCAAAATCAATAATGTGGCCTTAGTTCTGCTTTCTATGTCCATGAAAAATATACAGGCCACACTATTGATTTTGATGAAGCTAAAGCTGTCTTCTTTGAGAGAAATGAAATCAAAACAAGAATTAAAGAGTATTTATTATTGAAAATGTATTATTCTGAAGCAATTAACTTATTTAAGAGTTCTTTTAATATTAAGAATGGATGGGATGTGAATGGGTTTGTGGGTAGTATATATATATATATATATATATATATATATATATTGTGCCCTTTTGTATAGGTCTCCATAAATTGATGTATCAATCTATTTAAAAAATTTTAAATTTAAGATATATTAAACTATATGATGTTAATTTTGTTTATAACAATCTTTTAAAAAGTGTAATTAAAGTAATTCATGAGTGTTTGATATGTAAAAATTGTGCTGATGTTTGAGAGAGACATTTCAAGGGGAATGATAATAGTATATGGTTGGGAAAACTGGCCATAAGCAATTCTGCATTAATAAATTTAATAAATAAATGTTTAAAGTTAAAAGTTTTAAAAAGACAAGTTAAAATTAAATGCATATATTTATTTGTTGATAAAGATTAAAATTTAATAAATGAATATAAATATTTTAATTGTTAGAAATACATAATAGAAGATTAATATTTGATTTTAATAATATCGAATTATTATTTTAAAAGCTGTTATAATATATTGTTTATTTTAAAAATATTTATTTTTAAAAAAATGAATTGTTGGTTTATTTTTAGATTATTTCAAGCGTCTGTAGCTCTGTTGTAAAAAACAGATGTTAATTAAATGCATACACACATGCTTGGGAGTATTTTAGTAAAGTTGCAAAGCTATTTTAAAAATTCTGTTATAAAATTTATAAATATTATTTTGGCTATCATGAAATAAAAGTAAAAATAATTAATGTGAAATATTAAATCTGATTTTTAAAATACTGCTTAAAAACATAACGAATAAAAATAGATTTAGTTTGTTTATAAAAATAATTTTATAAAAGTTAAACATGAAATAAAGTAAGAAAGTATATTTTTTAAAAAATGTTTAATAGATTTAAATAAATGATGAATATTAATTTAAGAATTTAATAATGTGATAAATAATAAATATTAAAAAAGTCATTATTTATTTTTAATTCTGTCATGTTGGTAAAATATGTAAATAAGCTAGCAAGTCAATTGTTTAATTCACCAATCAAGTGGGAGTTTTCTTCCGGTATAAAACCAAGGTTCCATTGTTTAGAGAGGACTTGTGATTGAAATTCTTGAAGTAAAGAGTGCTATTAGAAATAGTTAAGTGATTATAGACGCTCTAAAAATCGTTTTAAAATTATAAGAGAGTAGTTTTTTTAAAAATAATTTATAAAAGTTACCGATGAATATGCAGTGTTAATTTGTTATAGTTCCCTATTGATCGTTTCTTATTAATGCTCAATTTACTATCAAATAATCATGAGGACATCGTATAAGGAAAAAATGTATTGGAGACTTTATACTGAAAATTTAACAAACGCTGAATTGACTAGCAGAGTTATTAGATGCCTAACAGTAATACGTTGGACTTTGTATAAATTTAAAAGCTAATAGTAGTTAATTTTTATAAAATAGATATTTAAAAAATGAGGAATACTTCTTTATGAAGCAAGTATTTGTAAATTATAAATTTAAATATATATCTTGGTAAATATATAATATGTAACAATAATTATATAAATATTTGCCTTGTTAAGTCTTTATGGTTTAAAAGACTACACTTTAATAGTTTTTAAAAGGCAAATAAATTGAAAATTTAATAGGTCAAGAAATACTTATAAGTCAAATTATGATATTATTAAAGTCTAAACGCTGGTCGTATAGAAGACTCTAAAAATAATCTTACCTAATATCTGTTACGGAATGCGCAAATCAATTACATGTGGATATCCAAGTAAAGTTAGAAAATAATTAAATAAGAACTTCATAAATTATAGACTAATTCTACAAATAATAACTTTTAAATAATTTTTCTTTAAAAAAAATGAACCTGGATCCTATAAACTATTTTTTAATTATTATTTTATTTTATGGTGGAACTAACTTTGACTTTTATTTTATTTTTTTTTAAAAAAGAACGTTTTCATTTTTTTCATAAAAACTTTTAAAAAACACGTGATGTACCGGAAAAGGAAGTAATGTTTAGTGAAAACTTGTGCCTATGAAAAAGAACAATGACAACTGGATGAAAACACCGTTGGATGTTATGTAATATTTTTATTTATTAACTAACATAAATATTTCATTAATCATTGATTTATTAAAGATAGGAAAGGTACATTTACATTTTTTTAAATAATAACTAAATACTAATATAACTTTTATTTGCATAAAGTTTATTTTATAATTATACAACACGTAATATTTTAAAGAATAATTGTTGAGTGTAAATGTGAAATTATTTTGTAAAACTGGAATCCTGGAGGACATCATATGACGGACTGTACATTGAAGTATCATTTATGGTAAAAAATTGTGTAATGATAATAATAATTTGATGTATTTACTATGTTTTCTTTAGATCAACCAAATGTTATATGATTATTGTATGAATGTATTAATGTTTAAATAATATACACGCATAACATTAATAATAGCAGTTTTATTTTAATATGCATATTTTAAATTAATGAGGTAAATTTAGTACAACGTAATATAATATCCTAGAAATAATTATATGATTCTTCCGTGAATGAATTTCAATGTTTCTGTTCCAATATTAGGAATTAGATTTTATTAGCGTAAGTTATTTATATTCTTTTAAAGTAGTAAGAAGTATATAAAGTCTATATTTTATTTTTTATTTTTGTTAGATAAGAAAGTTAATTTTACATAGAAATTTATATTTTTGATTGAAGGCTTATTGTAAATAGAGGATGAGGTACAGGAGAGTTTGGATTGTTATTATTTTTGTTTAAAAATGGGTCGTCTATTTTTCTAAAGTTAAATAAGGTTGAAATGACTTTTGTAGGTAGTAGTTTTATAAAGGAATAAGAATAACAAGTAAAGAAAAGTAATGATTTAAAATGGAAAAGAATCATAGAATTTTATTTAACATTATACTTTATAAAAGTTGAAATTATTGAATAATTTTTTAAAATATTATTTTTTTTTAAAAGTACATATACGTATTGCATATTTTAATAAGACATGTAGTATGACATTATATCGGAATGAAATAAACAGTGATAGTCAATAATTGTTATTATACTGCAAAGTTATATCAGTTGATACATTAATTAATATTTGAGTCATACTGATAATAAATGTAATATAGCCTTATACATGATAATATAAATAACAGTAGGACTTAAGTGAAATAGCATTTAAATTATTAAAATTGGTTTATTTACATACATGCTACATGAATGATATCTTACATAAAACCTTTTCTTATATTAAATGATAATAAGTAATGTTTATGTAAATTAAAGTCATAAACTTAATTGAATTTTATTAATAAAACATTCTCTTAAATGTATAAATTATCTACTTATAGTTATGGAAATAGTAACAGTGTAAAACTTGTATTATTATTTTTTTCTTATTTTTTGTTTATTTTCTTTAGTTCCATTTAAATGTAAATAGTGTAAATAAATTATTTGTTAAAGTTGATGTAAATAAATTTGTTAAGTTGTTTTAAAAGATGTGTTGAATTCATTATTTTACACCACAGCATTTGACAACAGATAATTTGAATAAACATAATATTTGCACAATATGAATTTATTATTTTATTATTTGAGTAAGAAACACAATATTTTCTTAATATAATTTATAGAAATTGATTGACATTAACATATAATATTACAATGGTCATCAAGTAATTATAATGCACAATATAAAAGTATAAGATTATTTATTGCCACAAATTGTTAAATTATAAGATTTTGGTTTATTTTGAAATTAAGATACCATATGGAAATGAAAGACATGCATATGATTTATTTATTTTCTTAATGATTAAAAGTATAATCCAATAGATAAGATTAAGATATACCCTAAAGATTATTATTGTTAGTGATTATTAGTGAAATAAGTTAGGTGTATTTAGGTTTGATATTAAATCCCTTATCATTCCTATTTACATGAATTATTATTACTTTAAGATAATTAGAAGAACCTGAGATCATTTTAATTATATTTACTTAACAATAGATTGAGATTTATTTATCTATTATTATTAAAGATAGCTCATTTATAAAAGTCATAAGAGTGCTGTAGAGTTAGTAATGAGATAATTAGAAGTAATAGTATTCTTATGCCATTGAGACAGTGTCTTGGAAAGACATTGACTCAATGTAAATCTGATTACCAATTGTAACTTCACTTCACAGTCTCATGATTTTTATTAAATATTTATTTAATTATACATAATATTGAACTATATTAATTTTTGATAAGTTTGTAATAAATTTGATAAGTTATAATATTATAAAAATATATTAAAGATAATTGTACATATTTTAGCCGAGCATAATGATTTGATTGAGCTAGTCATATTTTAAATTATATCATATATCGAGAAGTGAGGGTACAATATATATATATATATATATATATGTATATATATATAAAAATATATAATATATATATATATATATATTGTAGTTTTTTGTATTTCTTTACACTTGAGAAGTCTGCTTGTAGTAGTGAAACCTTAGGTTGTGTTATAATATTATTTTTATGCTAGTCTGGTTTAATTTTAGATTTGGGGTAGTTTTGATTTTATAATGAGCAGTTTAGCATTATGCTTGTAATATATATATATATATATATATATATGAACATACAGTTATTGCAAAAAAAATGTCAGATGTAGATGAATTAATTTAATAACCTTGTATTTACAAATATTATATATAGAGCTAGCATATGACAATGTAAGGTAGATAGCTGGATTGGAAGACATATGGATGTCTGAAATTTTCAGATGTTGTTCTCAATAATTAAACATTAGGTAAAATGCTGGGCTTATGTTGATATTTTTAATGTAATATTTGAATATCCTGGCACATTACTGATGGCACCAGTAGTAGAAACCAGTCTGGAGTTGGAGATATTTTGTAATGCTTATTAAGCGCTTGTTTGTGACCTCTATATATAACACATAATTATGTTGCTGTTTACCATGTAAACCAACTGGTTATTATATATATATATATATATATATATATATATATATATATATATATATATATATATATATATATATATATGTGTGTGTGTGTGTGTGTGTATGAATGTATAAATATATATATAATACATATTTTGGGGGTTCATCCGTGTTAAAAACTTTTAGTATTAATATACTGACATTTCGACTTGGATGGCTTGTGTGACCAAGTCGAAATGTCAGTATATTAATATTAAAAGTTTTTAACACGGATGAACCCGCAAAATATGTATTTTATATATTTAACCCGTGCAAATCTTCATTTTAACATATATATATATATATATATAAAATATCATGGTTTTTCCTATATATATATATATATATATAGGAAAAACCAAACCAAGAAAAACAACTAAAGTAAGTTGAAAACAAACAATTTTAATTTTCAATAGCTGCCATCATATATTGTCACTAATGTTCCCAATTTTTTTAATTTTTTAGGCTACTCCATCTCGTCCTCGATGGTTATGGGCGCTACACAGAAACACAACTCGATTTTGCAAAAGAAATAAGACAAGTAAATATATACTAAGACTTATATTAATTATTAAGAAATATTAATGTTCACAATAAATGATTTTTTATTTTAATAAATAAATTGATCAATGTAATAAACATTTGTGCCATTTCACATTTTAATCATTAGTCAAAACAATTTACATACTACTTTTAATATTTTTTATTGTCAATGTAATAAACAATTGTAAGAATTTAATATTAAAGGTAATTAGAAAATGACTTAAAATTACAGAATGTTGACTAAACTTTAGATTAAACAAATTATATGCAAATGAATTATGCAAATGACTCTCCTCTGACGCTAGAATTAGAAAAAGTCTAACTGATGATCAAAAGATCAAGAATAGAATGATTCTATCTATCCTTGGAGATCTGATACTTATAAGTAAACATCGTTTGTATTTCATAGTGAAATTAATTTATCAGATAGATGGAATATAGACAGAGTACACATATTTCCATAGGGCATGAGTTGGACAGACATCTAAAAAACAAGGTTAATGCAGATTCTTGTATTTTTAAGTACAATATAAAATAATTGCAAAACATATAATCACATACTTATTTTATAATATAAAACAAAGCAAAAGAAAGTTATTTGTACACATATGTTATATATTAATATGAATCCTGTGCTATTTGGCATAGGTGATAATTCATCTGACATCGGAAGTCTGGAGCTCAAAGTTCTTATGTTTCATTCATTTGCTTTTTTTGACACTGTTCTGATGAAAACTGCAGATCAGTCGAAACTGTGAGGGAAATAAAGAAGTTATATAAAATATTTTGCATTAAAGTGTATACGAGGGGAGTTGTTATAATATATATATATATATATATATATATATATATATATATATATATATATATATATATATATATATATATATATATATATATATATATATATATATATATATAAAAGACATAGTTTGCAAGTTCATCTGTGTTAAAATATTTTAAATACTGATGTTTCGACGTGTTAACACAAGTCATCAACTGAGTGATAAAAAGGAGAAAGATGGTAGTAGAAGCACTACAATCACTGATTTGAAAAAATGTTAAAGTTCCACCAATAGCAAAAATGTTAAATTAAGAATGTTTTTTTAAAAAAAAATATTTCCAAATAGGAGGAAGTTTGCTTGTATCATCTCGCTTATTGATACAATCTGGCCTTTTACGTATCTCTATGGCTTCTCTAATTTTGCATTGGTATAGATTATCACATCTGGATATGATCCTGGTATTAGAAAAAATAATTTTATGACCTGAATCCATAGTATAGAGTGAAAATGCTGATGATGATGAATGTTGTTTAACTGCATTAGCATGCTCATCTCTCCTAACACTGATGCAACGATTACTCATACCTATGTAAGAAGCCTTACAATTTTCACATGAGATTTGATAACCACCATGAGATTCAAGAGGATTGAATCCTTAGGCTTGGTTATTATATTGCTGATCTTTTGATGAGTAGAAAACGTTGTATTTATATTATAGCATTTTAATATACGTCCAATACTGTCTGTAGTTCCTTTTACATATGGAACATAAATCCTAATAGCTGATTTATCATCTTTTTATTTCGTATTTTGTCCATTTTAGGCTTGAAATAAGGCTTTTTTAATAAATTTATAATTGTAACTATTTCCTAATAAAACACTATTAATATGATTTATTTCTTCTTTCATGTGACTTATCTGAAAGGTTAATTGTTCTATTTAAAAGAGTTTTGGCTACAGAAACGATCTGAGTTGGCTGATGTTGGAATGTAAATGTAAATATGTGTCCGTGTGTGTATTCTTTCTATAAATTGAAAAAGATAAACTTTTTGGTGTTTTGGTGACTAAAACATCAAGAAAAGGGTGTTTTCCATCAGACTCGGTACCCATTGGTGTTCTGGTGACTAAAACATCAAGAAAAGGGAGTTCTCCATCAGACTCTGTATCCACTGTAATTCAATGGATACAGAGTCTGATGGAAAACTCCCTTTTCTTGATGTTTTCGTCACCAGAACAACAAATAGTTTATCTTTTTCAATTTATAGAAAGAATACACAAATGGACAGATATTTACATTTACATTCTCATCATCACCCAACTCACATCGTTTCTGTAGCCAAAACTCTTTTAAATAGAGCAATTAACTTTTCAGATAAGTCACATATGAAAGAAGAAATAAATCATATTAATAGTGTTTTATTAGGAAATAGTTACAATTATAAATTTATTAAAAAAGCCTTATTTCAAGACCAAAATGGACAAAATAGGAAACAAAAAGATGATAAATCAGCTATTAAGATTTGTGTTCCATATGTAAAAGGAACTACAGACAGTATTGGACGTATATTAAAACGCTATAATATAAATACAGCGTTTTCTACTCATCAAAAGATCAGCAATATAATAACCAAGCCTAAGGATTCAATCCCTCTTGAATCTCATGGTGTTTATCAAATCTCATGTGAAAATTGTAAGGCTTTTTACATAGGTATGAGTAATCATCACATCAATGTTAGGAGAGATGAGCATGCTAATGCAGTTAAACAACATTCACTATCATCAGCACTCTCACTCTATACTATGGATTCACCTCATAAAATTAATTTTTCTAGTACCAGGATCATATCCAGATGTGATAATCTATACCAATGCAAAATTAGAGAAGCCATCGAGCTACTTAAAAGGCTAGATCGTATCAATAAGCGAGATGATAGAAGCAAACCACCTCCTATTTGGAAAGAATTTTTTAAAAAAACATTCTTAATTTAACATTTTTGCTATTGGTGGAACTTTAACGTTTTTTCAAATCAGTGATTGTAGCGCCTCTACAACTGTCTTTCTACTTTTTATCACTCAGTTGATGACT
>JAQFVV010006481.1:834881-1057381 GCA_028023455.1 Epiperipatus broadwayi | reverse complement strand
GCCTAACCAAACATAACAGATCTGGCACAGTCAGATATTAGGAATTTTTTTTCATAACCATTGAAAATATTATAGTATAAAATACACCAGTTTCAACAGATATGTCACAGTTGGACATTAAATTTTTTTTCACTGAAGGCTGGAAATATTATAGTATAAAATATGTCAGTTTCAACACATCTGGAACATTCAAACAAACAATGTTTCCCTCATGGTTGGAAAAATCAGATTTAACCACTTAGAATAAATATGGAAGTGCATATTTTGCATATTTATTAAAATTTATGTTCACCATAATATCTTATTGTGATTTAAAAAACAACATATAAAACTGTCAAATAAAAATTGACTACAAACATAAAGGCATGTCAATTTGAAGATACAACCAGTCATGATAGCTTTACTCACAAGACAGCAAGAAAGCTTGTCCTGGTGGTTTAAAAACTTTGTTGAGTTAGTTACAATAATGTAATTGTAAGACAAAAATAATTATGAGTGGTTACGCAGAAATATAAAGACAAAAATCGATTTTACACAACTACAAACAGTAGCAACAAAAGAATTACAAGCTGTATTTTGCATAAATAAAAATGGTTGGCTAATGCAATCAGCTTTATGTAATCTTGATCCAGCTCAACCTGAGAGCTGGCTAAATTATAAAAAGCATTTAATTTTATACCTACAAGGTAATGAGATTAAAAAACCTGAGTAAATGTAGCCACACTAATGACCATTATAGGTCCATAGATGTAAAATATACTCAAGGCTCAATCTACAGCTGTAACCCATATATTTCCCCAAACGTTCACAATAATGAACAGATACCATTTTAATCTCAGCATATAATAATTGAGTGAAACAGCTAGAGAATTTGCAACAAAAATCTGAACTTTAGCCTTAAAGTGTAATTTCAAAGATTTCATGATGGAAGCACTTCATAATCATTTTATTTATGGCATAAATGGTCACAATATGAGTTTGAAAATGCTAGTGATTCTGGACCTAGATTTTGAAACAGTGGTAGTTGAGGCAAGGCTAGCAGAGACAATAACTAGTCAAATTATCCCATTAAAAAGATTTACTAAGTATGAGGTACAAAAATTGAACATAATACTCGGATACCCAAATACTCAGTCATATCAGAAAAATCAACATCAAATAGACCATGGCTTTTCTGTATATGCAATGAGCACATGCACAGGAATATAGAATGCTTTTACTGCAATGTAACATGCACATTTTGCAAGTGAATCGGACATACACAGGCAACATGTCTAAAATTGAAAAAAACAAACAGCTGAATCAAGAATAGAACAACCTATTCAAAATCAAAAAAAAAAAGGTAATTATAAAAAAGATAAGTCGTTTGCCTGTATAAACCATATCAGAGGTGACAAATCTGGGCTTATACAAACTGTCATACAAATGATGTGTCAGTCAAGATGGAACTTGACACACACTCATAAGTGTCTATAGTTTTGAGAAAGACTTGGATAATCACTAATAAAAGGAATAAATATAATCTGCACTTTATCTGTAAGTCAATATCAGATATCAAAGGAATATAATCAAACTGTTGGTTCAAACAATTGGAAAAATGTCTATGCCTAACAAAACTGTATAACTACCACCTGTAGTGGCATTATGTAATGATAGTGGTTTAATAAGTATTGACTGGTTCAGTCACTTAGGTTTCAAAGTACCAAAAATTAAACAGATAACAGCAGTATGATAAAATCTGAATACTCAGAAAGCATCAACAAAAAGCTGATTATGAAAATGGATCAATGTTGGACAACCATAATTTCCAGTATTCTGCTAGTGCAACATTTTACACTGTGCACAAAAACAGAGAAGACTTCAGCAGAATTGTTATTTAACAAACCCTTAAGAAATATCCTATCAAATCTTAAGTATGATGCCAAACTGGAACAAGAATAGAAAAACAAAATGAAACTTCAAATAGGTATACAAGTACTATGATGTATGTACTAAAGGCACACATAATGTATACCAGCAGTGGTGACTCAAATAAAGAGCCCCTACACTATCCAATGGGAATAAATTCTTTATTGTGGTACACACAAAATCTGAATTTTTCCAGTAAGTTGGGATCTCCCATTAAATAGTCAGCCTTTTTGGAGACAAGGCAGAGAGCAAATACTACTTTCTACATGAATAACTGAACATTTCCTCCAATAAACGTTCTGCCATCAGCAAAGTTAATTTTTCTAGTTATTATCATAACAACCACACAGTGAGGCAACTCCACATATGGAATGGAAATTGTTATGTCTGCAACCAACATGAGGCAGCTGGAAGAGTATGAACTAGAGCAGACTCAAGGCAAGCTGTATAGTACAGCTGGACGAGTCTCATCAGATCTCACAAGTCAGGCTACTTATTTAGACAGAAGTAAGTTCCATTACTCAGCATGACTATTTCAGGATTCTTGTATAATATAAATTTATCCATTTGTTTAACTAACATGTATATATATTTTGTAGCTAATAATTGTATATGATAATTGTTCAGTAGTTGTCATCATTTGCCAATTGGTTTGGAACCGAACTTGTAAGCCTGACCAAATGCAACAATGTCTAAATTAATAATCATAACCATAAATTGTCAAAGAATTATTGGCATTTCAATAAAGCAAATATTATTAATTATTATTGTTATTACTGTTGTCTGTAATATGATTGGTAGTAATATTAATATTATTGATATTTTTGTTCAGTAAAATAAAATCTTAAATTTATCCACGATGTATTTTCATGCAGATTTTAAAAAAAATATAGCAACTTAAATATTGTATGCATCAAATTGCGGTTTGTCAAGGTTAAATTGTCATTAAAAAGATGATACACACACACACACACGCGCGCACACACACACACACACACACATTATATATATATATATATATATATATATATATATATATTATAAAGAAAATACATTAATTATAACTAACAAAATTTATAATTAATATTAATATAATACTAACTTTTTTATTTCTGCTAAAACATTAAACTACACATAATTACAATACACCTGAGTCTCGTTTTATGTGGTAGATAGGTTCCACCAAAAACCCCATATTAAAAGAATGCACAAAAAATAGACATGGCTTACCTTGAAAAATGGGGGATAAGTGCTGTAATTTTCAGAATTCACATAAAAGCAAAGTAACAAGAAAGAATTACTTTAAAATTTGCATTAAAATATAAGCAATTAAAGTATGACTAATAAAAAATTTCATTTTTTCTCAATATGTCATAGCATTGGCCTCAATGCAAACCCACAACCTTCTGCAACCAACTACTTACTTGCAAAGTGGCTGTGATGACCTCTCGACTAACAACACTTGACAAAAAATTTCAAATATTTGAAAAATATTCATACAAGACAAACTTTTTTTTACTTTTTTTATTACTACACTATTTAATTTTACATTTTTCATGCATATTTAATCATTACCACTAGCATTCATTTGTAAACTGGTAAAAAATCAGATTTGATGTGATGTGATGTGATGTATTGTGGCTTCTCCTTAAACGAAGTCAAGAATCTCTCAGCAATTGTTTCCAGAGAAACCTGTTAGCCACTTTATTTTTATTTGTGATGTGATGTACAACTAGCACCACTTTCTGACTTATGCTGTGTTAATAATTTTCTGTTTTTATATTTAAAAAATGAAATCACTATCAAAACAAAATTTTAAAAGTTTGAATTTTTTGAATATTTATTGTGATATTTTTATATGTTATAAATCTATTATTATTATTTACCCATTAGTATAAATAGGTTATTTACATAGAATCTAAAAATCTAAAAACTGATTAATGTTATATTCACGTTAGCTGCTAATATAACGTTATATTTTTGAAAAAAAATATTTCAAGTGAAAATAAGTTATTAATAATTTAAATTTCTTGATATCTTATAAATATAGTGAAATATGAAAGATATTAAGAAGAAACATGAATTGCATAACTTCAAAATTGCATTAAAATAATCCGCATAAAACAAGACCCAGGTGCATAAGGTTTTATCCTAATATTCAAACATATATGTAGGCCCATTCACAAATGGTTATATATCATTGAAAGTGTTAAAAATTGAAAGATATAATAAGAAAATACTTTAATGAAATTATTCTTAGAGTAAAAATTGGATTCATTATTAATTATAATGAAAACTTTTTTAAAAATAAATAATTTTTAAAAAAAAAAATCATTAAGTTTAATATTTATTTTATTTTAATCATAAAGTAAATGTAATTTGGAATTTTGATGTTTTTAAGTGATAATAAACTATAATTTAAAATTATATCATCTGAAATATTGGCACTGTAAATTTTTAGAATTTCAAAAATATCTACTGCTTCTATTTCTCAGCAATAGAGACACAATATTTCTGTAAAAAGCTTCAGTGTCCAGCGGCACTCTATTGCTCGCTGGATTGCAACTATCAATAACACAATATAAATAATTAATGAGGCAGACCGGCAAGTAGGTTTAAATAACGAAGATTTATTTAAAAGGTTTATATATATGTTAATCACTATTAATATATACAAAGTACGAATAATATATACACGCTAATATTATTATATATAAATAAGGGGCCCGAAGGCAGAGTAAAATAATAAAGAGATCGGTACGACCTGTTATAGTTCCCTAGGTTTACTTTGGCACGTCCGGAGGTAAACCTCTCCGCAAGGCTAGGTGAAGCAAAGGAGCTGACTGGAGCACCCGAGGAAATGGCACATCTACCTTTCAAGCGCTTCACTTAGCAAGTGTCCTCTCTCAGTTCAATATTAGATCCATTACTTGTCACGCCTTTATTTTGGAGTAGCCTCCCTTCATTGGCCATACGCTGTCCACGTGGTGGTCATCTCTTTAGTTCCTATAGGATCCCTGATTAGATAATGTCACGCCTTTAACATTGTCTATTCTAAGCAATAGCTTTGTTTACATTATCCAATCCTTCTTGATGAATTACTTTATAGTTTAGCGCTAATATCATTTAATTATTTACAAAACACAATTAGCGATCCGTTAGTTTTACATTTATTTTTATTATTGGTTAAACGTATTTTTTTCTATACATGCACATACACACACATGTAGCATACCTCCCCCAAGTTCAGAGATAGCGTTTTAGTTTGTTGATTTTTTTTTCTGAACTTAGCACATAATCACTGAGGTGGGAGGGAATTTTACTTTCCCTCTTAGAACGTTGGGGGATGTCCAATTCCGCGTCTGGAGCGTCATCTTTTCTCGGAAATGGCTGCGGCATTTGTTGTATACTTTCGTCTTTACGCAATTGATTTATGTGTTTGCGTAACTCTCTTCCGTTCTCCATTCATACAGCAACCACTTGCTTACTTAAATGTCGCACAATTTCCGCTTTAATCCAGAATCTATCCTGATTATTTCTAACCCATACGCGGTCTTGTGGTGAGAATTTATAATTTCTGCCTGAAGGTACTTCGGTGTCCTTCATTGGTATAATTTTGTCAAGCTTTGTTCGCAGTCTACAACCTAGATATTTCTCTGCGGGTGATTTACCCGACTTAGCTGTAGGCGTAGAGTGTTGGTAAAGAAGCGCGTTAAAGACGGCTTCGTGCAGACTTTGTTTTCCCATTTTATTGATGGCGGATTTTAAATTCTGTACAGTTTTTTCAGCCAGTCCATTTGATTGGGGGTGGTAAGGTGGAGTAAATATGTGGTTAATTCCCCATTCGTGCATCGAGTAAGCAAACTTTTCTGATGTAAAACCTGTGCCGTTGTCGGATACTAGGGTTTCTGGGAGACCGTGGTGTGCGAACATTTCCAACAGTTTGTCGATGGCTTCATCCGAACCTGTGTTTTTAACTATTTTATATTCGGCCCATCCTGAATAGGCATCCACTGCTACTAGAAATAATTGTCCTTGAATAGGACCGCAGTGATCTATATGAATTCTCTGCCATGGCTTGTCTGCTTCTTGCCAGGACTCGAATTTGGCTGAGGGTGCATTTGCACACGACTGGCAGTTTGTGCAGTTTTTTATGCACTGTTCTATGTCACTGTTAATTTTCGGCCACCAGACATAACTACGAGCTAACGCTTTCGCCCTTACAATGCCCGGATGAACTTCATGCAATAAATTAAGTATTTGCGACCTGCCGCTTACGGGGATTAGTACTTGGTCGCCTCTGAGTATACAGTCTTTGCAAATGGACAGTTGTTCTCGAGCTTTCCATAGCTTTATATGCAAGAAAGATGGTCTTTGTTTTGGCCAACCTTTGCTGATTTTTTCCATGATCCATCTGTAGCCAGCGTCTTCTCTGGTCCAAGCGGCTACCTTTGCGCTGTTAAGTGTCTGGCTGTTTAGTGCGTCGATATAATTAATTTCTACTTCGTTTACTTCTTTCTCGAGCTGATCTGGCATTCGCGATAACGCATCGGCATGACCGATTTTCGTGCCTTTTTTGTATTCGAGGTTATAATTGTAACCTGCTAGTATGTTAAGCCATCTCAACATACGAGGGCTTAAATGTTCAGGCATCTGTTTCGTGCCTAGAATTCCCAAGAGTGGCTTATGGTCGGTTATTAATTGGAAAGGACGTCCATATAGATATTGGTGGAATTTACGAATTCCGAACACTATGGCGAGGGCTTCCTTGTCTAGCTGGCTGTAGTTCTTTTCCGCCTTGGACAAGGTGCACGACGCGTATGCTATAGGACGTTCTCCAGAGTGGGATGGATGGCATATCACTGCCCCCACGCCATTTTCTGATGCATCAGTTGTCACGGTTACCTCACGCTCGCTGTCATAATGGACCAGTAGTTTATTTGATGTGAGAAGGGCTTTGGTGTGGAGAAATGCTTGCTCTTGTGCTGCTTCCCAATTCCATTTCTGTTTTTTTTTTTAATAATTCGTACAGCGGCGTCGCTATGTGTGCTTTGCCATTCAGGAAGTTTTCAAAATAGTTCACCAGGCCCAAAAAGGCCTGTAGTTGTTTTACATTATTCGGTCTTTTGGCGTCAGATACTGCTTTGACTTTTTCAGGGGAGGGGCTTATTCCTGAGTTTGACACTATGTGACCCAGGAATTTTATTTCAGTAGCCTTCCAAATACATTTTTTCGCATTTAATTTTGCTCCAAATTCTTCCAGTCTTTGGCAAACTTTTGAGATACGAGTGCTCAATTCATTTTCTGAATTAGCAGTGACCAATATATCGTCAAAGTAGGGGATGACGCCTTCGAGTCCGTTTAGAAGAGTCTCCACTTTTGCTTGGAATATACTTGGTGATGAAGCTATTCCGAATGGTAGACGTTTGCATCTAAATAAACCTATGTGTGTAGTGAATGTTAGAATGTTCGCAGCTTTGTTGGTCACCGGGATTTGGTGGAAGGCCGAGTTGAGGTCTAATTTTGAAAAATATTTAGACTTTTGGAGCGACGCTATGATTTCTCTTGAGTTAGGAACGGGGTATGCGTGTTTGTTTAGTGCTTTATTGACTGATACATGGTAATCGCCGCACAAACGTATTTGTCCATTTGGCTTTGTTATTACAACCAGTGGGGTAGCCCACTCGGTTCTTCTGTTGCTTCAAGCACGCCATCTTTAACCAATTGCTTTATTTCCTCCGCTATTTTTTCTTTCTGAGCGTACGGAATCTTTCGTGGTCTACAAATTATAGGCACTGCTTCGGGTGATAATTCTAATGAAACTGGTTTTGTTTTTATCCTTCCCGGTTCTCCATCGAAAAGTCTAGGAAAACACTGTCTGATGTTTTTTTCAATGTCAATATTCTTGACCCAAGCAATTTTTATTCCCAATTGCTGAAACCAATCACGGCCAATTAGAGGATTTACAGGGGCGTGTACTATATATAACGGCAATGTAACTATTTTTTTCGCATTGTTTGAAGTAATTGGAGCCTCAATTACTCCTTTAATTTTTATAGCGTTACCATTGACGTCTCGAGCCTTCAGATTCGTACGCATCAGTCTAGGTGGCTGTCTCATATCTGCCACAATGGTTTTCCAATCTTTAATGGACAGTAACGACACCCCACTACCGCTGTCAATTTCCATCGATAGGGGTTTTCCGTAAATTTTGACAGTTATTTCGAATTTCTGTGATTGGTCCGAAGACACATTATTAATTGGCGAAAATTCCTCTTGTTTATATTTTCTCGTAACGCTCTCTTGGCTGTTATTCTTTGTATAATTATCGTATTTTTTATTTCTGCACATTTTTTCCCAGTGGCCGAATTTATTGCAGTGTTTACAGTGTTGGTCTTTATAAAAACAGTCACATGCCATGTGACCTAGTTTTCCGCAGCAAAAACACTTAATTCGACTTTTCTTAATGTCTGTTGTTCCACTTTGATCAGGCACCCTTCTATCTGGTTTGTCTACTTTGTGGACTTCATAAGGATCGTTGTCCGCTATTTTCATGGCCGCAAATTCCTTTGATTGCTGCAACACGAGTTTGTGAGCTATACCACGTTTGATAGCTACTTTATAGTTAATATCCATATCTGCCAATAACTGCTGTCTCAGACTATCACTGCTCATTCCACATAAAAATTGTTCGAGGAGGGCTTCCTCCAGATATGAATCGTATACGCAGTTTTTTGCGAGTTCTCGCAGGGCAGTATCATAATCTTGTGTCCGCTCGTTCTTGCCTTGGCGGCGATTTCTAAAGTGGAGTCTGGCAATGTGTCTAGACTCACGAGGATTAAAATAGTCGGTCAAACGATATTTGACCTGTTCAAATGTTAATTCCTCCGGGGTTCTAGGTTCACAGAGCCTATTTGCGATTTGGATTACTCCTTTTCCAGCGAAACACAATAGGGTCGCTGTTTTGCTCTTATAGTCTTTTACTCTGTTAATAATTAACAGTTTTTCAATTTGTTGAACATACAGGGGCCACTCACTTGCCTCTCTGACGTCAAATTCGGATATTGCCGGCTGCATTACGGTACTTAGTCAATTTAACAAAAATATAAAAATTTTACGATAACTTAGTCAATTTAACGAAATATAAAAATTTTTTTCTTAGTAGTTTTATCTCCTCACGAAATCAAATAATTAGATGCCAACGTATTCGGCTGTCGATGCGTTGATTGTTATTACTGAGAATTACACCGTTGAGGTTCGTAATCAACTGTAACTGCACCAATTCAGTGTCCAGCGGCACTCTATTGCTCGCTGGATTGCAACTATCAATAACACAATATAAATAATTAATGAGGCAGACCGGCAAGTAGGTTTAAATAACGAAGATTTATTTAAAAGGTTTATATATATGTTAATCACTATTAATATATACAAAGTACGAATAATATATACACGCTAATATTATTATATATAAATAAGGGGCCCGAAGGCAGAGTAAAATAATAAAGAGATCGGTACGACCTGTTATAGTTCCCTAGGTTTACTTTGGCACGTCCGGAGGTAAACCTCTCCGCAAGGCTAGGTGAAGCAAAGGAGCTGACTGGAGCACCCGAGGAAATGGCACATCTACCTTTCAAGCGCTTCACTTAGCAAGTGTCCTCTCTCAGTTCAATATTAGATCCATTACTTGTCACGCCTTTATTTTGGAGTAGCCTCCCTTCATTGGCCATCCGCTGTCCACGTGGTGGTCATCTTTTTAGTTCTTATAGGATCCCTGATTAGATAATGTCACGACTTTAACATTGTCTATTCTAAGCAATAGCTTTGTTTACATTATCCAATCCTTCTTGATGAATTAATTTATAGTTTAGCGCTAATATCATTTAATTATTTACAAAACACAATTAGCGATCCGTTAGTTTTACATTTATTTTTATTATTGGTTAAACATATTTTTTTCTATACATGCACATACACACACATGTAGCAAAAGCCAATCAAATTAATGATTTGGGGTACAATTTATAACTTTATTAATGGTATGATAAGAACCTACAAATAGAACTGTATTTTAAAATATTTAGTCTTTTACTAATTATGTACACAAGGACTGATAGAAATTAAATACAAAGTTATCCATTTTGGCATCCTGCATTAAAGTGATATCTGAGTTGACAACCAATTAAACATGTGCCGTTTGATAGCAAATGTTCTTCACCATGGTCCTGAATAGAAAAACTAAATGTATATCAATGTATATCTTTTAATAAAAAATATAACGGAAGAGAGTAAAGTATTTGGATTTAACAATGAAATTTATAAGAATACTTCATGAAATGCTATATTTTATATTGAAATGAATTATTTATTAGTTTAGTCTTTAAAACGCAAATCACGTGTTTGAAATTTATATTTGCTATATCAACATAAAGGATCAGATGAGTATTATAAAACTAAAGAGATTTGACAGAATAATGAATTATTTTATATATGGTTTTAAAATAACTACTTCATTTTCTAGATGTATATTTGAAAATTATTGCAACCAGAGGATTAAATATTATTTAATATTACGGTGAGTACGGCATTGTTAAATATGTATAAGTACTACAAACATAACTATAAATAAATGGAACTATATTGATCAATATTATGTTTTCGTAATGTGCAAAGATACTTTATAATCAATGAATATGTCTTGATGGTTAATTAACGTGATTGATATCTAAGGAATATACAACAAGTAATTATAAGCTTTTCATATATTGTTTGAAAAATTGATAATTAGTGAATTTGACATGTAAAGCACATCTTTCATTCTTAATTATTTTGTATGAGGATTGGGGGTTGTTAAACTTAACCATTAATATCATTCCCCCCTTTAAAATAACAAAACGCTAATGATTTAAAGTATATGAATAATTAAATGATCAATCAATAATTCGTGAATGCTTTGAAAGACAAAAATGTATAATTTTAAAAATAAAATACACTTATCGAATTTATATAGTCATATAATGTTTAAAAGATAATTGTTCCATAAAAGTTCGAAAAGAAGACAGGTATGACAAAAACATCCCGGTAATATATCTGCAATAGTAATTTGGTACAAGTGTGTGTTATAATTTGTGATATCACAACGTTCGGATGTGCTATATTTTAGGATAATTAAAATCCTTTATGGTCAACATAAGATTTGATATTTTATATATTTTATTGATCTCTTAATGCAATCTCGTGTTTTATAGAATAAAAGTATATAAATAATATGTTTAAATATTGGTTAAGTTTATCCTACTTATTTTTTTATCTTAAGTGACACTTACGTGAGTCTATGGATATTATATAGTATATTTGAGGATACTGTTGACATTCATAACTATATAAATATTACTGTTTATCGAGGCAAACTTCTAACAATATCTTATTATAATTCTAGTTATAATATAAGCTTGATAAACATACCGCATAAGGCCCCAGCACCTGGATAATCAGGTCAAGTTAAAGTCAGCCTTTTATAAGTATAAAATATATAAGTTGGGATAATAATTTTTATAAAATAATTCAATGAGGGTGATATTCCTAGGAACATTTTAGTGTTCTTTTAATTAAGGATGCAATAAAACATCCCCATATATTTTACTAATGTTGTTATATAATGCTTTAACTTAAATGCTATAAAATCGTCTCCAAAAGATTTTTATTTTTGTTATATTACATTACAAGATATCACACAGGCATTTATTATTAAGGTAGCAAGTATTTATTAGTAATACAATTACATAATTGTTTGTTTGACCTTTATAGAGAACTTATTATTATTATTATTATTATTATTATTATTATTATTATTATTATTATTATTATTATTATTATTATTATTATTATTATTATTATTATTATTATTATTATTATTATTATTATTATTATTATTATTATTATTATTATTATTATTATTATTATTATTATTATTATTATTATTATTATTAATTGTAAGGACTATTCCCATCATTTTTATAAGTACTGAATGTATTTTTGTTTTAAAAAACTTTATTTAAATATTCCAAATACAATCAGCTGTTAGTAATAGCTGACAGGTTACTATATGCACAACATTTGGAAACTGTAACAAACAGTAAATATGCTTGAATATGATCCTGCCCACACTCCAGATTAATGGATGGAAAATGGTCTGTGGACTGTGATGCTATGCAGATGTAGCCATCTGGAGGCTATGGTTCAATGTGCCCAGATTTATTGCCTTGGTGGTGCATTCTACAGAGTTTTAGCAGGTTAGGAAAGGGAAAAGTTGTATATATCTGTGGTCGGGCTTTGGGTCTTCATGGAGGATGTGGATGGAAACTTGATGAAATGCCTAACTAGTGATTGCACATACTTTTAATTGACTAGCTCTATATCTATGTAATAATATCAGATGCGATGTAGATTAGTTTATCCACATTTCACCCCTTTCCTAGAAGTTCACTAAAGGTGTTTGATCAAATCATTACTTTATTATAAATTATCATTTATTCTAATGTAAAAAAGAAATATTCACACCTCTATTATGTCTGTAATAGTAGTAGTTGGAGCAGTAGCAGAGTAGTAATAATAATAATAATAATAAGAAAAATAATAGAACTACTAGTAGTAGTAGTGGTAGTAGTAGTAGTGGTGCTGGTGGTGGTGGAGGTAGTGGTAGTAGTAGCATTAGCAGTTTGTAGTAGAAGCAGAAGCTGTAGCTGTAGCAATAGCTGTAGCAGGAGTAGGCATAAGAATAGTGGTGGTGTATACATTTTTTATTATTATTGATCAAGAAGATTATTGCTTAAGATTTTATATGTATGTGGTCATTGAAAATATTGCAGAGAATAACAATCCATAATTTTTATACTCAATATACCAATGCAAAATTAGAGAAGCCATTGAGATACTTAAATGGCCAGATTGTATCAATAAGCGAGATGATGCATGCAAACTTCCTCCTATTTGGAAAGATTTTTTTAAAAAACATTTCTAAATTTAACATTTTTTGCTATTGGTGGAATTTTAACATTTTATTCAAATCAGTGATTGTAGCGCCTCTACAACCATCTTTCCACCTTTTATAACTCTGTGGATGGCTTGTGTGACCAAGTCGAAACATCAGTATATTAATATCAAAAGTTTTTAACATGGATGAACCCCAAAATATGTATTTTATATATTTAACCCGTGCAAATTTTCGTTTTAACATATATATATATATATATATATATATCTCACTAGAATAAAACTACAAAATTTTTAAAAAATGCCTATAAAAAATTAAAGATTAAAATTTTTTGCTATAGCCAGTTTCGGTGTATTCCGCCATCTTAATCAACAATATGTATTGCTACTTAAGATGGCAGAATACGCTGAAGCTGGCTATAGCAAAAAAATTAAATCTTTAATGTTATATAGGCATTTTTTTTTAAATTTTGTAGTTTAATTCTAGTGAATTGTTTTATTATACTTATATTATTTGTTATATATATATATATATATATATATATATATATATATATATATATATATATATATGTATTACATTATTTTGGTTATTAATTACATAACTGTGATATACAAAGAGTGATCCACAATACTAATTTGATTACAACAATTGGATTAACGTTTATTATTATTATTATTATTTTTTAGGAGTTGACCTTTCATTATTGGTGGTAACTTGGATTTGTTATATAATAAATTATAATAAATGATTTTCCTTGACATTGTATTATTTCTTTGAACTATGTGTTTGTCTGTTGATTGTATATTCGACATAATACTTATTAAAATCACATTTCCCAATACAAGAATAGAAATAACAAGATCGTTTGTAGATTTGAAGGATTTACAATCAAATGGAAAATAATAGGAATAATGAATATAACCTACTTTTGAAATCGACAGTTTTCTAAATATGTATTTCCAACAAAACTACATATATAATTAAAATCATATCTATTGGATAATCTGTACTAATGTTGTTTGCAAATAGTTTATATATATATATATATATATATATATATATATATATATATATATATATATATATATATATATATATATATATATATATATATATATATTAATTCTAATATTTTCATGGATAAAATTTGTCATATTATTATTACTATTTGGGGGATATTCTGTGTAGTTAAAAAAAGTTAAAAGCTGATGTAATAATAATAATAATAATAATAATAATAATAATAATAATAATAATAATAATAATAATAATAATAATAATAATAATAATAATAATAATATGATATGATATATATATATATATATATATATATATATATATATATATATATATATATAATCACCAATGTTAAATGATTTGAAAAATGAAAGAGCACATATGCATATGCTTACATATGACTACATATAATTATTTTCCGGATATTCCAGTGTAGTAAAACAGTTAAATAATTGACTTTGTATTGTAGTGAAAAATCAGCCATTTAGCTATTTAACTCGATGGAATATCCAGAAAATAATTATAATCCGAAGTCGTCATTTATATATATATATAATTATAATTGAAATAATATTTTTAACGGTTTATAAATAATTACAAATAATCTTAAAATCCGCAGAAGTACTTTCGGTTACTTTCTAACCTGCCTCAACTGCCATTAAATTCAAAAAACCAAAAGCGGAAGCAAACGTCATCAATTCAAATTCCACGAATCTCGTATTTTAATGTTAGAAGCTTGTCAATTTATTAAATGCGGTTTATTCCTGTTTATAAAAATTGCCTCTTTAATTTTTCTTTTACTATGGTTTCTCTCTTCATGAAGAATTTTCACATTTTCAAAATTAAATTTAAATTTATATTTACATGTTTTTTCGTGTTCAAAGAAAACTGAAGAAGATATTAAATCACCATTATTTTTATTTTTTACACGCTTATATAACAATTCATGTTCCTTCAGTCTTTTCTCAATACTGCACCTAGATTCACCTATATATGATAGCATACAATCACAAAAAATTTGATATATGATATTAGTTTTTTGCTTGAAAGATATGACATCCTTAGAATTATTGACTAATTTATTAATATTGTTTGGAACGTAGAATGAAACATTGAATACATTCTTATATAAATCCTTAAAAAAATTTTACTTGTGGATTTGAAATAAATGGAATAGATATCCATTTTTTATTATTAATCTTTATTTCTTTTAAATTATCATAATTTTTTTTTAAATTGATATAAAGCATTGTTTATTTGTTCCATTTTATAACCGACATCAATCAATTCCTTGGCAAATATCTCAATATTCTTTAGTTTATCACTTTGGTAATAACATAATTTTTCATTACGAAACAAAAAAGATTTAAAACTTGCCATCTTATGCATCATTGGTACTATTGATTTACAATTTATATATCCTCTTTTTTGCAGTGGCTTAATATAAACTAATAATTAAGCCACTGCAAAAAAAGAGGATATATAAATTGTAAATCAAAAGTACCAATGATGCATAAGATGGCAAGTTTTAAATCTGTTTTGTTTCATAATAAAAAATTATGTCATTACCAAAGTGATAAACTAAAGAATATTGAGATATTTGCCAAGGAATTGATTGATGTCGGTTATAAAATGGAACAAATAAACAATGCTTTATATCAATTTAAAAAAAATTATGATAATTTAAAAGAAATGAAGATTAATAATAAAAAATGGATATCTATTCCATTTATTTCAAATCCACAAGTAAAATTTTTTAAGGATTTATATAAGAATGTGTTTAATGTTTCATTCTACGTTCCAAACAATATTAATAAATTAGTCAATAATTCTAAGGATGTCATACCTTTCAAGCAAAAAAGTAATATCATATATCAAATTTTTTGTGATTGTATGCTATCATATATAGGTGAATCTAGGTGCAGTATTGAGAAAAGACTGAAGGAACATGAATTGTTATATAAGCGTGTAAAAAATAAAAATAATGGTGATTTAATATCTTCTTCAGTTTTCTTTGATCACGAAAAAACATTTAAATATAAATTTAAATTTAATTTTGAAAATGTGAAAATTCTTCATGAAGAGAGAGACCATAGTAAAAGAAAAATTAAAGAGGAAATTTTTATAAACAGGAATAAAACGCATTTAATAAATCGACAAGCTTCTAACATTAAAATACGAGATTGGTGGAATTTGAATTAATGACGTTTGCTTCCGCTTTTGGTTTTTTGAATTTAATGGCAGTTGAGGCAGGTTAGAAAGTAACCGAAAGTACTTCTGCGGATTTTAAGATTGTTTGTAATTATTTATAAACCGTTAAAAATATTATTTCAATTATAATTACAATATTGTTTTTAATTATCGGATATTTTTATTTATTATATATATATATATATTGACTTATTTATTTATATATGGTACAAATATGTTAGCATTTGATAATATTTTAAAAAGCTAAAAAATAGTAATATTTAAAGATAATTCAAAACACACAATTTAGTTTTCTATTTTTTTAGTTAGTATGATTTATTTTTAGATAACTTAAAATGTAAGTCCTTTTTTGTTTTGAATTATCTATTTAATGGAAAATAAAAGTAAAAATGGAAGAAATAAAAAATACATGCAGATTATTAATTCAGATATGTAAAAGAAATAAATTGTAAACGTAAACAGTCACAATCAGCGAAGATTATTATAACACTATTTAAGATAGTGGAAATAAGTTATAAAAAATAAACTTTGTACCTCAAAAATAAGAAAGAATGGACAAGATTATTAACTTGTTTTTTGATTAAAAAAAACAAAAGATAAAATGGTGAGCAGAGATCTCAATATTGGTCAAGACTATAAAAGGAAGAAAATAGCTCTAAAAACAACTTGTCCTTTTTTTTAAGTAGTCTTGGATAACTCAATACTGAACTAATTTGTCATTTGATGTGGAAATTGGTGTGTCTTCAAACATTTTCTTTCACTAGAAAGTAGTCCCTCCAAACAGCTTTGAGCACAGCTTTTCTATTGATGAACTACATCAGAATGTTGATGAACTATACTCACAACAAGCTCTTTCATCCAAAGAAAAACATGCATGAATGATCCACAATCTATCTAGACCCAATAACTTGCTGGTAAGGAACTATCATTCATATATAATTTGTTACTAAATTAAATGTTTGCAAATTAACTTTAACTATGAAGCTTCAAGTACCTATAGAGGTCTTTGCTGTTTTATTATTCAAAAATTTTGTAATTACTTAAAGAAGAAAATGTGAATATGAAATATTTATTTATTTAATTAATATTATTTAGATTAGAATTTATTCTTTCCAGTTTATTAACAATTCTCATTTAAATATTTTAATTTATTGTAATAAAATATTTAACTTTAGTATCAACTTTTCATCGTACATTCTTAATTTTAAGTATTAGTGGGTTTACTATTCTGATGCTTTTTTAAATAAATATAAAATTAATTTTGTCAGCAATTCAAATTTTAATAAATATTACGTCGAGTTAACCAGAAAACATAACTATGTTTATGAAATATCTGAACTTCTACATAGTCAGAATATTTTTTCTCTATAGTTCAATTAACTTGCACTTCCTAGTGTGTAAAATAGAAGTTCTAAAATAAAGTGTGAATGGTACAATGCCATTCCAGACATAGGATTCGAAATCACCGGCAAGAGAATAAATCAGTTTGACATTTGTAAGAAAAAAGTCATTGCATGATATTTAAAAGTTGTTTTTTTTTTAAAAAAAAAAATATTAACATAATAGTGCATGATTTAAATAATAAATTGGATTACAAATTTAAAGTCGATTACACAACTATATATATATATATATATATATGTGTAATCGATCTTTAAATATATATATATATATATATATACAATTGTATATATATATATATATATATATATATATATAACAATTGTGGCTAATGAAGACTTTAGTCAGTGGAAGTTAATTAGGTAGGCACATACAGAAGATGGGAAAAGACATAACCCTAACTTATTATGCGCTAGGAAATACAATAAGTCCATTAATAAATGTCCTTAATTCTGACAGTAGCACAATTCTCAGAAAAGATAGTTGGACCAAGTCTCCATTGGCCTATAAGTATCAAAAGATTGAAAATGCTTGAATGTGCATTGACTTAGTATTTTTATCATTAGACCCACGTGTGTGTTATAGGAATATAGGTGAATGTGAAAATATTTCTCATTCTGTCTATGTTCAACCCCAAAAACATGAGCTTTAAAGTTACATGTCATTGTGAACAGTCTGCAGTATTAGATCTGTATCACCCATACATTAAAAACACAACAGAATTTGCATTTAAGAACTTATTAAGAATAAAATAAGTTCAATCCACTAGTTCACTTTTTATTTTTGAATCGGGAGGTGTTTACTATTTAGTTATATATGGTACTATTATATTCACATTTGGTAATATTTAAATATCCCAAATAAATAAAATTTAAAGATCATTTAAATGTCACAATTTAGTTTTCTTTTTTTAGTTAGTATGATTTATTTTAAATAATGTAGAGTAAAAGTTATTTTTGTTTTGAATTATCCAATTAATTAAAAATAAAAGTTAAAATTGGAAGAAATAAAAAATACATGCAGATTATTAATTCAGATAAAGAAAAGAAATTATAAATGTAAGAGATCATATTCCAAGAAGATCCTTCTAATGCTAGAAATAAGTTATAAAAAATAAACTTTGTATCTCAAAAATAAAAAAGAATGTATAGGATTATTAAGCTGTATCCTAATAAAAAGCAAAAGATAAAAAAATGAAGAAATCTTAAAACTGGTTGAGACAATAAAAAGAAGAAAATAGCTTTGAAAACATATTGTATTGTCTGTTTTTTTTTCTTTTGACTGATTTTGGATCATGATGGGTCAAGAACCACTGTACACTGAATTAGTTGGTCATGCAAAGTGAATCAGATTGGTTTAAACAGCTTTTCCCCCTAGAAATAGGTCAATCCAAAAATCTTTCAAACACAGAATT
This sequence comes from Epiperipatus broadwayi, assembly GCA_028023455.1. NCBI lineage: Eukaryota > Metazoa > Onychophora > Udeonychophora > Euonychophora > Peripatidae > Epiperipatus > Epiperipatus broadwayi. The sequence continues at coordinate 1,038,434 of JAQFVV010006481.1, read as the reverse complement.
AATATGGACCAAGAAGATCAAAATGTTGATAAACTAACTTCACAATGAGATTTTCACCTAAGAAAGCTATGCATGGAATGATCTTCGATATATCTAGACTCAACAAGTTACCAGTAATTTACTTTTATTCATCACCAATTTGTGACTAAGTTAAAAGTTTGCAAACCATGCTTCAAGTATCAATAGAGACATTCACTCTTATTATTCAAAGAACTTAGGTTTAGTTAAATAAAAGAATAAGAACAGGAAGTATTTAACTATTTAATTAATATTATCTGGATTAGTGTGTATTCTTTCCAGTTTATTAATAATTTTTATGTAAGTATTTTTTGATGTAATAAAATATTTACCTTTAATATCAAATTTGCATTGTACATTCTTAATTTTAAGTATTAGATTTTTTAAAAAGTTTTGAGAAATGTATAAAATATCTTTGCTAATCTATTCATTTACTAAATAAGCCTGGGTAAAATTTCATATAAAACATTAAAATGACAAATCAAATTCCCCATCTTTCAATTATTTGCTTTGAAACTCACATATGCAATGGGAATGAGTGGGTTTACTATACTTGTGCTATTTTAAATAAATAAAAAAACTGATTCTGTCAGCAATTGAAATTGTAATAGATATTAGGTCAACTTAATCAGAATATATAACTTTGTTAATAAAATAGCTGAATTTTTGCATGGTCGTGATACTTTTTTTATTAAAGTGTGATTAATTTGCACTTTCTAGTTCATAAAATAGAAGGCCTAAAATGAACTGTGAATGGTACAATAGCATCCCACACATGGGACTTAAAACCCCCAGCCAGAGAATGAATGTTTCACAAGTGTAAGAAAAAAAGGTATTGCATGGCTCTTAAAAGTTGTTTTTTTAACAAAAAAAAAAAAATAGCACAATATTTAAATAATAAATTAGATTACATCTTTTTAAAATGGATTATAAATATGTCTTTAAAAAACACAATTGACGTAGATGTAGACTTTAGTCACAGGATGGTGATTGAGTAGGCACATACTGCAGAAGGGAAAAATCATTGCCCTAATTTCTTATGCATTAATAATTACTATAAGACCATTATAAATGCTCTTTACTCTGATAGTAGCAGAGTTATGGGAAAAAAGGAAGATTGAACATGTGACCATGAACCTATAAATATCAAAAGTTTGAGTAATACTCAAATTTGCTTTAGACTTGATATTTTATCATTAAATTTAAATGTGATGTAGGAATATTGGTGAATATGGAAATATTCCTTCTCCTGGCCATGTTAGAACCCAAAAATGTGATCTGTAAAGTCACACACCCATGAATGATCTGCAGAAATATATCATCATCACTAATACATTAAAAACAACAATAAATGATATGGGTTTAAAACTCATTAAGAATATAATATCCAATTTTATTCTTGATTATTGTATTCAGAGATTTTGTACCATTTATTTATATATGGTAGAAATACGTTGGCATTTGGTATTATTTAAAAAAGGTAAAAAAAAAAAATAAAGAGTGTTCAAAAGATGGAATTCACTTTTTTTTTTAGTAAGTGTCATTTATTTTTGAAATAATATACAATAAAATTCATTTTTACTTTGAATTATCTATTTAATTAAAACTAAAATTTAAAATTGGAAGTAAGTAAAAGAAAGAAATTATGAACACAATAGATCACATTTGGAAAAGATCCTTCTAACACTGATTAAATATAAGGAGATAAGTTGTAAAAAATAAACATTGTAACTCAACAATGAGAAAGAATGTACACCATTATTAACTTGTAATCTGTAGATGGGAGTTTGCTATTAAAAAAAGAGACCTTTTCATTCATCTTAAAGGCCTTCCAGGAACTGAGCAGGTCAAATTTCTAATGCCCACTCCATATGTTCTTGTCATTGCAGCTATTATTACTATGCATAAAACATGGATAGGCTATACACCAACATGCATTAAAAAGCATTGTTAGTTTATGGACTTTTTATTATTCAGTTTAAGATCAAGAAACACCATGGTTTTGATTCTAAATTGTCTGATAAGGCAGAATGAATGTATGTGTAAATAACAAATATTTTTTTTCAATAGATAAATCATGACTCTTATTTCCAGGAGGCTGCAAAGTCAACAACCAAGGTAGTGGTTGATGGTTGAAGATGAAAAGTGCTAAATTCCTCTGATTGCGGATCCAGACTGCCATTTGATGATGACTTTTCTTATTTAGGTATTACTTACAACTGCAGACCACTTTCAAGTGAAGGAAGATTGCAATAATTAGAAGAAGAACTGCCATTTATTAAATGGAACATTAATGGACTTTGTGAAGTAAAAAGAAAGGTTGAAAAGTCAATTCATTTAAATAATGGATATGTTATTTACTATAAAGCCACAAATATTGAAAATACAAATGGAATAGGGTTCAATATAAATAAAAAGTGGAAGAACAATATTGTGGAGATTGATGGTGTATCGGACAGAACGGCAAGAGTAGTTATACAACTTAATAGCAGATACCAAATGCAGATAATTCAGGTTTATGCCCCAACAAGTTTTCATAGAAATGAAGAAGTAGAACATTTTTATATGGATGTATAAAAGGTTTTTGATCAGGGTAAACAACATTTTAAAATTGTTATGGGAGACTTTAATGCTAGAAGGGGTAAGCAAAGGAAAGGTGAAAGTGCTATACTTAATTTTGATTAAGGTAATAGAAAACAAAAAGGACATAGATTTATGGAGTCTGCAGAAAAAAAGATTAACTTTACATTATGAATTCTTTTATGAAAAAAAGGTTAAAAGAAAAAGGACATGGAAGCATACAAATGAAGGTACAGCAAAATTGAATTTTGACTAATGGAAAATACATATTTCAAGATTGCAATGTTTTTAATAAATTTAATACAGGAAGTGATCATCCACTAGTAATATGTAAGATATGTGTTAATGTAAAACTAGGAAGAAAAAATTATTAAGTAAAATAATATTTGCAGTTAACATTTCTAATCTTCAAAAATATTGTAATATATTTAAATTAGAACTTACAAATCAGTTTCAAGTATTATTAGATTTTGAACATGATTCAGATTTGAATGAAATTAATAAGGAAACAAATGATACATTTTTAAAAATTGCAACAAATATAGCTGGTAAAAAGCAGCAATTGACTGTTAAAATTTCTACTGAAACTAAATATTTTTTGAAGAAAAAATGAATATGAACATATATAAAAATGGTGCATTAAAAATGATATTCTCAAATTTTGTAAAATGTTGCATGAAAGAGTTGAAAATTATATAAGAAAGTATAACTGTGAACTTGCAAGGAATGCTGTAGAAGATAATAAAAGTCTTAAGAGTGTAAACAACATTTTGGTATTGGTAGTAAATTTATCTGCTATAAAAAAGAAAAATGGGATTATTATTAAAAAGAGAAATGGCATCATGAATGGTTAGAATATTTTTACCAAGGATTATATATTAATAAAGAACAAGTAAGGTATATATCTATTATATCATCCAAATTGGCCCAAAATTTTAAATGGAGTTAAACATGTTTAACAAAGAAAGGAAAGGCTCCAACCAATGAGGTAATTATAATTGATATATTAAAAGAAGCAAGTGAAGAAATAGAAAAAAATTAGCAAAGTTTTATGTTAAATATCGACCAGATGATTGGAATAATGCAGTATTAATATTTTAAAAAGGTGATAAAGAAGATATTAGAAATTACAGACCTATCAGTCTTTTATCAGTTTTATACAATTTTTTTACTGAGATAATTACAACTCGTCTACATAAAACACTGGATTTTCACCAACCAAGAGAACAACCTAAAAGTAAAAGTGGTTTTAGTACAGTTAATCATATCCAGGTATTGAGAGAAGGTATATAAATGACAAATTAAAAAACATATTGTATTGTTTCTTTATTGTCTGATCCATGATTGTGAAGGATCCAGAACCACTGTATGTTGAACTAATTCATTATGCAAAGTGATTCAGAGTGTATGTGAACACATTTCTTCACCACAAAGAAGTCACTCCAAAAATCTTTGATCTCAGTCTTACTAAGGACCAATGACATTGAAATGGCAATGAATTAATTTTACCACAAACTCTTTCATCCTATGTAAATCATGCATGGAATGATCTAAGATCTACCTAAATGCATGTAGTTACCATTAAGCTCCTATTATTCATATCTGATTTGTGACTAACTTAAAGGTTTGCAAACAAACTTTATCTATGATGCTTTAAATATGATAGAAACATTCCCTGTTTTAATATTCCAAAAAAACTTGCATTTAGTTAAAGAAGAGAGAAAGAACATGAACTGTTTAATTATTTAATTAATATTATCTGTATTCTTTCCAGTTTATCAATAATTCTCATTTAAATAGTTTAGATTGCTCTTTACGCAAAAAGTGAAGCTTGTCTCAATCTTATTACAAGTTATATGGCTTAGCGTTTCAGAGACAAGCTTCACTTTTTTACGTAAAGTGCAATCTAAACTATTTACTAATCAAAGGTGAAGTAAAAAACTAGTATTTTATTTCAATTCTCATTTAAATATTTTAATTTGTTGTAATAAAATATATACATTTATTATCATCATTTCATTATACATTCTTATTTTTGAGTATTATGTTTTATTAATGTTTGAAAAAATGTATAAGTTACCTTTGACAATTTGCTCCTTTAATAATTATGCCTGTAGAAAATTCCATATAAAATATTACAATTACAAATTAAATTCAACCATTATTTTAGTTATTTGCTTCAAAATTTATTGTATGCCATGTGAGATGAATCGGTGGGATTCAGCTCCTGGTGACTTTTTTTCATAAATATAATATGAATCTGTGGACAATTCAAATCATAATAAATTTTAGATCGAGTTAAACATGAAATATAACAATGTTCATGAAATATCTGAATTCCTACATGGGTCGAAATATACTTTTTTTTATAGTTTGTTTAACTTGCACTACTATTGTATTAAATAATATTAAAGCAAAAGAAACAAAGGATGGATTCTAAGCTTGACTAAACCAGAATATTTAACCATGAAGGTCAATAAACTATATGTTTTAAAATTAAAGAAGAAATATATATTTCAAAGTTATACTAAATTAATAAAACTGTGTATATAAACATAACTCCAAACAAAGCATTTGATAGTTTATATATATATTCATGCGCGTATATTTTCTTTTTTCCCTTCTTTGTTATTTACCAACCCCCCCCCCCCACACACACAAATACGCTAAAACATGTATATCACAGCAAGAATTTAATCATGGAAAGATTAATATGATAATAATAAGAGCAGTTATACACATTGCTATGTATATGTATGAGTGTGTTTAAATCCATGGAACAGGAAAATTTATAGGATTGAAAAAAGAACATATTGTTTGATAAACTATTCAAAAAATATTTTAGCTTAAAAATATGACAAATGTCAAGATGGAAAACCTATAAATTTATAGAACAATAAAAGTTACTTTTGCAAAATCTTGGAATGTTGAGTTCTACTAACAAAAAAAAAAAAAAAAAGTTGTAAAAAGATTTTGCATTGCATTAAATAATATTAAGGCAAAATGAAACAAAGTATAGATTCTAACCTTGACTAAACCAGAATCTTTAACCATGAAGTTAAAATAAACTATAAGTTTAAAAATTGAAAAAGAAAATGTACATCTTAATGTTATACTAAATTAATAAAACTGTGAAGATAAACATAACTCTAACCAAACACAACAAATAAAAGACATAAAAATTATCATACATTCAAAATTACAATTAAGAATTAATTTATTTTTCCCAGGGTTCCAAAAACTTAAACGTTATCATTTTACAAAATATACTTGGGTCAGTGAAAGGGATTTTGTCACAAGCCAAATGTAACAAATTTAAACTGCTCATAAAACAAAATAGAATAAATAAATAATACTTGGCAATTATAATACAAACAGTTATATGAACTTTAATCTTTATGAAGTACAAATAATTTCATAATAAAATAAGCATTATAATTTACAAACTCTCTTTTATAAGTATGATTTTCTAAAGATGCATAAACACACATCTGACTTTTTATTTTTATTTTTTTATATTAAAATAATGCAAGTGTGGCTGAGCGCTTTGAAGCAAAAGAGCCCTCATAGTCATAAACATATTGTAACTAACAAAACTAGTAACACAAATTTATGCAAATGAGTTGATGTATTCCATTTCTTGGATATATTGTAGCATATGTATTTTCTGATGATGGCATGATTGTGTCTAGCAATCAAGTAAGCCACTTTGACTTTTTCTTTTTTAAGTCTGAGTATTCTCTGCAAACAACCATGGGTTCACACAATTAACTATCATGCCCTGCTAAAATGCGATGCTGGGGGAAAACTGAATTTCTGGTTGGGTCTGTTACTCCTTTATTGCATGAATATATATGTTGAGACAGCCATGTAGATAGAGATGCTCTGTTTTCCCTGATGTATGATGCTGGACAATTAGTGACAGGGCAGGCAATATTGTACACCATGTGAGGTGTCTGTGTGAGTGGTAATCTGTCCTTGGTGTTATTGATTAAATTGTTGGAGTTGGGGTGGGTATGAATAGACAACTCTCTTTTCTTATATAAACATGGGGAATATGATCAAGATCAATGAATGGTGTATCTAATGACTCCAATAATCAGGTTATTCCAAAACCAATCAATCATTAAAATTATTAAAACAGACAAAACTCTCTATATGTATTACCAACCAGTGCAAGACAGAGTAAGCCCCCATGTAGTGCCTACTCATCCAATATCTCCTGAAAATTATCTGTCTTGTGGCCTTAATCAGTGATTAGATATCAAACTGAGAGCACTGTACTGAGATCTTAGGATATAATGCAACCCTCCAGTAGCCAAATTTTATTTCTACTTAACTACAAAACTATGAGTCTTAAAGTGAAAACACTATAATATTTTAATCCAATCTCATCAGCTTATATTGTCAGATAGATCTGAATGCAGTCATGTATACGTGCATTTTGAGGTCTTTGGTTTTTTAATAATCATAGCCAACCCTATTCTATAATGCAGGATTGGTTTTAAGCCAATAAATATCACATGATCACAATTTCTTATGCTTGCTTATAAATGTTATTAAAACAGACAAAAGTTTTTATACATATTTATAAGGAAGCATAAGAAATGGTGATCATGTAAGGTTTATTAACTTAAGATCTTTAAAATATAATTTAAAATAAGACATGGGCTTAAGATATACAGTATTCTAATCAATAAGCAATAACTTCTCAATGTATTTTAATGTAAAAGTTTACTAAGATTATTATGACACATTAATGCATAATAAAATATCATTATTAATTAATGATGACTTTAAGACAATAAAATAATGTGTTGATAGCAATAACAATAATAATATGGATAATGATTAACAATAGGACCTCAGACAATTAATATATTTTTAAAACAACAATATTTATTGAAACTATTTACAACTTTTTTTAAAAAATAATAAACAATTGAAAAAGATAGATCTATTTTAGAAACAATGTAAAGCAATCTATATTTCATTGGAGAACAGGTGTATATGCTTTGATGCACTGATATGTTTAGTTACATAATATATATTTATAGCATGCTATTGAAAGCACTAAAATATAAATAAACTTTATTAATCAATAATTTGATAGTGTTAATAATCATATTAATCACAAATGACAATTATACTGTTTAGCATAAAAAATATATATAAATATGGAAATGAACACCAGAAATCAATTTATGCAGGATATTAAACTTTGCCTATACTCATAAAATAATCATTCTAACTATTGAAATATCTTACCAATTTATTGGTAAATTATTGATAATGGCATTGCACATGTTTATCTGTTAGTATTCTATACACAAGGTAAGTTTTAAACTTACTAGTAAGTAATAATGGTTTGGTTGTAAACTATTGAAAAACAGCACAATACATACACTGTTTTTATTTATTCAAACACTATAGAGAAACAACTGTCCCTGAAGATAGCTCTATTTTATTATTGCCACATAATTTTAAAACATCAAGAACTTCATAATACATGGTGATAAATAACTATATATCATTATGAGGGATCAAACAATAAAGAGAGGCTCTTTAAAAACTTTATATAGTTGTATAATAATATGGTAGATTCCAATACCTTTTTGCTATGTATAAAATGTGTGGAAATCATCTAAACACAGGTAAAAATAATACATTCCATGAAAATCTTCCACTCTAGGGATTAAACTATGCTAATTAAGCATCAACTAATTATCAGTCTTGACAATATAATCTTCTTTTGTAATAAGCAATGGGAGAGGATGCTCCATATACCCATACACACAGTCAATGATAAAATATTTGATGAAATTATGTTTCTCACACATCTAAAATGAAAACTACCTCATATCCTCATCAAAACAGTGGAAAGATAAAATAATTATCACAGTAAAGGCTAAAAATAGATAGCCTACTTCACAATATACATACAAAATAGTGTATTGAACCAAAAAAAAAAAACATTATAATTCAACTCACTATAAAATATTTTTAAAAGCATAAAAAATTTTCATTAATAAGAAACACAGTCAATGAAAAAAAGTATAAATTCTATAAACTAAAGTGGTCATATTGAATTATAGGTAACATATAATAATGATATAAAATGTGTATATCCCTGCTTATATGAAAAACTCCATATAATAAGATAATTGAGTAAATACTATTATTCTTCTGGAAAGTTACTTTGTCTTTTTATCCATACATAGAATATCAATAAGTTATTCTTATAAGAGATCGGCATATCGCTCTATATAAACATACTTAATTTAAAGTTCAATTTTAGAACAACCTATCAAAGAAAAATAAAGAAATACATGTATATAGTTTTACCTTTCTGTGTGTTTTGACTCATTACAAATTTATACCATTAAATATGCATATACCTTAATAATCTAACCAAAACGAGTATAATATAATCATAAACATGAACAAAATAGTCATTATTATCATATTGTACTTTATTCCTCTAGTTCGTAGTCTAAGTTTCATCACTATGAGCTGACTGATGAGGGAAATAAAACCATTATGGGCAAAACATTTTACAAAGGACACATCCATTTTTTCTTACATGTATCACACACAGTAAAATCAAATCATTAAGACTTTATTGCAATATAATAACAATGTAATATCGCTTATAATAATTTCTGCAGAATTTTGGATACATCTTATTTGACTAAATTATCTTTTTAATATTAGCTTCATGTTTAATAGCAGAGAAAACATTCACAAAAAAAAAAGTATACACAGTAATACATTTTAAATAAATGGTGATGGCTTCAGCATTAGCCTCCCTCTACTACTTATGTTAAGTTATCTATGCCTTTTATTACATTGAGTTGTGGTACAATTAAAAGTAGACCAATGATTGTATGATGTGTATATATAATTAATACTTCTCCTATTTTCATTAGTGGTAATTAATCAAACTATTCAATACTAACTTAAATTACAATAAAAATATACTTAGGAATTGATTAGAATTGTTGATTTAGATGAGTTATACATTTAATTCTTTCTAATTATTGCTTAATAATAATAATAATAATAATAATAATAATAATAATAATAATAATAATAATAATAATAATAATAATAATAATAATAATAATAATAATAATAATAATAATAATAATAATAATAATAATAATAATAATAATAATAATAATAATAATAATAATAATAATAATAATAATAATAATAATAATAATAATAATAATAATAATAATAATAATAATAATAATAATAATAATAATAAAGTACCAAAACATACCCCATAGTAATACTAATAAATTATCATTTTAATATTATTGAATTTAGTCCACCTGACAAAATGCATATGAAATCTCATACACATTCAGCCAGAAGGGTTTAGCATATCTTGAACTGTCTGAGTCTTTATCATCCACAGGAGATTTACTGACTAAAATGTACTTAATTTTAAACTACAATTTGGCAATTACTATTACATACCAAAGATAATACACTAATTTTAAATATTATAATCGTTATTAATTAAAATTAATAATTTATTCATTTAACCAATTAAATAATGTTTGACAAACATCAAGCCCATCCATTTGGTTACAAATTTCCCTTACAAAAGGAAATTTGTAATTTTTCACATTCAACCTTTAAACAGCATATAATAATTACAGATAAGAAAAAAACTTAATAAGCATTTTCCTTTAAATCACTTAAGACAATTAATAAAAATATTCTACATATTATAGACACACTAAATCATAAGTATTAAGCTGTATGATTTAACATCTTAGATTTATTTTGGGCTTTATTGCCAACTTTCATAATTATAGTAGTTATACCACTAGTTAAAGGTTTGCTACAGAACATAACTGGTCTTATTTTAGACCAACTTAAATAGCTATTAGCACCAGAGTATGAAGATCTCAATGTAGAATGAAAAATTTTTCTTTCATAGGGTGTCTTAACAATTGGGGTGTCTCTTAAATTTATACTCAACAAAAAATAACTATGACCTTCCTTACTAATTCAAGGGTGATTTTCCAAAGTATAGTCAGAGATTTTGAGAGCATGGAGGATTTATGATATCTACTCAATTGTATACTGATAAGTAGCAATGAAAAACTGCTCTACTGATCTAGGTAAGTTGTACGTAAGATGTTCTGAAAGTGAGTGTGCTAGCAGAGTTTTTAATTTTACAGCTTGTCCACAGAAAATTGTGAATAGCCCTTTTACAGAGGCTATAATTTTGTGGGGAGATTTGATAGTGGATATTATACTGCTTATCATTCCCCCAAAATGACCTAAGTATCATGTGATTGAAGTCACCCAATGTGGTTGGCTTATCAAAAAATTGCCACCAACCTGTAGCTAAAGCATACAGATGGTTGTGTGATATGGCCAATTTCTCATTCTCTGCCAATCCACATAATGATAACAGCTCCTCTAGACTATGCAAGTATTGGAGAGGATTTTACCTAGATTCTCCCTTAAAAGATTTCATATGACTAAATTCCAAAGCCATAGAGCTAGCATTGCTATGATTTTCTTCTATGATCCATTTTGTCAGTTTTATCTCAGAAAAGTGGATAACAACAAACCCTATTTCCTTTACTGGCATATTATCAATACTAACAGTCACATATCTTGAATTATACAAGTTTATGTTGGGTTAACTAAAGAAATCTCAGCTCTATCATATATCTCTCTTGACATATTACTTTGACCCCCTTGGATATCTTACTACACTTATTTTGTATTCTGGAATCATTTTTTTTTTCAAACAGTTCTACTACATTCATTTTACATTCCTTCTTAGACCTTTCAAGATGTTCATCAGTTTTGCTCTTTTGTTCCTTAACAGATTTCGAATAAACAGACTCCATTATTAAACTATCACTAAGATTTTTTACCCAATTCTTCATTCTTCATCACAAGGTTTTTTTTTTATTTTCCTGATATATCATTAAACCATCTTCAATCTCCTTTCTCATTTATATTTTGAATAGGGTTTGTTAGCATATATAATTTTTCAATACCTACATTAATATTTTCTACATCATTATGCATTTGATTATCAATATATGTTTAGCCTGTACACGATTATGTCTGCAATTCAACTTTAAGATCACAAACCTATTTTTGAGTTCCTCTATATCTGTGTTCCTAAGCTTTGCAAATTGTTCTTGCAAGGATTTTTCCAGTGAACACTTAACATCTTAATTGTTTCTGATTTTCTATTCTCTCAAAATTTCCCTTGATTCTTCTATATTTTTTCTATATTTTCCTCAACTCTATTTTAGTTCCCTCCATATTATCTTAAAACTTATTTATACTTTTATTATTTTCTTCAATCTTATTCTTTAATCTATCCTCTATTTTTTTCATATTATTCTCCATTTTATTTTCCAACTCCCTTATTATACTCTCATTATTTCTTTCATATTATTCTTTAATCTGTTTATACTATTCTCCATTTTATTTTCTAATCTATTATCTAATCCTTTTATATTGTTCTTCAGTTTATTCTCTAATTATTTCATATTATTCTCCAATTTCCTGATAAATTTCATTAGGGATTGATACATTATATTTAAATCAGTTAGTTCAAGGTGAGTTCTCTCTTCAGTTGTCTCTTTTTTGGGGGATTCAAAATAAAAATAAAAATATCTGAATCAATTATTATTGGTGCTACTGGAATAGAAGCATTTATCGGAATGAGACTCTAATCTAAGTCACTCGTTTTCAAAATATGTTTCTACAATAATATATCTGATTATAATATAACACCTAATTTGATTTAAATTGAATTGACTTGACCGTGCATGCATTTCAATACTACCAGTCTACATCAATCCACAATGCTATCAAAAGTTCACACACAAACGAAAAAAAATCCATTTACTTAACTACTAGACTCCACCTAGCTCATGTAAATTTATTTACCTATATAAATATGTATCTTAATACAAATATCACAATCTTATGGGATAACACCATCATTTAACATATTGTTGTCACAAAAATATTTTAATAAATAATTGCATTATTCTTTAATTAATAAAAGTACATCATGTAATTTATTGTTGATCACTCAGAAAAAAAAAATAATCCTAAAATTTAGTATGATGTATTAAATTAAAAACTATTATTCACGACTTGGTCACACTGATCAAATATTTCCAATAATTCATTTAAAAAGAAAGAAACATGTCAAAATAATAACAAATATTTAAACAATTAGGCTCACGTGGCTAGGCGCCAAAAATCCTAATGAAAAAACCCTTTGTAACCTTCAATACACAAATAATTAGAGATATATGCATAAAAGAAATGTTGAAATAATGATATTATTTTCTTCAAACCAACTAAACTAGCATGAAACCATAAATCGAAGGAAGGTCATACAGTGTACATCTAGCATTTACATCGGTTAAACTTGCTTTAAAATCCATAGCAAAATACTATTATATAAATGTAATATTTGTAAACAAACAAATAATTAATAATCAGGTCTATGAAATAAATATGGAATTTGAAGTACGATTTAAATGATAAATAGATGATGGAAATAATTCATAATTATGTAATGAAAACGAACAAGCATAAGAGAAAGAAAATGTGTTAGGATAATGAATGATTAAGAAATAATAATAAAATAGGAGCCAATGAAGAATGAATCAATGATGATGGTGAATTAAAATAAAATGAAGATGAAAATGTGAAAAAAATAAAAAGCAAAATGAAATATGAGACAATGTCCACAATGAATAATGAGATTCCACACTATAAACTAATATTGTATTAAATTAAAGCAAAATGAAACACCGTATCGATTCTAAACTTTACTAAACCAGAATATTTAACCATAAAGTTAAAATAAACTATAAGCTTTAAAATGAAGAAGAAATTTATATCATTGATTTATACTGAATTAATAAAAATGTGAAGATAAGCATAACTACAATCAAAGCGCAACAAATAACTTAAGACATAAAAATTACCATAAATTCAAAATTATAATTAAGAATTAACAATTTACATTTCTCAGGGTTCCAATAACTTCAATATTATCATTCTACAAGATATGTTTAGGTCAGTGAGAGGGATTTTGCCACTACCCAAATATAACATACAAAGCAGCTCATAAAACAAAATAAAATTAATAAACCATATTTGGCAATTACAGTACCAACAGTAATATGAAATTTAAGTTATATGAGTTACAAATAAGTTTTTAATAAAAAAAGCACAATAACTTATAAACACTATTTTATTAAATAATCATGGCAAATATGGTGAAGATCAGTGAATGATGTATCAAATGATTCAAATAAACAGGTTCTTCCAAAACCAATAGATCATGAAAATATTATGCAGAATAAAACATGGGCTTAAAATCTACAGTATTCTAATCAATAAGCCATAAATTCTAAATCTATTTTAAATGTAAAAGTTATCCAAAATTATTATGATACATTAATGCATAATAAAATATATTGTATTAATTAATGATGAATTTAAGACAATAAAATATTGTGTTGATGGAAATATCAATAATAATATGTGTGATGATTAGCAATAAAACCACAGATAACTAAATATATATTTTTTTTAAAACAACAAGATTCATTTACACTATATAAAACTTTTTTTTTTTTTAAAAAAGTAAACAAGTGAAAAACATGCATCTACTTTAGAAACAATATAAAGCAAGGTATGTTTCATTTCAGTATCAGCCTACCAGTTTTGATGCACTGATGTGTTTAGTAACATAATATCCACTTCTAGTATGTTATTGAAAGCATTAAAATATAGTACTAAACTTTATTATTCCATAATTTAATAATTACAATTATAATATTAAGCATAAATGACAATTATTATTGTTTAGCATGAATAAATTTATTACATAAATAAGAAAATAAACACCAGAAATCAAATGTATAGAGGATAATAAACTTTGTCTATGTCCATAAAATATACATTCTAACTATTAAAATGTCTTATAAATCCATTGGTGAAATATTGCTTCATGGAAAAAAAATGACTTTGCACATATGTATATCTTAGTATGCTATGCATAAAAGTAAGTTTAAAAATTACTAGTAAGTTTTATAGCTTTGCTTGTAAATTATTGACAAACAACAACAGTACAATACGTACACTATTTTTATTTAACCAAACATTATATATAAATAAGTGTCCCTGAAACTAACTCTGTTTTATCGTTGCCATATAATTTTAAACCATCAAAAATTCCACCATACATGGTGGCAAATAAGTAGACACGATCAAGAGGGATCAAACAATAAAAAAGGCTCTTCAAAACAACATTATATAGTCATATAACACTATGTCAGATTCCAATACCTTTTTTCCTATGTACAAAATGTGTGGACATCATCTAAACACAGGGAAAAAGAACACATTCCATGAAAATCTTCCACTCTAGGGATTAAACTGTGCTAAGTAAGAATTAACTAATTATCAGACTTGACAATATAATCCTCTTGTGGAATAAGCAATGGGAGAAGATGCTCCATCTACCCATGGATACTCTCAATGATACAACATTTGATGAAATTATATGTTTCTCACACATATAAAATGTACCCTAACACATATCCTCATTAAAACAATGGTAAAATAAAATAATTATCACAGTTAATGCTAAAAAATAAATATCCTACTTCACAATATACATACTCAATAGTTTATTGAACTAAAAAATATATTATAAGTCAATCAACTATAAAACATTTTTAAAAGCATATAAAATTTGCATTAATAAGAAACCCACAGTCAATGAGAAATAGCATAAATTTTATAAACTAAAGTGGACATATTGAATTATAGGAAAAATATAATAATGATACAAAATGTGTGTATCCCTGCATAATGGAAAACTCCATATAATAAGATAATTGAGTAAATACTATTATTCTTCAAGCAAGTTATTTTGTCTGTTTACCCATACATAGAATATCAATAAGACATTTAGGATAAATGTAAGAGACAGAAATATTTCTATCTAAACATACTTAATTTAAAGTTAAATTAAAAATTCTATCAGAAATCATTATCTACATACCAATTGATTTCAGACTTTTGTTTCACCTCAATGGAGTTCTGGGTCTTTAGAAACTAAATGTCAGCTTAAAACCTAGTTACAAAATTTATAACTTGTTTTATTAATTATTATAAGTGTACATTTGAAGACTTTTGTGATGTTATATTTCAGAGACTTTTATTATATGGTGAAACTGAACTAAATTCAGAACCATATAGCTATCTGGTTTGTAAAGCTGGATTTGAAGAAATTTACATGCCTTAAAAGTTCATGCTTTCACATTGATAGAAAAATGTTTTATAAATGCTGAATTTTGAGTTAGTATTTTAGATGTAGTTTTTAGAGTTCCAATACTTCACTGAGGTAAACCACTAGCTCAAAAACAATTGGTCTAGAGATTTTGAATTCTTTCGCTTTCAGCACCTATAAAATAAAGCTTGTTTATAGATATTGGTAAGCTCCATATAGTGTTCATTAAATGCAGGCTTAAAAACAAGTTATGAAATTTATGACTTGTTTTATTAATTATTATAAGTGTACCTTTGAAGACTTTTGTGATGCTATATTGCATAGGCTTTTACTATATGGTAAAACTGAGTTGAATTCAGACAGATATAGCAATCTTGTATCTAAGGCTGGATATGAAGACATTTATGTGTCTGAAAAGTTCATGCTTACAAAATGATAGAAACATGTTTTATAAGTGCTGACTTTTAAGTTAGTATTTTAGATCTAATTTCTAGAGTCTCAGTACTCCACTGAAGTAAGCCTCAACCTCAAAACCAATGGATCTAAAGATAGGGATTTCCAATAGAGATTTTGAATTCTTTCTCTTTTAGCATTTATATAATAAAGCTTGTTTAGAGCTATTAGTAAACTTCATCTAGTGATCATATATATATATATATATATATATATATATATATATATATATATATATATATATATATATATATATATATATATATATATTGTAACCCATACACTCAACACCGCTCATATAAATTATACGAGAAAATGCCCAGGGCACATATTCTATTAATGAATAGAATAATTTTACACTCTATTAGATTTATAAATAATATTGAGATTCTTTTGCTTATGTCTATCTTACAGCTTAGCTCAGCAGGAGGTTACAGGAAGTTCATAACATATAGAATATAAGTAAAAAAAGGGAGAAATACTACAAACCATTAAATAGAATATAGACCATATTTATTAACTAACCAAATGATAAAGGCCAACAGAGTTTTATTTGTTCAAACCACTCAAATATAACTTCAATTTGATCTCTTCCATCATCTAAATATACTCTATGTTAGCTCAATACATCTTTGACAGAATAAAAAAACATAACACTAAATAACTATATTATTTTGCACATCCTAATTTAAATAATTAAACCAATGTTAATCTAGAAATATAAAATCAAATCTAATGGAATTTATACCACAGTTAAATTAAAGAAACTATACTAGCCAGTAATTTATAACTCTAAATAATAATAATAAAAATATAATGAAATAAAATGAATAATGTTTTACTGGGCTAGCACTTAGATAATGAAGGGCTAGGGTATCTTTTAATCTCACATCATCATCTAAATAATAAACTAACTAGGCTAACTTTTTAGTAGACTATCAAGTGGTAAAATATTTCATGCAATGTTTGGATCAAGGAAACGATACTATCAGATTTTAGCATATTTATTATCAGAGTTATAATATGATATACTTATTTTGTAATAAATGTATGAGATGTGGAGATGTGGAAACTAGAATACGAATGCACATAAGAATAACTCAAGAAACAGTTTTGAATAAATAAACAAAACATTTATTTTCACTTAAGATTTAATTAAATGTAATCGGTCCACAATAAGATTATTTATCCTAATCTTTAAATCCACAAATTAATCTATGAACATAAGTTAGCGATTATTCCTATTACATGTTACATCATTCATTATTTATACACTTATGAACAAAAATTAGCAAACAAATAAGACCTTAATATTCTGACTTTGAATATCCGGATCATCTAAACATTTTTATCAGAACACAACACTGACTATATAATATATTACATTATGGGAACAATATACACATTTGAATATATTATCAATTGTTAGAATAAAGAAAATTACTACATTTGGCTATCAAGAGAGCAGATTTAAATAATTTAATTAAATAATCACATTAAATAACAACACTTTTCAAACATAGCAATAAAATTATGCTCATTCCGATGATTTATGATTTCTAGCTTGTGGTAAATTAATATAATGTGTTTTAAAACATTTATTTCCTGTTTTAAGTTTAGCAATATTATACTTTTATATATGCACGATATTATTTACATTATGCATGTGTGTCACACCTTATGCAATAATAAAAGTAAACTATCTTTTTGACTCATTATAAATTTATTTAGGAATTATTAAATGTTTTATTTTGGAC
This sequence comes from Epiperipatus broadwayi, assembly GCA_028023455.1. NCBI lineage: Eukaryota > Metazoa > Onychophora > Udeonychophora > Euonychophora > Peripatidae > Epiperipatus > Epiperipatus broadwayi. Next base: position 1,020,305 of record JAQFVV010006481.1, on the reverse strand, counting down.
AATGTCATATACCAACCAACAAAATATAACACTATATCTACTCTAATATTCAATAAAGAATTCCATTTAACTACTTATTCAACCACTAACTAAACTCCACAAAGCTATGTTTTTATGATCATATAAACTAAAAGTTCAAGAGAAACTCAAGGACATGAGGAGCAATTAAACTCTTTAGTGAATAAATCTAAACCAATTTATATAAATCCGAAATACACTATTGGTGTGGAACTTCTCTCATCACCAGAACAATAGGAAAATATCACTTAACTTCATAAATATCATTTCATAATACATATGTATACAATCTAGAATAGGCTCTACTGATGACAAAATACTTGAATTTACTAAGGGGAAAAAAATTTCATCCCTACAAACATAGAACGTATCTAGAATAATTTCCTTTTCCATAGTTCCAGTATCCTAACACTATACACTGGCAGACACATACATACAGGTAACTTACTCATTTCTTCAATTCTTTTAGAATTTCACAACATCCGAAATTTATATATAAAAAAACAATTATAAAACTGGATATTTATTAGTTAAATAAAATAACTGTATAAGATAGACACACATATTTAAGAGTATGAAAAATAATTTTAAATTATGTAATATGAAAACACTACAGTAAGTAAATGCTACGTTAAAATATAAACTTTTAACTTAGAATAGACTTTCAGTTGTTCCAAAAATTAAATAGTGATAATTATTATGAACGAGATTCCTTTCCATCTCTGATACAATATTTATTTCATATACTCGCTACTCTGAAAGCTAAACATTTTCATTTTGAGATAAAAAAATATATAAAAACTAAATAAATACATTTCTTTAATAATATACTAAAATATAAAATCTGCCTTGCTGTCTATCATCAATATATCAGTAACACCACATATAAATGAAAAATCACTCTTCGTGTGAACATAAAAAAAAAATTACTTTCAAAGTTCCTTTTCCGAGTTCTGCTTAATAACCCAGACACAACGAAGAATATTCCAAACAAGGACATGAAACATGAAGCACAAATTATTTCTATGATGAACATTTACAATTCAAACCTAATTCGATAATCTCCAATGTTTTTAGCAAAAGCTAATAGAGTTTACTTATATAGTGCATACAATAATAAATATTTATGGTAATAAAGACATGGAAAAGACAGTTTCAGCTACTAATTGGTTTACTCTTTTATTCATTTTAAGCAATTCTTGTAGGATTTAGTCCAACAATATTTTAATATATTTTTCTGCAGAAAATAGTCGCTTTCATAATTTATAAGTTAACATCTGCATTATTAATTTTAATAGGTTGCTAATAATTATCCATGTGAAGTTTATATTTCTTTAAACATTAATATTTTATTTTCTAATATGTCCATATATTGAAGAGAACAAAAATATGTGATATTAAAGCCATTCAATCTGATTTAAACATACACATTTGGTAAATAGTAGTAATTAATTATTCTGGGTAAGTCATATCTTTATTTTTTTTAATAAAAGCACATATTATTTTATAAGCACAAATAAGAGATAAAGTTATCATTCAGTAATAATTTTTAAATATAGCATAATAAAATACATGCATCCTTCTAATTTTAACTTAACTTTTACAGAAGTAGAATATAACTTGAGCTGAGGGCATAATATTAATTATGTTAAATTGTCCTGCATAGGTTTCCATAAAAAAATATAAAAAAACACACACTTTTGTTAAAAGATTATTAAGTTCATGCACTTTATGTTTCTTCTTAATTATAATAATAAACAAAAGCAAATAAAGTAGGGCAAATTTGTCAGCATAAAAATACATTTGTAAAGAAAAATAATAATAGCAATAACACATTTAACTGGAGCAAATAGTTTAAAGGAAGAAATATCTTTCTTTATTGTTTAGCCTTTCATTCTAGTTGAAGACTTTCTGGAAACTAGAAATCTATGACTTTTAAAATTCACTTTGGAGTTTTAAATTTGACTTCACTTCTGGAAGAGATATATACTGGTCATGGGCAGAATGAACTAAAGCAATAATTATAATGAACAATTTTTATTACTGACTATTAGTTAAAAAGAAATCTATTCCTTCCATCAAAAGGTCATTTCCCCCCCTCCAAATGTCAACTCAACCCTTTGCTCTCAGGAGTTAATTAAATATTCAAGATTTCTTGAAGAAAAAAAAATCAATTTGACCTTCACAATTAAATCAAATCAAATAAAAAAATAAATTTTTACAAATAAAATATTAAAATGAAATGAAAATGATATAGACATACATGCATGCACATATACTGCTACATGGATGTTAAATTATCCTGACTAAATATAATCCATATGGATATGGGTTAAACATATTTCACTAATTATATTTGTAAATAGATTAAACACATTTCACTGATTATATCTGCAAATAGATGGGTGTCAATGAATAATAAATCAGAAAACCATTCAAACAAACACCAACACTATTTTATAAATAAATAAAACAACTTTGCATCAATCTAACTAGTATAACAACAATTCCAGTAATAATCCACCCCCTTTTCCTTGCATTAAATACTTCATTAAATACAATAATAATAATAATAATAATAATAATAATAATAATAATAATAATAATAATAATAATAATAATAATAATAATAATAATAATAATAATAATAATAATAATAATAATAATAATAATAATAATAATAATAATAAGAATAATAATAATAATAATAATAATAATAATAATAATAATAATAATAATAATAATAATAATAATAATAATAATAATAATAATAATAATAATAATAATAATAAATGCTTATAAAAATTACTAACCAAATGCATAAGTGGCCCACATATATGTTTTTGGACCATTAATAGAAAAATTTTAAAATTTTAAGACTATTTCATTTTTTTAGTACAATGCAGTTTTTCACTACTGTTACAATATAGTTTAATTACTTGTACCCATTCAGAAGGCCACTATATATATATATATATTAACGGTCAATGAAAAGAGCCTTAAACGTATCCACACTACCTGGGCGCCATCTAGGCATTTGAACCTAGAAAAATTTATATAGTAGGCAAATACGTAAGTTAAGATTCAAAAAATTTTCTTATATATATTATTCTGACCGTTTGCCCAAGGTCACTAGCTCATAGAGTAGCAGAGATTTTAAAACATTTATAAGTTTCAATAGACTTCTATTCTCAAAGTATATATTAAATATTTAGAACAATAAAATAAAAGAAGCCACTGCCAGAAATTAACACACAAATAGATTTTTATTAACGCACATTTAAAATTGAAGATTAAATTTATTTTTAGATTTTAACATTAATATTTTTTTTTTAAATTTAAATTACTATTTTAAATAGATCGCACAGATGGATATTTAAATTATATTTTACTTTAGCATGTCGAGCATAGATAGTCTACATAATTTTTTTTTTTACTTAAAACTTATCAAAACATTCATTCAATCTCAGACTAAAAGTTTGTAGTCAACCCAATGCCTGCTTCCAAATATGTAGTAGGAATCAATGCAATACGAAGATGCTAGCATAAAATCACGCCACAGGAATGTGCATCTGGCAGCGTGATATTATTTTGAAGAAAATGATCCAGGTCTAGATCAGGAAAGTGTCTCTGTCTGACTAAGGAATCATGTATATATTTTTTTTTAAAGAGTGCTACGTATGGGGGAAAGCGGTCTTTCTGCCGTCTTATAAATCCCTGTCCATAGAGCTAGGAGGGGTCAATGGTGCAGGAAATACATCTGCGACCATTTTCAATGATATGACTGCCTCTTTGGTGTCATTCATTCAGTTGGGCACGTTGCCCTGTATGCTAAACACGCTTCACATTACATTAATATAAATGTCTATATATCTCTCCACTAGCACTGTCACAACCACAAAACAAATAGCCTGAAATTAAAATCCCTTAAATTAAACATAAACTAATTTAAACATAGTTATTAATCTTTATCCATGCAGCTATCTACACCCAACTTTAAATTTAATACATTTTAGTTAAAACATAATACACACACAAAAAAATTAACTGGAAATGATTGCTTAAACATCTACATAAAAAATTATCAATAATTGAATTTGCATTCTTTAAGTCAGATAAGAGTTCTTATTTTCAGTTATTAATTACTTGCAATTTTAGGAAAGTTATTAGATAGATACAATAGTTAATACTTTACAGATTTAATAGATTGAGAAGTCCATCTTCATGATCACTTTCGTAGATTTTGTCCTTCGTTGAAATAAAACTGCGACTTGCCATGCATTTGGTCAGGAACTGTCATCCAGAGGCCTCAGCTGGTTGTCCGGAAAATTAAATTTATTGCAGACTTCCACATCGTGAAAATCTGCAATATAGCTAGTTATAACGATCTATTCATAGTCAGCTCTAAGATAACAATTATAATAATAATTTGGCTTTTATATTTTTATTAGTCTCTTATTCAACGAGCAAGACGTCACTAATCCATTCGTGTTTCTGTTATGGTCCGTGCTGTCATTTTCGTGTTTGGATTGGTCATTTAATTCCTTTGTATTCTCTTATCTGACCATTTAATTTATTTTACATGCCTCACGAGGTAGTTTGCTTTTGAACAATCATTTAATTAATAAGACAATCATTTCCATTTTCTAAGACTATAGAAATCAACATTATTTCTATTTTCAAAATATCAATCTTTATATCTTTACTTTTTACAAAAAAAATTACTTTCAAATATTTTTATTTTTTAAAAGTTTTTAAAGTTGTCCATCATGCGATCTATATATACGTTAAACAGTTTTTAAATTAAGTTTTTTTTTCTTTTTAATAAATCAATTTTTATTTATGGTCTTTTATTTTAATTTTAAAATAATGTGACGGGATATTATATTCCGTTACAATATATATATATATATATATATATATATATATATATATATATATATATATATATATATATATATATATATATATATATATATATATATATATATTGTGCCCTTTTGTATGGGTCTCCATAAATTGTTGTATCAATCTGTTTAAAAAAATTTTAAATTTAAGATATATTTAGCTATATGATGGTAATTTTGTTAATAACAATCTTTCAAAAAGTGTAATTCAAGTAATTTATGAGTGTTTGATATGTGAAAATTGTGCTGATGTTTGAGAGAGACGTTTCAATAAAGATGATGATAGTATGTGGTTGGGAAAACTGGCCATAATTAATACTGCATTAAAAAATTTAATAAATAAATGTTTAAAGTTAAAAGTTTAAAAAAAAGACAAGTTAAAATTAAATGCATATATTTATTGTTGATAAAGATTAATATTTAATAGGTGTATATAAATATTTTAATTATTAGTAGTACATAATAGAAGATTAATATTTGATTTTAATAATATCGAATTATTATCTTAAAAGTTGTTATAATATATTGTTTATTTTAAAAAAAATATTTATTTTTAAAAATGAAATTGTTGGTTTATTTTTAGATTATTACAAGCGTTTGTATCTGTGTTGTAAAACAGATGTTAGTATGACACATACACACATGCTTGTGAGTTTTTTAGTAAAGTTGCCAAAACTATTTTAAAATTCTGTTATAAAAATTCTAAGTATTATATTGGCTATCACGAGATAAAAATAAAGATAATTAATGTAAAGCATTAAATCTGATTTTTAAAAATACTGCTTAAAAACATAACGAATGAAAATAGACTTAGTTTGTTTATAAAAATAATCTTATAAAAGTTAAAAGTGAAATAGAGTAAGAAAGTATATTTTAAAAAAATGTTTAATAAATTTAAATAAATGATAAAGATTAATTTAAGAATTTAATAATGTAATAAATAATAAATATTAAATAAGTCATTATTTATTTTTAATTCTGTATTGTTGGTAAAATATGTAAATAAGTTAGCAAGTTGATTGTTTAATTTACCAATCAAGTGGGGAGTTGATTCCGGTATAAAACCAAGGTTCAATTGTTCGGAGGGGATTATGATTGTAATTTTAAAAATAAAGTGTGCTATTAGAGATAGCTAAGTAAAATTATAGACGCTCTCATAGTCATTTTTAAAAATTATAAGAGAGTGGTTTTAAATAATTTATAAAAAGTTTTACCGTCAAATATGCAGTGCTAATTTAATTATAGTTTCCTATTGATCGTCTCTATCGAAGCTCAATTTACTATCAAATAGTCATGAAGACATCGTATAAGGATAAAATGTATTGGAGACTTTATACTAAAAATATAACAAACGCTGGATTAACTAGGAGAATTACTAGATGGATAAAAGTAATATGTAGGACATTATATAAATTTAAAAAGTTAATTGTAATTAATTTTTATAAAGACAAATATTTTAAAGAAAGAGAAATACTTCTTTATGAAGAAAGTATGTGTAAATTATAAATTTAGGTATATATCTTAGTAAAGATATGGAAATTAACAGTAATTGTATAAATACTTGCCTGGTGAAGTCTTTGTGGTTCAAAAGACAAAATTTTAATAGTTTTAAAAGGCAAATAAAGTGGAAGTTTAATTGGCCAAGAAATACCTATAAGTAAAATTATTATATTATTAAAATCTGAACACTGGTCGTACAGAAGAATTTAAAAAAAATTAATCTTACCTAAATTATTTTGTTAAGGAATGCGCAAAATAAAATATACGTGGATATCCAAGTCAATTTTAGAATAATTAAATAAGAATTTATAAACTATTGACTAATTCTAAAGATAATAACTTTTAAATAATTTTTCCTTTAAAAAAATGAATCCGGATCCTATAAACTATTTTAATTTTATTTTGTTTATGGTGGAACTGACTTTTATTTTATTTTTTTTAAAAAAAAATGTTTTCATTTTTCATATAAAACTTTTAAAACACGTGATGTACCGGAAAAGAAAGTAATGTATTGTGAAAGTTTGTGCCTAGGAAAAAGAACAATTATGGGTGAAAGAAGACACCGTTGGATTTTATGTAATATGATTTATTTATTAACTAACATAAATATTTAATTAATTATTGATTTGTTAAAGATAGGAAAGGTACATTTACATTTTAAAAAAATAACTAAATATTAATATAACATTTTCATTGCATAAAGTTTAATTTTATAATTATACGACACGTAATATTTTAAAGAATAATTGTTGAGTGTAAATGTGAAATTATTTTGTAAAACTATAATCCTGGAGGACATCGTATGGCGGACTATACATTAGAGTATCACTTATGGTAAAAATTATATAATAATAATAATTTGATGTATTTTAATATGTTTTTCTTTTAGATCAACCAAATATTATTTGATTGTTGAATGAATGTATAAATATTTAAATAATATACACGCATAAGATTAATAATAACAGTTTTAGTTTAATATGCATACTTTGAATTTATGATGTAAATTTAATACAACGTAATATGAGAAATCTAGAAACAATTATATGATTTTTTCGTGGATAATTTTTAATGTTTTCTGTTATAATATTAGGAATGAGATTTATTATATTAGTATAAGTTATTATTTTTCTTTTCAAGTTAGTAAGAGATATAAAATCAATATTTTGTTTTATTTTATTAGATAAGTTAAATTAATTTTACATAGAAGTTTATATTTTGATTGATGGTTTATTGGATATAGATGATGAGGTATAAGAGAATTTGGATAGTCATTATTTTAAAAATTGGTCATCTGTTTTTCTGAAGTTGAATAAGGTTAAAATGATATTTGTAGACAGAAGTTTATTAGGAAGGAATAGGAATAACAAGTTAAGGAGAGTAATAGTTTAACTAGAAAAGAATCATAGAATTTTATTTAATATAATACCTTATAAAATTGGTAATTGTTGAATAATTTTAAAAATTATTTTAAAAGAACATATATGTATTGCATATTTTGGTAAGACATGTAGTATGAAATTACATTAGAATGAAATAAATAATTATAATCAATAATTATTATTATATTACAAAGCTATATCAGTTTATACATTATTTGACATTGGAGTAATGCTAATAGTAAATGCAATGCATATTAATACATTATAATATAAATAGCAGAAATACTTAGGTGAAGTAGCATTTTAATTGTTAACGTTTGTTTAATTACATATGCTACATTTTAGGATATTTTACCTAAAATTTTCTTGTATTAATTGATGACAAAATGATATTTATAAAATTTAAGTTCATCAACTTAATTAAATGTTGTTGATAAAACTTTTAAAGAATGTATAAATTATTTATTTATGATTATGGAAATAGTAACAGTGTAAAAAAAAAAACAAAAAAAAAAAACTTGTATTATTATTTTTCTTATTTTTATTTTCTTTGGTTTCCATTTTAATGTAAATAGTGTAAATAAGTTATTGGTTAAAGTTGATGTAAATAAATTTGTTAAGTTGTTTAAAATGTGTCGAATTCATTACTTTACACCACAGCATTTGACAACAGATAATTTGAATAAACATAATATTTGCACAATATGAATTTATTATTATTATTATTTTTAGAAAGAAACACAATATTTTCCTAATATAATTTATAGAAATTAATTGACATTAACATATAATATTATGATGGTCAGAAAGTAATTACAATGCACAATATAAGAGAGTAATATTATTTATTGCCACAGATTGTTAAATTATAAGAATTTAGTATATTTTAAAAGTAAGATGCTAGATGGAAATGAAAGATATGTATATGATTTACTTATTTTCTTAATGATTAATAGTATAATAAAAATAGATAAGATTAAGTTATACAATAAAGATTATTCTTGTTAGTTAGTGTTATTGGAGTAAGTTAGGTGTATTTAGGTTTGATATTAAATCCCTTATCATTCCTATCTGCACGAATTATTATTACTTTAAGATAATTAGAAGAACCTGAGATTATTTAATTATATTTCCTTAACAAAATATTGAGAGTTATTTATCTATTATTATGAAAGATAGTTAATTTATAAAAGACATAAGAGTGCTGTAGATGTAGTAATAAAATAATAAAGATGTAATTAGTATTCTTATGCCATTGAGATAATGTCTTGGGAAGATATTGGCTCAATGTAAATTCAATTACCAATTGTAACTTCACTTCACAGTCTCATGATTTTAATAAATATTTATTTAATTACTAGATGATATTGAATTATATTAATTTTTGATAAGTTATAATAAATTTGACAAGATATAGTATTTAAAATATATTAAAGATAGTTATACATATTTTAGATAAGCATAACGATTTAATTGAGCTAGTCATATTTTAAATTATATCATATATCGAGAAGTGAGGGTACAATATATATATATATATATATATATATATATATATGGAATATATAAGATCACAATATATATATATATATATATATTGTGATCTTCCAGGTTGGCACCAGGAAAAAATGTGGGAAGTTCACATTTGTGTTAACAATGGCTAAAGATAGTTATTTATCTGAGAAAAATGAATTGAGATGAGATTTTCTATTTGAAATTAGATTTTAAAAAAGAATTAAAACTTTAATTGGATGTACTTATTGGTAGAGTTTTGGATTATATATGTTTGGAAGTAGAAGAGGAGGATGAACAACATCAGGGATGTTTGTATGTAGTAGAAAAAATTACATGTCATAGTAATCAGATACATAGATATATTATTAATTAGAATTTTCTTATTTATAATTTTACTAATTTTGTATTGTTCATAATCTTATATTTAAAATGATAAAGATTATTTGTATATTAGTGAATATCATTTGTAAATTAATATTTAATATTTTTTATTATGTTTTATTCCATTCAAATATTGTATCATTAAAATTTTATAAGTAAAAATTCTGGCACACTTCCAAAGTTGATTGTAATAAGAAAGAAAGAGGGCATGAGTGGGGAGAGACAGAAAGTTTAAAACTTGAAAATAAAAGTAAAAAAAATCCCAAGGAAGAAGATATAAAAAAAAATAAAGCTTAAAAGAATCAATAACTCTCTAAGAGTATTAGAACAAATAAAAAAACATCGTGAGGATTCTAATAATATATTTGTGGAGGATTTTCTATTAAACTACTGGAGTAATATAACCATGAAAAGATAAACCAAAGGGAAGCCAGCTACAAATTTCTGTCAAATGATGATTCATGTTCACTACCTTTAAAATGCTTGGATGTTATGTAAGCTAAGTAATTATGATTTATTTTAAAGTATTACCAAAAATAAATAATGTCAGAATGACAAAATAGTTTAAAATAAAGCTAGCTAAAATTATCTTATTAAATGCTATAATTAAACACTTGATGTGTGTTTTCAATTTTAATAATTTTCTATCAATATTCTGCAAAATAAAATTTAAAATGAAAGAGTTTATCCATTTAATCTTATATCAAGAGGATATTTTAAACTGTATAACTTTGCTGTTTGCACATATATAATAAAATAAATTCAATGCATGCCTATCACAGAATTCTAGAAAAAAAAAATCTATTGTCATTCTTAACAAATTATGATTCAACAATCGGATAGACATTTTTTTATGTCATAATTTACTGTTGTCTTTGAAATTGAGATGTATGTATTGTTCAACTTTCAATTTTTTTTAAAAAAACTTAACATGTAAGGATTGGATATTGATAAGTATTTTTCGTAATTGCTTATAATAAATGTATAATCATTTGTTTTTTCTTTTTAAAAAAAAAACAATCTAACTTCATATTATTATAATATGATAATCTATTATTTTGTATGATCTAGAAACTATATTATAGGTGATTATATATTCGGATGTGTGCATGATGCTATAAATTATTATTATTTTAAAAAAATATATATATTTATTTTGCTTCAATTTCGTTAATGAAGTTTATTTAAAAAAATAAATAATTAAAACCTTGTCTGTTATAAGATTTTTTATATAGGAAGTATATTGACTGTAGTTGGAGGTAGAAGTGGTCAAGGGATGATTAGATTATTTAGATTGAGTTTGGAGATATTATTTAACCCTCAAGTATATAGGTGTAAGTGTTTGGTTATTGTTTTTTTTGCCCTTCCTTTCTTCAATTTGGTATAGTTAATGTTAGATGATATACACTGATTATAACAGATAAGTGTTTTATAAATGTTTATAATACGTATAAAAATGATTAATTTGTTGCACTATGTATTTTATAAATAAGCTAATAAAAGTATGTTTTAGAAATACATTATATTTACAATGTTATAAAAATGTACATATTCGAAAATATATGATTTATATATTAAATATTAGTCAATTTTGGTTTTACTGTAGGAGAAATGTAATTGGTTAGCAAGGTGCATAAAATAATATTTTTTTTATTATTTATTTTGTCTTTTAATTTTAATATTTTTTTTTTATTGAATTAATAGCCCATATGAATTGCTTGATTATATAAGTTTGATTCTCCATTTCCACACACACATATATGATTAACATAACATAGCCCTAGAATATCTAAATTTGCCAGTATAAGTCAAATTGATTTAATTTGTCTGGAGTTGATAGATCCCAATATTACATGGCCAATATTATATTTTACTCTGCTCAGAATAGATGGTGATGTGGATATAAAGATATCCAGTCTTCATCATTGTCTATCCTATAATAAATGTGATAATTGATAATTTTGCAATAGTTTTATAATTGAATAAATGTGTGGCATATGATTAAATTAGTGTTACAGAATTGTTATCCATAAATGTTCTATTATTCTTATTTGCATCCTATATGAATACCATATCCTATAACCTCCACTGAGTTAAGCCATAGAACAATTATAATATAAGAATCTTTCAAATAAGTTTAAAAAGCAATTACAGTTATAAATTTTATTCTATGTTGTATAGAATTGGCGCCTGGGCATTTATAAATCTAATAAAGTGAATAAGTGAAGAAGACAGAGGTTACAGGGTGGGTTATATATATATATATATATATATATATATATATATATATATATATATATATATATATATATATATATATATATATATATATATATATATATATATATATATATATATAATGTGACTGTCTAGACCAATAATTATCTGAGATATTGAAAATATTTTAATCATGTTTAAATTTTATCAAAACATTAATTTCATACTTACCTATTTGTCCTCCACTGAGATGGCCTATACTTATGACAATAATTTTCTGGTACTTACATATGAGTTTTAACTGTTGATAAGTCAATGACATAAAGAAATTTGTATATGAAGACCAAATTAATCACATAATTTTAAAAAAAAAAAACATCATTAATTATGAATGTGATTATTAGATCATATTCCAATGAAAAGAAAGTAATTAGTCAAAATATTAGGTTTTGCCAAAATGTTAAAATTTAAACTAAACTGTGATGTCATGGAAGCAATCTCACATAAATTGTACATGTGGAAAAAGTAATATGTACATAGAATTTACTGTATATCTTGATATCTTGCAGAGTGAATATTCCTATTACCTATTTTTAAAGGTAAATAATTAATATTTAGGAATCACCTGTGACACAGTCCACTATTTTTAAGACCATTACATCATGCACTTACAAAAATTCTAAGCAAACATCCATTACATGGAGTTTATGTTCACAGTTTAGACAAACAGTTGTACTATTTATTCAAAGTTTGGTGAAAGATAGTATCCATTTAGAGTGGATTGATGAAGGTATGGATACTCCAGAATTTCATTTGTGACTGGACTCAGATTTATTTATAGCTGGTTCAGACAGTTATATTTATTGATGAGCAGAGAAGGAAAGGCAGCTATATATAACAGATGAGTGAGTAATATTCTAGTGTAACCATCTGAAAGCAATTTGCATGTTTACAGAAATGTGTGTGTGTAAATATATAAAACAGATGAAGCACAATGTATTCTAGCTATGTAGAAACCTCTTCATTTTAACTTTATCTTCTAATATTAACTTAAAAGTAATAGGTGAAAAAACTAAGGAAAATAAACATTTTTATAAGCTTCATATTATGAATGCTGAACTACTTTAAGTTTCTCATCACACACTCAGTCAGTTCTTGTTTGAGATCTAATTATTTTTCTTTCAAAATTTATCCTTGACAATGTCGGATGCTAGTCTATTGAAACATCAGAATGTAATGGAACATAATATATGGTTTAGCCCAAAAAGTAATAATTTATCCATATCATACAACTGTGAAAATTATATATCATCATCATCATCAACAACCATTATCAATCCACTGCAGGATGAAGGTCTCTCCAAGTTTAATCCATCTTCTCGGATTTTTAGCTTCTCTTCTCCACAATACCCCTGCACATTTTCTTATTTCATCCATCCATCTCACATGTGGTCTCTTTCTGGGTCTTTTACAATCTTTAGGAATCCAGTTTAAAATTTCAATTGTCCATCTATTATCATCTCTTCTAGCAATATGTCCAGCCCAACTCCATTTCAATCTTTTAATTTTTTCAATAAGGTCAGTAACACCTGTTTGTTGTCTTACCCATACATTGCGTTTTCGATCTCTTCTTGTTACTCCCAACATACATCTCTCCACACTCCTTTGACTGGTCTGAAGTCTCTGTATTTCTCTTCTATTAAGTGTCCAAGTCTCAGATCCATAAGTATTTTTTTTGGAAAATTATATATATATATATATATATATATATATATATATATATATATATATATATATTAAGCTGGCCTGATCATAATGAGTCAAACAACTCATACTAATGTTATGTGTGATGTTAAATTTATTATTAAATGTATAACAATTGGCTATAGTAGATGATATGGTCTGGTCAACTACATGGAAAGAGAAATAAACATTTAACTATGGTTGAACCTGGGCCTTCATGTAAGATGCTAAGGACAATGTGATAAAGTACTCGACCCATGAGAGCACCCATCTACAGTAAGCTACTTTAAGACTCTCATACCAAATTTAGATGGCATTTAGATCAGTTCATGCATGTCCATCACACTCCCTCTCTATCAGGGTCATTGCCTCAGAATTCAAACTCTGGAAGAATCTGTGTTCAACTCTTTTAACAGGCGACATTTCAGATGCTAACGCCAAAACTTCTTGTGAAACAATTTTCCTAAATCAAAATCATTAATATCAGGCTATGTATGTATATATTCAATCCTAGTGAGAAATGCACATGGTATTTTATTCTTTGTGCATTTTATATTCATTTATGTTATTATAATTTATGTTAGAATTTAGCACCTCAACTCTAACGGGCGTAAATAGCAATTGTAATGCAAATTTCCATTCTTTCCCTGGTTATATCATCATCAACCATTATCAATCCACTGCAGGATTAAGGTCTCTCCATGTTTAATCCATCTTCTCTGATCTTTAGCTTCTCTTCTCCACAACACGCCTGCACATTTTCTTATTTCATCCATCCATCTCACATATGGTCTCTTTCTGGGTCTTTTACAATCTCTTGGAATCCAGTTTAAAATTTCAATTGTCCATCTATTATCATCTCTTCTAGCAATATGTCCAGCCTAACTCCATTTCAATCTTTTAATTTTTTCAATAAGGTCAGTAACACCTGTTTCTAGTCTTACCCATACATTGTGTTTTCGATCTCATCTTGTTACTCCCAACATACATCTCTCCATACTCCTTTGACTGGTCTGAAGTCTCTGTATTGCTCTTCTATTAAGTGTCCAATTCTCAGATCCATAAATAAGAACTGGTAAAACACATTTGTTAAAAACCATCCTTTTCAAACACAAGTTATTTCTACCAAAAGCACTCCAATCAAGTTTAATTCTGTGATTAATTTCCTTCATTATGTTTCCATCTGTATTAATAATCTGACCAAGGTATTTGTAACTGTTAACTTCTTCTAATTCTTCATGATCAATCTTTATTTTCATATTTTGAGCAAATTGATTAAACATTACTTTAGTCTTTTTAATATTTATCTTTAGACTTACTTTTCTACTTTCATCTGCTAACTCCTGCAACATTTCCTGCAGCTCTGAAGCATTATTTGCAAAAACAACTACATCATCTGCGAAATCTAAATGACTTATACTCTCCATTTACTTTCCCTCCTTTAGTTTTCCATTTTAATCCACAAAATACTTCTTGCAGCACTGCTATAAAGAGTTTTGGAGATATGGAATCACCTTGTCTTACACCTTTCTCAATGTTGATTTTTCCAGTAACATTATGTAATCTAAGTGTTGCTGTTGCATTTTTATAAATATTCTTTAAAATATGACAATATCCTGGATCTATACCTTGATGATCCAATGCTTTAATCACTGAAGAAATGTGTATAGAATCGAATGCCTTTTCATAATCTACAAATCCAAAACATAATGACAACTCATATTCGTTTGTCCTTTCTATGACTTCTCTCAATACCTGGATATGATCTATTGTACTAAAACCACTTTTAAATCCAGCTTGTTCTCTTGGTTGGTGGAAATCCAAAGTTCTCTGTAGACGAGTTGTAATTATCTTGGTAAAAATTTTATATAAAACTGATAAAAGGCTGACAGGTCTGTAATTTCTAATATCTTCTTTATCACCTTTTTAAAATATTAATATTATTACTGCATTCTTCCAATCTTCCGGTAGATCTTTATCATTTAGACATTTGGTATATAACTTTGCTGAAATTGCTTCTATTTCTTCACCTGCTTCTTTTAATATAACAATTGTAATTCCATCATTTCCTGGAGCCTTTCCTTTTTTCATACACTTAATTGCATGTCTCACTTCTTCATTTAAAATTCTGGGCAATTCGGAAGATGTAATAGATATAGGAGGTACTTGTTCTTTATTACTATATAATTCTTGATAAAAATCTTCTACCAATTTCATGATGTCATCTCTCTTTTTAGTAATAATTCCATCTTTTTTTTATTTATTGCAGATATAAATTTCCTACCAATACCAAAATGTTGTTTAACATTCTTGAGACTTTTATTTTCTTCTACAGCTTTCCTTGCTATTTCACAGTTATACTTTCTTATATCATTTTCAACTCTTTTCCGTACCATTTTACAAACTTCGAGATATTCAATTCTTTTTAATACATCATTTTTATATATCTTCATATTCCTTCTTTTCTTCATAAATTCTCTAGTCTCTGTAGAAATTTTATTAGTCAATTGCTGTTTTTTTCTACCAGCTATGTTTGTTGCAGTTTTTAAAAGTGTATCAGTTATTTTCATATTAATTTCATTCAAATCTGAATCATGTTCAAAATCTCCTGACACTTAAAACCTATTTGTAAGTTCTAATTTAAATTCATTAGAATGTTTCTGAAGATTAGGAATATCAACTGTAAATATTGTTTTTCTTAACAATTTTTGTCTTTCTAGTTTTACATTAACACACATCTTGTACCTTACTAATCGATGATCACTTCCTGTGTTAAATCTATTAAGAACATTACAATCTTGAAATATGTATTTTCTGTTAGTCAAAATATAATGCAATTCTGCTGTACCTTCATTTGGATGCTTCCATGTCCATTTCCTTTTAACATTTTTTCTCAAAAAATGAATTCATAATATAAAGTTTTTCCTTTTCTGCAAACTCCACAAGTTTAGGTCCTCTCTCATTTCTATTACCATAACCAAAATTACCTACAGCAATTTCATCTTTCATTTGTCTACCAATTCTAGCATTAAATTCTCCCATAACAATTTTAAAATGTTGTTTACTCTGATCAAAAGCCTTTTGTACATCCATATAAAAATCTTCTACTACTTCATCACTATGAGAACTTGTTTGGGCATAAACCTGAATTATCTGCATTTGGTATCTGCTATTAAGTTGTATAACTAATCTTGCCACTCTGTCCAATACACCATCATTCTCCACAATATTGTTCTTCCACTTTTTATTTATAATGAATCCTACTCCACTAGTACTTCCAATATGTGTGCCTTTATAATAGAGTATATGTCCACTTTTTAAATCCATTGTTTCTTCTCCTTTTCTTCTAACTTCACAAAGTCCAATAATGTCCCATTTAATATAAGACAGTTCTTTCTCTATTTCTTGCAATCTTCCTTCACTTGAAAGTGATCTGCAGTTGTAAATACCTAAATAAAAAGTTGTCATCAAATGGCAACCTGGGTCTGCAATCACGGTATTCTTAGCACTCTCCACTTCAGCCACCAACTGCTGCCTTGGTTGGTGACTTTACAGCCTCCTGGAAATAAGGGTCATGCTTTATTTTTGTCTTTCATAATTGTATATATGTATTGGAAAAATATTTATCATTTACACAAACATTCATTCTGTCTTATCAGGCACTGAGAAAAAAGACTATGGTGTCTCTTGATCTTAAATTCAGAGGTAAAAAGTCAATAAACTCACCATGCTGGCTAATGCGTGTTGGTGACCAGCCCATCCATGTTCATATTCTATATGAATAATCACATAGTAATAACAGCTGCAACAACAAGAAAATAGAGAGTGGACATTAGGAATTTGCCCTGTTCAGTTCCTTTAAGGCTTCCAAGAGGAATCAAAGGGTCTCCTTTCAGTTAATAGCAAACTTTTTTCTGCAGCCATATATATATATATATATATATATATATATATATATATATATATATATAT
This sequence comes from Epiperipatus broadwayi, assembly GCA_028023455.1. Lineage (NCBI taxonomy): Eukaryota > Metazoa > Onychophora > Udeonychophora > Euonychophora > Peripatidae > Epiperipatus > Epiperipatus broadwayi. The sequence continues at coordinate 1,002,670 of JAQFVV010006481.1, read as the reverse complement.
ATATATTCATTTATATATATATTTATTTTAACTATATATATATATATATATATATATATATATATATATATAATGTTCCATTACATTATGATGTTTCAATAGACTAGCATCCGACATTGTCAAGGATAAAGAAATTATTAATTATTAAAATATATATTTATTATGCTTATAATTTGCGCCATTTGTAACGAAAATGAATAAATAAAGATAAACTGACAAAAAGGTTGATAAAAGGCTGTTACTTTATGACTGATTACAATCTATATACTGATGAGGGATTCAATAACTAAACACTAAACAGGAGATATATGTTCTAGCGGTTCATTATTTGTAACCGAGTAAATTAAATGAGAAATGAATTCACTGTGTTAGCTAAAATACAATTTATAATTAAATAAGGATAATGCTAACATATAAATAAGAACACATGCATATCATGCTCTATTTGGGTGTCCATTTATAATTAATTAAATATAACATTATAGCCCGTTTGCAACTATCCTAAACATTAATTATGTTACGCTAATAATGAAATAAATACATTATCTCATTTCTTCATATAAAATAACAACAATGAAAATTAAAACTATTATCATTAAAGATTTAGAATATTTAGATATTGGGAAGTCATTTGAACAATAAAACATACTGGCCATTGTTATCAAATAAAAGAATATTAGATATAGCAACTGAATAAAATTATCCACTGTGAGATCCCTGGAGTGTCTTATGCTTATATCCAATACTAGGTTTTTTAACCAAGAATCCTTCTCATTCCTCTTTCCATGTATATACAATCATTCATGGTCACATGCACACACTGGTGCTATTTATAACAACGTATAAAAATATCATATAAACTTAATATCATTAAGTTGGAAAGGGATTAATTCACTCTTTATTCAGTTTAGCTAATTCCATGTGTTTTCCCACGAGCGCCATTAGATTGTTTTAAATCTAGATAAATATCTGTTTAGAGTGTACTGAGTTCAAACTCATTCCAGTAAATTTTTACTACACATGACTTGGATGACTAATGAATAAAAAAAAGACATTCTTATATTTTATCTATATCAATAAAATTACAAGATCCCAATATTATGAAAATTTATATTATAGATCAAAGACTCTTATAGATATTACTAGCTCATTTTATGTATATTGATGAACAGACAAGTACAATCTTATTAATGGCTTCTAAACAAGCATCGTGAAGATCATTATTGATATTGATGGCTTTTAACTATATTATTTATCACAATATAAAGGTAATAATGATGATGATGATAATAATGAGGATGATCATATCATAATAATAATTATAATAATAGTGATGATGATACGGGCCATAGCTTTAAATAAACTCACAACAATAAGTTTATCTTTATTAACTCATAGGCATTTTTTTAAAAAATCATTCCTTTGTCAAAATGGGATATTAATATTACATTCACTAGCATTTATATACGTTTATATTTATTTATTCCAAGTACCTTTATAGTTAAAACTAGGATTTAATAATACTAGTGATAATTTCTGATCATCACAAATCTCTATGCATGATATTCAACTTTCTACAAATCCTTATTTACTAAATATATTAATTATGTTAAACATTAGATTTAATAATTATAATTTATTAATGATGATGGCGATCATAATTCATGTACAGTACCATGTTTCAAAGGTGTTTTAATCAATAATATGATATCCATCTTTGATGAGGATGATCAAAACTCATGAGCACAACATAATTTTAGCTTCTTATTATCCACCTATAATTATTAAAATTTGGTCATTACCAAGCTTAATCTCTAAATGTAAATCAACATTCTAGTTTACTTAACATTTTGCGAGCGCTTTCTTAATATTTGCGAATGCTGATGATTCTTAATATCTGCAAGCGATGATGATGATGATCATTTAAAACAATAGAATTAACACAAGAATAATACAACAATATTTTTAATAAGAACTCGGAAACCAATTAAGATATACAATTATATTTTATTAATACTATTACTCTTTCTTTCTTTAAATTCAAATTTACTAAATACATAAATGGCTTATTATTACAATAATTCAATACAAAACTAACACAACATTTTATATACAAGTTTGTCATTTTGGATAATTTTAAAATAAGCTGGCTTAAAATGACATTTAAAAAAATATTTCATGGAATGCTTACTTAAGACTTTCCTAACTTATTATATCATAAAAATAAATTTCATATGTAACCTGTGTTTTTTTTCACTTCCATTTATATGTAAGCTTTGCTTTATAATTTACCATATTTCAACTAATTATGTATAACCTATTCTTTTGACATGTTTGTATAAGCAGTTACGCATGCACACATTTGGTAATGTTAACATATATGTTTAAAATGTATACCCCTATATTAGAGATTAGTATAAAATTACATATATAAAAAATATTCTTGCAACCTTTTAGCAAAATAAAATAAAATACATTATATCAATTTTAATATGCAACAAGATAAAAAAACAAACATTATAAATGCATATAATTATAGGTTGCTCATTATCCTAACAAATGAAGAACAATAAAATAAAATAAAAACATTTCAATATTACAATATATAATATAAAAAAAATAATAAAAAGTAATGAAAATTTAAGTTTAAAGATTTAAACTGTGTTTGTGTTACATTATGTGATATTGAGAATAACTATCGATAAACAAGCCTTTAATGTTTCTGTATCAAAGCAAAAAAAATAATGCTTTGACCAAATAAATTAAGGTTTACTTTTAATAAGCAATAATAAAAGATCTGTTAACGAAAGTTCATAGTTACCCGATTACTTTCACTTCTTATAAATGTCCTGAGTTTGAATTTTCAGACTGCTCCATTTAAAAAAAAATTATTGCAGATACTTTTAAGATAAACATGAACCAATTGACTTGCTTATTTCTACAATTTTAAAATTATTTATTGTTGATACTTTTGATAATGCTGAATTCGTTGACTGGCTTGCTTCTACCATTTCAAAAAGAGTTATTTCAAATACGTTTAGATAAGTATGAACTTGAGGATTTGCTTGTCTCTATCATTTCAAAAAAAAAATTGTTGTAGACACTCTAGGTGACTATGAGGAAAATTCTAACAAAAATTTGGTTGATAGCTTAATCAAACCTGGTTATAAGGCCTTTATACATTTTTCTTTTCCTCTTCCTCCCCCTTCTCCCTCCATCCAAAGGTAATGAGCCTATAATGGACCAGGAGCCAGAAAAGAAGCATTTCAAATAGCTTGTGTGGTTGGCTTTAAACTCCATCATTTTATTGGTTATTATTTGACTGGTATATGAGTCCATAGACAGATCAGTGATTTTAACCCATGATAGGAATTTCAGGAAGCAAAAGAATGGTTTTAGCAATGCAAATTCATTGTATTATACACAGCAAAATATATTAATATCATTTCAAAGAACTGTTAATAACTTCTTCAAAGAAATTCTTTTTTTTCCTTTTCTCTCTCCTCTTAACATTGCTGGGAATTACTTATATATATTCACATCTTCATCTATACTGACTTTAAAACAAGAGTCATCGTTTCTTCCTCAATTTTTTTAAAGAGTAAAAAAAAATCAAATCGTCACTCTCTTTATATAACATAGAAAAAGAAAACTGACTGCCACATCTCTCCTTCAATAACATTGAAAAAATTGACTGTCCACTAAAAATTGAAAAAAAACTGACTGATCTTAGTAATATTAAAGATTGACTTTCTTTTAAAATTACATATTGTTAGATCACTCTCCTCCAAACAAAAAAATTGAACTGCCTTCTAAAAATTGAAAAAACTGACTGATCTTAGTAATATTAATGATTGACTTTCTTTTAAAACTACATATTGTTAGATCACTCTCCTCCAAACAAAAAAAAAGAACTGCTCTTTCAATATTATTTCACTCAGTTTTATTTCAAATTTCTGACCAAAAAAAAAGGCCAGCTGCAAATCATGTTATCTTGAGACAAACAAAGATCAAAAGCTTCACATGTTTGATGGTCTGTCACAATTTTACAAGAAAATTAATAATCATGTTTTATTACATCAAAGCACCCCTTTTCTAAAAATTATCTTAGATACAGATAACGCAAACAATAAAGCTGGCAATCTATAGTCATTACAAATAGGTGTAAAAGCATTTTTGTTTTTATACAGACATTAACACCTTATTTAATAAGAAAATATAATAAATCAATATTAAATATTATTACCCTCTCTCTTTACAACTGCTTATTCATTAATTACTTATATAGACTATATAATAATATATACACACATAAATCTCTCTCTCTCTCTCTCTCTCTCTCTATATATATATATATATATATATATATATATATATATATATATATATATATATATATATATATATATATATATATATATATATATATATCATCATTATCAACCATTATCAATCCACTGCAGGATGAAGGTGTGTGGAACATGAGAACATATATATATATTCTACCGGTCAGAATTGTATCTTAACTCAACATGATTCACAGCCTGGGTAAAAGTACCTTGAATCCAACTGTTCATGATATCAAAGATAAAGAATACTTATGGATTCTGCCTTGTTTACCCACTCTCTAAATCTGCAAACTAATTAACAACATTTTCGAGGCGAGCAATTAATCTTTTCTACACTCTGTTCCACTAGCATCAACGGTAGAGCATGGATCTCAACTAATCCGTATGTATAATTCTAATTATTAACTTTAATTTAAATATGTGTGTGACCTTGAGTCATCAGATAGCAGCACAATAAACAATTAGAAAATACTAATTTTAGAATGAAGAAATAGAGACGAACCATAGCTAGTCTAATTTCACAGATATATATTTAATAAAACATTTTATAATTTTTCTAATGTCTCTGACTTGATTTTATACAATTATTTAATATATATTTGTATTCTGTTATTTATTATGCATCTGGCCAGAGAGCGGTATAATTTATATGACAATCTAACAAATGTAAACGATTATCGATTTGTGAGAGACACCCGCCCAACTCTGAGATATAGGAATGAATATTTTTAAAGAGCTATTTTAATTATAATTTTATTATGTTTGATTTTATTTTAAAAGAGAAATGATTAACTCAAACTATAGGGATTGGTGTTCGAGAGAGAGATACATTTAAAATATAAATGGATCGCGATATTCACAAATAAATATTTCAAACTTTAAAATACATAAATCAGTCAGATTATGGTCAATCCACCATAATGTGCTCAGACAAAGGAACTTTAACAAATCCCAGTATTCAATATTGTATCACTAGCATAGACTCAATTTACCTGCCCTGTTTCTGTGACACCAAGAAATAAAGAAAAATTGTATGTGACCATTGGCAAACTTAAAATATTAGAGATGAAAGAATGAGAATCGCCAAGGTTAGCTAAGCTCCGCTTGCCTCGGTTCTTCCCATTTTAGCTTTCATATCCTGATGAAAACATTATGGCCAGTGAAATTATCACGTGGTCTAGTTTTTATCTAACAGTAATCACACAGAACAAAAGACAAGTAATTAAGTAAAAAACCAGCAAGGCAAAATACAAGTACTGGAATATATATTTTAGCATTTAAATTTGTAATTGTGCTGAGCTATAAAGATTACATAAATGCATACGGGTCGATCAAGATCAGACCAAACAAAAATAAAATAAGTATTAATTATTATTAGGAATATTTGTAATGTTTGACACATATATCCCCTTCAACCCAAAATCCCACTAACAATTCAGATGACATTCTATTTTTCTCTTATTATTTAACATAAATCTAATTTTCTAAACCCCCCCCTCCCTTTCACTGTTTAAAAATGAAATAATTTAACTAATTAAACTCTCATACTTGAATCACGTCTCCTCACACCTGAACCGTGTATGTATAAATATATATAAAAAAGAAACCATAATATAATAGGTTTCATCTCGACAAAATTAAGGTTGCTCCAAGTATTTATCTTTCAGAACTAGAGAATTATTTATTTACCAACAAACATTGGTCGGGAAATAACAGCGAATATTTATTTAAGTAAAGCTTTTGTCGAGATGGAACAAAATTGGCATATATTCATTTCATTTTAAGTAATTAATAATAATATTTCCTAAACAGCATTAGAAGGAAGTTTAGTATTAAGAAGAGGCCTAATTTTAAGACAGATAGAAAGAGGGCAAATACATTAGATTTTAATTAATAGCAAGAACAGTTTACAGATTATTAAATTAAATATGTAAATTACACTTTAGAAGACATTACAATTAGCAAGAGTTACATATTTCAATGGAGTTTAGAAGAATAAATTAAGTAGTTAGAAATAACAATTTTGAAGCATATTACCTAATTTATTACGAGATCAAGTGGATGTTGGAATCCAACGATGAAAAATGAATTTCCACACAGGCATAGCTAGCTATGAATTGAATAAAGAGTTCAACAGTTCATTTTGATGAATTTTCTCCGGCATGAGGTATTGGACGATCATCTTTAGGACAGTGGGAACTGGGCAAGTTAAAATTTGTCTACCCAACTATCATACTTTGGAACATTTTCATGATTATTTTAAAATTTTGGCTGACGTAGATTTGCCAGTCAATGGCTGACAAAATCTGGGACTCAACTGGCGTCTATTGTTTTCTTTGGCTATTTATAACGTTTTAACTGTTTTTGGAAAATTCCCTTTTTCATATGGTCCAGGCTAATGACAATGAACTAGCATACCTAAAGTATAGTGGTATTGTATTCTTGAGATAAACTTTCGCGATAAACCCAATGATTTAATTGTTTCAAATATATTTTTAATTAAATGTAGATTTGCAGAATTTATATTTCAAATAATCTTTTCTATTTTAATTTTACTTTAATTAGAAAATTCATTACCATTTTGTTAATGGATTTTCTTTTGTTTGAACGCTACGGAATATATTGATTTTTATAAAAGTCTTCGTCTGTAATTCTATATATATATATATATATATATATATATATATATATATATATATATATATATATATATATATATATATATATATATATATATATATATATATATTATACTTATATATAAATCTAACTGGGCCCCTTTAATATTTATAGTAAAACATTTTAACAGAAAATTAATACTTTGATAACTTATTTACTGGCCTAAATTTTAAATGTAGATAAAATGGCAGACGGACAGTTTTACAAACATCGTAACACGCATGGATCAGGTTTGACTCCTTGTCTAGTAATCTAGAAAGCCATGAAGCCTGGATCTGGCCCTACAGATCCATCTGCTTCAATATATATATATATATATATATATATATATATATATATATATATATATATATATATATATATATATATATATAAGGTTGTATGATATAATACATCGTTACTCTATTTTTTAGAGATTATAAGGAATAAGATACAATTTGTAGAGATGGCTATTAAAACGGATCTGGGATTATTTAGGGGTTTTAGGATTGTTTTTGTTAATATAGAACTGTAAAGTCATTCTAATTATTAGCTACTGTTATACTTACAGTGATATATTCTATTAAGTGTCTAATTGTTTAGTAAATTTGTCAGTGTTTGTCTATCTTTAATTTCATATTCTATTGGCTAGATAATACTCTTTTAATTGTAGGATTCTTATTATCTTATGTTATAATAGGTAAATTACTGCTCTCGTGATGCCGATGACTCGCGAATTCATTCTTAGTATTTTTAATTCAAAAATATGTAAAATGAATTTTCGACGGATATTAATTATCTACATGGTTTATTTTTTGACTGGAAATTCTTTAGGTTTGTATCTTCTTAGTTTGCAAAGTTTATGTTATAAATATTTACTTAGAAAAAAGAAAATGATTAATTTTAACTGAAATATAAATTATACAAAAAAAAAAAGTACTTTAACTATTATCAAAATATTTGTTTTACTCTTTTACGTTAGCCCATCATTTTCACACAACCGCATTCAAAAATATATTTTGGAAAAATGTAAAAAAAATGCATTTTTCATGTAACAGTTTGATTCAAACCATGTCTCAGGGATATTGTAGAACGTTGTTAATCTGCCATTAATTATATAAACTTATGTATCCTGTGTGACAGACTATCTATCTATCTATCTGTCTGTCTATCTATCTATCTATCTATCTATCTATCTATCTATCTATCTATCTATCTATCTATCTATCTATCTATCTATCTATCTATCTATCTATCTATCTATCTATCTATCTATCTATCTATCTATCTATCTATCTATCTATCTATCTATCTATCTATCTATCTATCTATATATCTATCTATCTATCTATATATCTATCTATCTATCTATCTGTCTATCTGTCTATCTGTCTATCTGTCTGTCTATCTATCTATCTGTCTATCTATCTATCTATCTATCTATCTATCTATCTATCTATCTATCTATCTATCTATCTATCTATCTATCTATCTATCTATCTATCTATCTATCTATCTATCTATCTATCTATCTATCTATCTATCTATCTATCTATCTATCTATTAATACGTATACGTCTAACTTTTGGAATATTTGCTAGACTAGTTTAAGTCAATTTATTTACATGTAATACAAGGAGGTGGTACCATACACATTAATTTACATTGCTACATACTTAGATATGCTGTTTTCGTATTGGCCGATGATTATTTGGGTTCCTGTTGATGTTTTTTTTTTTTTTTTACTCCTGTTTAAAATTTATTGAAACAGTATCTTATATTTGATTGGGTCAGCCTTTGACAAGGATATAAATTGTTCATTCACTTTCAAAATAAAATGTATGTTATATTTATATAAAATACATTTTTTTAAAAAAAAAAATTCTATAAAAATATTATATTGTGAGAAATATTTTCCCCAAACATAAATTCACAAGTTATTTTGTTAATAAGTGTGGTATAATACTTGGTGAATATATAATATTAAAAATCTCAAATTATAATACCATCTGATGTGTACATTTTAAAGTTAAATATTAATTTGTTAAAACGGATAAAGTAGTCACATACATCATATTTCCAGCTTCTATATTTTAAATTATAGTAGAACAAATATATCTGTTTAGATAACTTTATGTAATGGTGATGCTAGAAATAATTGAAAAAAAAAAAAACAAGTTATGTCAATGATCATACTGTTAAAATTATACATATTTTTCTGCTTGAAAATTTAAACAATTATTAAAAAAAAAAACAGTGATACTTTTATGGGTATAGTTTGAGTAAAATCCTAATAAGAAAAATAAAGCATTTGACCACCATCATGTCAAGTAGATTTGAACAAGTCTTGGTTATTATTCCTGCAACCTAGGAAATGTAAGACGACATTTTCCATATGCGATAAAGGCATAATGTTGCGAATGTTAAATAAACAGCTACAATTTGAGTTTTTTATCTCATCGAAAAACGTGTTTTTGAACGTGTCAATCGAAGCTATTATATAGCTGCATTCTTGGATATTTTGGTATTTTTTTTTTGATTTAAAAGTTTACTGTTTGTATATTTTACAGTTACCATTTGTTATTGTTGTGAATTTGTTTTAACATTTCTAATTTCAACTCTTATTTACTTCTATGTTTTTTTTTCCCAATTTCAACTTGATAATTGATTGACTTCTGCGTTTTTAAATTTTTGAATTACTAGGTGTTATTATTTAATTGTAATTGAATGAAGATGTTGAATTTGTTATTTGTTTATTCAAAAAAATACATTGTCTGGTAGAATTCCATTTAGTTCTTGTACTGGGTAACTACTTGTTCCACAACCCTTTCAGAGGGAGAAGGACGGGGGGGGTGCTACTGATAATCGCCATTTTATATGCAAGTATCGTCTGCATAAGTATATATTTCATAGAATATATTTTTTTTACTTTAATAAAAATATATATTTATGTTGGCTTTTTTTTTGCTCCTGCAATAGGGACCACTATTTTTTTTGTTGACATTGATCGAATTAAGTAAGTGTCAAAAGTTAGTTTGTGTAGGTGTAGAATTCATAAAAGTACATGTATATATCGTAATATTTTTTTTTTTTGTAAAACTGAATTGAATATTATTTCTGCAACCAAGCAAAGAAAGGAGGAATTTTCACATTCGTATCAAAACATTGCTAACTTTCTAATGATTTTGTAATGTTTGATTTTGCCAAAATAACAACATTAAGAAGTTAGCAGTCTATTGATACGAATGAGAAAAGTCCCCCTATATTTTCATGATTTCAGGAATAATACCCAAGTACCCTTGAAGAATAATACATTTATATATTGAAACTCATACATTAAATATATTGGTAATTCAACAATCTTGGAAAATGATACCTTTTATAGTAAGACTGCATTAATTTGCAAATAGACCAAATAAATCTACATGTTAATAGAAAACATTGAAAAACTGCAAAATTTATATTACACACACACACACACACACACATATATATATATATGTGTATATATATATATATATATATGTATATATATATATATATATATATATATATATTGAAATGCTGGTGAAAGGAATTGTCTCATTTTTGAGATTTTAATTTGGCTATAGAAATGTTTTATAAATTTCGGGACAATACTGGTGTAATATAATACTTTCAATAAGTCTTTTTAAAACGTCTTTAGCACATTTTTTAAATCAGTAATATTGAAATTATAAGCTAAACTTCTTGTTTGGAAAATATTACATAATATCGTAAAATAATAATTAAAAATATTAGTGGCATAGCATTTAATAAAATGAAATTACAGACTTTACATGCTTACACTTAACATAGGTTCCTAGAAATTGTTTTCAAAATTCTGGTAACCAAAGGTGTTACTGCTTTGAATACCACGCTCTTCCGGTTGACTTTTGACATATATTCTATGGAACTAAGGAATTGTATGAACACTTTTAAATCCTTTTATCATCATTTAACAATTAGCACTTCACTATTGAAAGAATATACTTTGATTTTAATCCACTTTTTTATCCCGTACTTACTCATTTCTAAACACCCCAAGAAAATTCTACATTTCACAGATTGTTGTTTCCAAGCTTGTCACTGTCTCTTATGATCAATTTTAAAACTTCGATCATTTGTATATAATAATTTCATTTGAAAATTATCCAAATTAAACCCGTGTCCGATTTTTATTTTTGTCACTTAAGTTAATAATATTTATTTCATCATTTTACCAAAATATAACAGTTTGCAATTTTTTGTATTACGTCTAACATACACTCTTCTTAGTTCGATTAATGTCTCAATTTTCTGAATTGCATCTTTATTGTATCTAAAGCGTACTTTCATAACTAAGAAATGTTAAAACTTATTTATTAAAGCATATTTTAAATATAACAGTATACTTACTTTTAATATCAAAGTAGTTCGACCAAGATTATTCACACACTAATTTATTCTTTAATCAGTTTTAGCCATTATATTTTCATCTGTATTTTAATATATTTCAGTATTTGAAGTTTTTTTTTTTTTCTAATTCATAATATTTTATGTTTATTATTTATTCAGAAGAAATCCATTGAACAATAATTTAGACTTTTTATTCTTTATAATAATTCTGGATATCATTCATGCTTATGTTTTTAATCAGGAGTTGGAAATGAATCCTAGTTATATTACGGGCATGTCATCTATCTCACAATCAGAATGTAACGTCTTGCAATAATAGCATGTCACTCAATGCTATCTCGTGTTATTTAGAGTAATCGTCGATGATAATTTAAATTTTCTTCATTTATCAAACATTAAAAAATATATTTCTAATTTAATTGCATAACAATTTAGCTGTCACTACATTCAGTTATGAATCAAATAATATGAGAAGTGTTTGCTTGCTCACAGTGAAATCCTCTAGATAATAATGATAATATTTGTTACAAATAGTTCATAAAACAATCGCCTGGTTTATAAATTTAATAATACCATAACAAATATTAGTGACTTTCTCAAATCTATTCTTCCGCAAAGTTTTACTATTTTTTTCTTCATAGTTCTCCAAGAAATTGTGGAATAAAAGCTAATTGATAGAGAATGTTTAAACCGATATTAAGCCTTTCCATCTTGTTACCAACAAAAATCACAGTTTCACAATCTGACACACATCTCAAAACAATATTCCTTTATTTTACATTCAATGAAGAATATACAATTGAAGAATTGCACCAGAAAATGGAATTACTATTTTTAAACCAAATCTCAAATACATCAATAAGCCCAACTGGAGTTCCACCAACAGATTGGGAGCAATCCATGGGTGTGCATATGCTTTACAGAGAAAATCTTCCAGTGACTGTTGTATATTAATTTGGGAAAATACACATTAAGGTGAATGTAGGTAATCAATGTCACATTTAAGCTGTTGTAACAGATATGAAGGAGATAATTAAAGAAAATTTGATATTTGTTAGTACTTTGAACGACCAAAAATGCATAGGTTAAATTATTTTGATAATGTCGATGAAGTCTTATTTTTTTTTTACTCTATAATATTTTAGCAACAGTTTTGAAACTCTAATATTATTACCAAAAACAACCACATATTTTCAAACTATATGCCTTTAAATAACCTTCATTCTTTTAAATCCTTAACTTCCCATTATAATGCAATAATACATATTTTAAATTGCAGAAAAAGTTTTTGAAATCATCTTAGCGATACAATGGATTCACTTTATTTTTGTTACATTTTGATAATTATGCTATGTAATATGACAATAAATAACTTCTTTATCTTGATAAGTCAAGTATATAAGCACTAGAAATATTTACAAAGTCAAATAACTTTTTAATATGTTAATCCTTAACATAATGACAATTTATATCCATCAGATCATTGTATAATTTATCACAAAACTGGATGTCACATACTATTTCGCAATTACATTTATCAGCAGCATAGTTTTTGGAAAATTGGAATCATCTGCTAGTTTCAAAGACTAGCCATTAGTTTGATAAATATTATGTATAAAACTAATAGAATAATGATAAGCTTGTAAAATATAATATCTATTTCATCATATTTTCTACAGATTACATTATTTTCTTAATCTAATATATTTCTTTTTTTTTTAATATTAAGTATGTAGATCTGCCTATAATTGTTCAATTTTTATTTGTAATATTTTTTTTATCATATATATATAATTATAATTGAAATAATATTTTTAAACGGTTTATAAACAATTCAAACAATCTTTAAATCCGCAGAAGTACTTTCGGTTACTTTCAAACCTGCCTCAACTGCTATTAAATTCAAAAACTAAAAGCGGAAGCAAACGTCATCAATTCAAATTCCACGAATCTCGTATTTTAATGTTAGAAGCTTGTCGATTTATCAAATGTGTTTTATTCCTGTTTATAAAAATTGCCTCTTTAATTTTTCTTTTACTATGGTTTCTCTCTTCATGAAGAATTTTCACATTTTCAAAATTAAATTTAAATTTATGTTTACATGTTTTTTCATGATCAAAGAAAACTGAAGAAGATATTAAATCACCATTATTTTTATTTTTTACACGCTTATATAACAATTCGTGTTCCTTCAATCTTTTCTCAATGTTGCACCTAGATTCACCTATATATGATAGCATACAATCACAAAAAATTTGATATATGACATTACTTTTTTGCTTGATAGGTATGACATCCTTAGAATTATTAACTAATTTGTTAATATTGTTTGGAACGTAGAATGAAACATTAAATACATTCTTATATAAATCCTTAAAAAATTTTACTTGTGGATTTGAAATAAATGGAATAGATATCCATTTTTTATTATTAATCTTCATTTCTTTTAAATTATAATTTTTTTTAAATTGACTTAAAGTATTGTTTATTTGTTCCATTTTATAACCAACATCAAGCAATTCCTTGGCAAATACCTCAATATTTTTCAATTTATTACTTTGGTAACGACATAATTTTTCATTTCGAAACAAAAAAGATTTAAAACTTGCCATCTCATGCATCATTGGTACTTTTGATTTAAAATTTATATATCCTCTTTTTTGCAATGGCTTAATTATTAGTTTATAATTTAATATACTGTTATCTCTTGTGATCATTAAATCTAAATAGTTAATCTTATAATCCTGTTCTTTTTCAATAGTCCATTTCAAGCCATTCAATTTATTTAATTCCTCTATAAGCAAATTTATACTATTAATGTTTCCACAGACAAAAACATCATCCACATATCTTTTGTAAATTTTAATATCTCCAAAAATACACATATTTAAAATATTACTCTCATATGTAGATAAAACGAAATTGCAAACTTGTGCAACTACAGGCAATCCCATAGGCCAACCTTTGGTCATTTTATAATATTGACCTTCAAAAGATGCAACAATGTTATCATTAAAAAATTTTAAAGAGTCAATGATAAATTTTATCATATATTTACAAATATTTTTATTTTTTAATGCATGTTCAATTATTTTTATGGAATTCATTCTATCAATAGATCCATACATTTCTGTAACATCCAATGAAGCAATAATATCATTTTCATCAATAATTAAATTTTAATACTATTTACAAAGTCAAATGATGAAGCAATAGTATTTTCTCCAAATCCTAAAAAGTCTTGTAAAAGTTTACCAATATATTTAGAAGACTGATATATAAAGGAACCACCAAAATCTATCATTACTCGCAAAGGATTACCTTCTTTATGTAATTTTATATTTGCAAAAATACGAGGACATATAACACAAGAAGGATATATCATATGCAAAAATACGAGGACATATAGCACAAGAAGGATATATCATATGATATATCCTTCTTGTGCTATATGTCCTCGTATTTTTGCAAATATAAAATTACATAAAGAAGGTAATCCTTTGCGAGTAATGATAGATTTTGGTAGTTCCTTTATATATCAGTCTTCTAAATATATTGGTAAACTTTTACAAGACTTTTTAGGATTTGGAGAAAATACTATTGCTTCATCATTTGACTTTGTAAATAGTATTAAAAATTTAATTATTGATGAAAATGATATTATTGCTTCATTGGATGTTACAGAAATGTATGGATCTATTGATAGAATGAATTCCATAAAAATAATTGAACATGCATTAAAAATAAAAATATTTGTAAATATATGATAAAATTTATCATTGACTCTTTAAAATTTTTTAATGATAACATTGTTGCATCTTTTGAAGGTCAATATTATAAAATGACCAAAGGTTGGCCTATGGGATTGCCTGTAGTTGCACAAGTTTGCAATTTCGTTTTATCTACATATGAGAGTAATATTTTAAATATGTGTATTTTTGGAGATATTAAAATTTACAAAAGATATGTGGATGATGTTTTTGTCTGTGGAAACACTAATAGTAATAAATTTGCTTATAGAGGAATTAAATAAATTGAATGGCTTGAAATGGACTATTGAAAAAGAACAGGATTATAAGATTAACTATTTAGATTTAATGATCACAAGAGATAACAGTATATTAAATTATAAACTAATAATTAAGCCATTGCAAAAAAGAGGATATATAAATTTTAAATCAAAAGTACCAATGATGCATAAGATGGCAAGTTTTAAATCTTTTTTGTTTCGAAATGAAAAATTATGTCGTTACCAAAGTGATAAATTGAAAAATATTGAGGTATTTGCCAAGGAATTGCTTGATGTTGGTTATAAAATGGAACAAATAAACAATACTTTAAGTCAATTTAAAAAAAAAAAATAATTTAAAAGAAATGAAGATTAATAATAAAAAATGGATACCTATTCCATTTATTTCAAATCCACAAGTAAAATTTTTTAAGGATTTATATAAGAATGTATTTAATGTTTCATTCTACGTTCCAAACAATATTAACAAATTAGTTAATAATTCTAAGGATGTCATACCTATCAAGCAAAAAAGTAATGTCATATATCAAATTTTTTGTGATTGTATGCTGTCATATATAGGTGAATCTAGGTGCAACATTGAGAAAAGATTGAAGGAACACGAATTGTTATATAAGCGTGTAAAAAATAAAAATAATGGTGATTTAATATCTTCTTCAGTTTTCTTTGATCATGAAAAAACATGTAAACATAAATTTAAATTTAATTTTGAAAATGTGAAAATTCTTCATGAAGAGAGAAACCATAGTAAAAGAAAAATTAAAGAGGCAATTTTTATAAACAGGAATAAAACACATTTGATAAATCGATAAGCTTCTAACATTAAAATACGAGATTCGTGGAATTTGAATTGATGACGTTTGCTTCCGCTTTTAGTTTTTGAATTTAATAGGCAGTTGAGGCAGGTTTGAAAGTAACCGAAAGTACTTCTGCGGATTTAAAGATTGTTTGAATTGTTTATAAACAGTTTAAAAATATTATTTCAATTATAATTACAATATTATTTTTAATTAACGGATATTTTTATTTATTTTATATATATATATATATATATATATATATATATATATATATATATATATATATATATATATATATATATATATATATATATATATTTATATATATATATATATATATATATATATAGAGAGAGAGACAGAGAATTTGAACTCAGATTTTCAAGCACCCTTCAACTATCCACACTATCTCATACAACCGATACACATGACCACACACATGTAGAAAAGCTTAATAATCACCAATGTACATATTCCATGCTAAACCAGCACTCATCAGTTGGTCCAGACTATCCTCTCATATATATATATATATATATATATATATATATATATATATATATATATAATCAATGCTCAGTTTATATTAAGTTAGCAAATCTTCATACTTTAATGGACAGGCTTCAATCCACTACAACCTCCAACTTTTCATGCCATCTATATCATTGAAAATCTGATGATGAAAACTCAAATCCCATGCTGATGCTAATATTATTGCCATGCTCATGTTAACCTGAAGTCACTCTGACCCCTCATTTATAGGGCAGTATCCATTAAATACATGAGGGGTCAGAGTGACTTCAGGTCAACATGGACATGTCAATAATATTAGCATCAGCATGACATTTGAGTTTTCATCATCAGATTTTCAATGATATCAATAGCTAAAAAGTTGGAGGTTGCAGTGTATTGAAGCCTGTCCATTAAAGTATGAAGATTTGCTATCTTAATATAAACTGAGCATTGCTTATATATATTTGTGAGTGATGATAGTCTGTACCAACTGATGAGTGCTGGTTTAGCATGAAATACATATATTGGTGATTATTAATCTTTTCTACATGTGTGTGGTCATGTGTATCAGTTGTATGAGATAGTGTGGATAGTTGAAGGATGCTTGAAAATCTGAGTTCAAATCCTCTATATTTACAATTAAGCTCCCAGGTTTGTGAAGAGTGCCTGTTTTTCATATATATATATATATATATATATATATATATATATATATATATATATATATATATATATATATATATATATATACCAATTACCTGGTATATCTTTAACATTTAGATTTGCCAAACTTTTATTTTATTTTCTTGGTAAGAAATGTTTATCCTCCTATTATCACAAACTACTTTAATTTCATACTATCAACCATGACACTTGCTGTCCTATTTGACAAGACCACAAATATTTTAACTTTAAATAAATACCAAAGTATCTAGTCAATGGCATAAAAATATCAAGATGCTTTTTCTTACTAAGCTTCTAGATATTTCTATGACTAACACTAATACTTAATAAACCTAAAGAAAATATCTATAATTATTGCAAACTTTATTTAATAATATCTACATTAAAATAAATTTACTTCACTATTAATTGATTAATGATATTCTACCATAACTTTAATGATTATCTATTTTTTAATAATTATTATTTTAATAATAATAATAATAATAATAATAATAATAATAATAATAATAATAATAATAATAATAATAATAATAATAATAATAATAATAATAATAATAATAATAATAATAATAATAATAATAATAATAATAATAATAATAATAATAATAATAATAATAATAATAATAATAATTTATTCATTTATTATAAAACAAATAATAAATGTATAATACAGTGAGATAAACTTCATACAAGAAAAATCTTGAGTGAGGAATTTAAATGTAATAACTAAAAACACTAATAACATACAAAAAAAGTATAAATATAACATAAAATATTAAAATTATACAGACATTACATTTGGCAGTTCAATCACAGTAATAAATAATTACAACACAACATACAGTATAAACAAACAAAAAAAAATAAAACAAAATAAAATAACACTAATAATTAGCATAATTTAACCAATGCTATAAATGTATTTTTTTTAAAAAAAATCAAATAACTAGTGCTCATTAAATTCACAGAACAATCTTTTATAAACATATTAAATAGATTTAGGACCATTATAACTATATTGCTTCCTACTAGATGTTTTAAAAAAAAATAGGTAAAGCTATCTGATATTTAATAGATAAACGAGTATTTACAACAGAAGATGTAGTATGCAAATGAAGTTTCCTACAATAAATATCATGAATCGCTCCATATTTATACAAAAGGAAAACATCTAGTATATTAAATGTCTCATAAATATCTTTAACAGATGTGACACATGATCTACCAAAAATGATACACATTGTATAATTCTATAATAATAATACCCTGCACTACACAATATATAGCTTGCTTGGCTTATATGGATGACATCACTGTTTTTCTCAATTCAAAAAAACAATTACCACAATTACAAAAAATCTTAAAGAATATATGCAACAATATAAATTGAAGTTTAATCCAGAAAAGACCACTGTTTGGTCTATGTTTACCGGAAAACCATGCACGTCCATTTACAAAGCAAAACAAATGTGTTTTTTACAATTCCCGTTTCATCTGGGAATAACCAGAATGAGGTGTTTAATACAAAATAGATTAAAAGAAGAAGCACAACACATTGTCACCTCCCTATCAAAAACATATCTCTCTATATATTCTAATGTCCAGCTAATAAATCAACTTATAATGACAAAAATAACATATTATTGACCAATAATAAAATTCTCAAAAGCTTTCAAAGGAAAGATTAAAACCATCTGTAACCAACTTTTATGGTCAAGAAAAGTGGTTGCATTATCAACAAAAAGACTAAATCAACCCCTTATTAAGAATGGTCTAGGTTTGCACAATATTGACATTTTTATACACAAAAAATAAGTAATCTAGTAATTTCCATTATGAATCAATTTCCAAAACTTAAATGCTTAATTCAAATTACTCCAACTGACAAATCACCCCCAACAAGGCTATATATATATATATATATATATATATATATATATATATATATATATATATATATATATATATATATATATATATATATATATATATATATATCATCAATCATCCATCAATATAAAACAACTTTTAACAGAACAGAGCAATATACACACAAATATTCATATTGGAACATTCACAAACAAATTCAACAGGAAAGAGACCTAAATGACAATACTCGGAATAAACAACAGAAAATTACTACATGAATAGAAAAAGTGGTCACTAGAACCCAAATTTTTGATTTCATTCTAAAAGTAAATTTCATTGCAATGCCAACAATATACTTCTTACACCATAAGAGGATGTATGTTTCAATAGACCCTTTTTGTGGACTATGCCACAAGGCTGAAGAGACCCTACAACACCTATTGTATCAATGTACTGCATTACACAATGTAAGAACAATGATGAGTGCAATATACCACCAGCAAAACATGACCATTTGTCAAATAATTAAGGTTTTTCAAGGCAGATCAATACCCAGAATTAGGGCAGCAACCTTTGTATTATATGCTTTTTGGTGTACCAGGTGTACCTATCTAATGGGCAACAACCCCAGAAGGCATCCATCCATCTTCTACAACAAACTAAACCAAATAAGGAATAGAGACAAGACAATAGCAAATCCCCATATTTATGCAGCTACTTCTTCTCTTATCAAACAACAATCAATGCTATAAGCACCAAAAATTCAAGAACACTGAAAATTCAATAACAATAAATACGGAAATAAAAAAAAAACAATGTTTTCCTCTCTCTACAATAAATAATTTTTTATGTAAAAATTATATCACTTTTTATTGAAAACATGTAACCGAAGACTATAAAAATGCTTGTATATAAAACCAATGGAAAAATCACTGTAAAAAAATCAATGTAAAATCAATGTAAAAAAACTCTGTATTTCTTCGATTAATAAACTTCCTTTTTTTGAAATAATAATAATAATAATAATAATAATAATAATAATAATAATAATAATAATAATAATAATAAAAATAATAATAATAATAATAATAATAATAATAATAATAATAATAATAATAATAATAATAATAATAATAATAATAATAATAATAATAATAATAATAATAATAATAATAATAATATCAACATTATCTCAGTTTATGATTGTTTCTTAATTAACCATTTAGTCAAATATGCTAAAAGCAAAGAAGGTATTTGTTTACATCTATACATAGTGCACTAGTCAAGAAAACTCTTAACTATCATAGTTATAAATAATACTATTTTACCTTTTTATAATTATATGATCTTCAAGGACTCAGACAACATAACCAATTTTACTTTGAATAAAATAATGATAATACATTATACAATCAATTAAAATAATCATCTGACTATTTGAATAATGACATTTTTTTCTATATGTAGAATACAGTCTTTACTTACAACTCTTGATCATAACAACTTGACACTAATCAATATATTTTTTAAAATATTTTACCTTTAAATAATTATTATACATTGACTTTTTACTATATTGATTGTTATGCAAGATTCAAATTTTAAAATTCGAAAAAAATTTGTATATATAATTATATACCAATAACAATCTAGGAATATGATGTTGTGATAATGAATCAAAATAAAAACATGACTATATTTACTTAATCAAATTAATATACATTAAAATGTATTATCATATTATAAACTTTATAAATTAAATATTATTATTATTTTAATTAATAAATAATTTTATAAACAACAAAATTAAATAATAGAATAATATAACATAACAGAATTATTTACAATGTATAATTATTTCTATTGTACATTACTATTTATTTGTAAATAAGCATTTATTTTTATATAGCGCAATGCCTACAATTGTATTACATTCAAATACCAGCCTTTCGAGCTAATTATGCATAAATACTATATATTGTATTGGAAAGGAAAATATTCATTTATTATTAACACTCGCAAAAAGCGCTTGCACAATTAGCTTGAAAGGCTGATATTTGAATGTAATTAATAATTTTTATTAATTATCTACCTTTGAAATATCATTCTTTAATTTTATTCCATTTACTTTTATAAATAAATATGCAATTTTAATTATATACTGTATGATAAAATTATATATATTCCATCTTCCTTCTTTTTATAAACTATAAATGTTTATATTAACTACATTATAATAATTTTCTTTCAAAAGTAACATATAATAATACTTTGACAATTTTAAATCTATGTGAGAATATAATGAGTGTATATATTTAAAATAAATGATATAAACTTCATATAATTAACACTAATGTCATCTTTTCTATGTTATGGCATTTATTTTTGTGATCTCTAATATTTTATTTAAAAAAATAGTTATTAAATATTGCCCCTCTGTTTTGTAATTACTTCCAATCATTAATAACAGTTTTATTACCTTAACTATTTTCAGAAATTCAGAAATATTATATCTTATACTTTCAGATCCTTAAAACATTACCAAATCCTTATCTAATTACTTGCTCCCATAATAAACAGTAATTATTTATTCAACTTAATTGTTAACTTTATATGGCAATGCTTTTATGATCATGCAACCATATATCTACTTGATATTTTTATCATAGATTTTATTACTAAACTTTATTTAATTTAAAAAAAGATCTTCATTATGAACATATGTATTATGTTCATCATCAAATTTATCATCCCTCGAGAGAAACTAATCCTTATCTTCACCATGTTATTCTGAATACAAAGATACTATATTTCTAAATATCATTAAAGCCAAGAAATTTCAAAATTATATATTGTAACATACATAATATTGAATGGAACAGAATCATTTACTAAATACCACCATCTAAATAACAATTATTTATTATTACCACAGAAGGATTCAGAGCTTTATATATAGCTATTATCATATGTTAGTAGTCATATTGTCATTCTAATTTTAATTGGAAATCATATCCGGGTGGAGTATGTGTCCAGTATGGATAGTTTGTGGAATTTATTGATTCAAGCTAACAGACCCAAAAATGATATCTGTAGTTTCTTTCTCACAATAACATTCCCATTCCACTCAAACCTATGACCATACATACCTTATTGATATTTTTCTCACAAATTTTATACAACCATTTCATCAGATTACCAATTCTCCCCATTCTCATCAATACAATTTATACAACACCTGACTTCTATTGTGCCACATCAATATCAACTATGCCATAATGAATTAACACCACATTGGTCCACCTAATTATTATAAAAGGCCACACATGATCATCATCATCTATGTCATTGTTTTCTTATCTGTTTCCTAAGTAAAATCATAAATTTGGGATATATGAGTAAATTTTTTGCTGAAAGACATAAGGGAGACAGATGGTATACCTTAAGCCTCGTATGTCACCTTCAATATTTAATCAAATCACATAATTTATATATACATATTCAATTTGATTATGGATGTGAGATTACTTTTATATAGTTCTATGATCAATTAACTAATGCTAATATAATGTCAACAATAATATTTATATTAATACTTTGTATAGTCTCAGCTATGATGGTGAATATCCCATGATTAACTAACACAAGCTATACCCACCATATATAAATAGGCTTGTATACTTGGTTTACTAGACTTATGATGCTAACTAAAACTGATGACAATTACAACCAACCACCCTCCTGATAATTACCAGGCATGTTGTTATCAATTAACAAAATAACTAAACTAAAAATAATGATAATAATAATGCTAAAGCAATAATATTAGGTAATTATGTTCATTAAGATTCATTTATTTTAATAATAAATTTTCAATCATGAAATGGACTTCAATCATAATAATTATCAGAACAGTACATAAATAAAAATTATTAAATGTATAAATAAATAAGAAATTCAAATGTATATACCCATATTTATGTAATGTAAGCTGGTATAATATGAAACAACCCAATAAAAAAAAAGATTATATTTAATATTTTCGCCCAGTTTTATGTACCATGTTGTCAAATGCAATAAAACAATCATTTGCAAGGTATGTGTGTATACACTTTCACACAGGTGCATCTATATTCTATTAATTTTTGTTCATGCAATGTAATACCTATTGAGCGTTAATATTTGATATGAACTATTCCTAATTTATCCTAACTAACCTATGATCATATATATATTCACATGCATACTTTGTGATATGATGGTTTATATAAGATAAAACATCTTTTTTTTCTCATCATTAAATACAAATAAAAAAAAATAAAAAAAAATTCTTTCAACCTTGAGCAAAGAAACATTTTACATCAAACTTAAATAAATAAATAAATAAATAAAACATTATAACAGAATGGGTAGTAGGTTGAATACTCAATCCTACCATTTGATGGCACTCTTTTTTGCCCAATTCATATCAATATACCAATTCACAGGAGATCTGCTTGTTTGCATAATCATGGGTGACGGTAAATCACCAAAGTTTTTTTTTACTACATAATATTATGCTAAAAGATTTTTTCATCTGGCTTTTAATTTTTTTTTTTGGTGGCGATGGTAAACCACCGAAGTTATTTTTAATTCCACCCAGGTTGTTTTTTTTTTTTTTTTAATAAACAAATACTTTGTTTTTAGATGATCTAAGAATGTTGGTTTGTTTGTGAATTAACGATTAACTGTCCATATGTTTTTTACATAATATTACTTACAGTAAGCCAAATTTTATTTTCGGCAAGGTTTTTTTTTTGGTTCGTTTTTTAAGAAACAAACACTTTGTTTTTAGATGATGTAGGGGAGTTGGTTTGCTTTTAAGTTATCGATTAATGTTCTATCGGTTTGTTTACATGAAAATATGGTAACAAACACTTTATCATTTTTAGATGGTGGAGGGGGGAGAGTTGGTTGTTTGCTTTTAACTTATCTTCTTTTTTTGTTGATGTTTGATTTGCTGAAAGACTTCAACAATTTGATACTTTTGAATAAAGCAACACTTGGATTTTTAGAGGATGTAGGGGAGAGGGGTTGTTTTGATTTTGAATTGTCATCTTTTTTTTTGGAGTGGGGGGGGTCATTTATTATGAGGCTTTTTTAAAAAAAAATCTTTACACTACAGAAAGCTTTATATGATAGCGAAAAGTCCTTCCTTAATTTTTTGGGCCTTTAATTTAAAAAAAAGACATAAACAGTTCATTTTTAAAGAACACTTTATTTTTAAGCCAGGGAAGGTGGGGTGGCAGGGAAGGCTTGTTTTGATTTTTATTTATCGACTTCTTTTTGGATTTTCTTTTTGAATATTTTATTATGTTAGCTCACAGTTCTTTAATATTATTATTATTTTTTTGGTGGGATCTTTTGAATAAACTGCTAAACACTTATTTTTTTTGGTATAATAAAATATTACCTACTTTAACTGTTAATGAAACTTATCAAATATTACCTAACTACCTACTTTATAATCATGTGAACAACAAGATGGTTACCATAAAATAATTTATTGAATCAAAAAGAAACAAAACTTTGGACAAATTGTGAACCAACCAAAACACTAACAAAAAACACCATTTTCAGTGGCACAAAAAACAGCACTCAAATGTAACCAGCAAATAAAATAACAGGGAAGCATCAAAGCTGTAACTAACATAATTTTGAAGCCATCAAACCAACTACCTTTATGCAGACCTACATAGTTACATTTGCAGGTGTTTTTCTTTATGGATAAAAAAAACACAATATTGTGCATCCCCTTGAGTGGATGGCTATCAATTCACTTTGATGTGACCAATTTGGACAACTTGCAGATGACATTTGACAGTTCTCACATGGATTCACACATAAATGGGCATTTGCATATGAAATCAGAGAAAATTTCTGCTGAAAAGAAGAACCTTGTCAAGTTGTGTGCAGTTGAGAAGGGTAGGGAAGCATGTGTGACAAAATGACAATTCTTAATATGGAATAATAATTCAATGACACTTTCTAATAAATTTCTGACAATGAATTTTTACAGAGTTTTGTCTCCTTCAAATACTGCCACCATCAAATCAGACCATAGTGAGAGTTCAAGAGTGCTCACTTGATGAATACTGTCATAATGCAATAGGTATATTATTTCATTATGTAACTGTAGAATGCATCACCCTCAGGCGGCCTGTTATGGTTCAAAAAACTGTCAGCCATAAGTTAAGGCTGCTAAAACAGTATGTTGTGGATTTTGTGAAAAAGAGCACCATCAGACAGTCAGGTTCAGTATTCATACTACTACCAAAATATTTACTGTTAGGATGCTCAAGTATTTTGATTACCATATTAATAACTAGGTAAAATGATAAAAAATCAAGTCTGATGTCACATGTAGTCATTTTAATAAATAAATGTTTTTTTACAAATTATATATATATATATATATATATATATTGTAACGGAATAGCGTTACATAGGGCTTGAACCTAGGAAAGTTAAAGATATATTAACGACGAAATAAATGACAGGTACAAAACTTTTTAAAAAAAAAAGCGATCTTGTTTTAAGAATAAACGAGAAACAGCCGTGTCTAAAGCAGATCGCAGCTATACATGAGTACCTGTCAGATTTATTGAAATAAAATTAAAAGAGTTTTTATTTTGTGAGGAATTAATTTATTATAATCATTATTTGTCAAGTTTGCTTTTTTTGTTATTTCATTTTAAAAGAAAAGGAGAATGTTCGAGAACAAATTAGAAAATTTATTAAATCATTTTGAACAAAAAGAAAAAAAAATAATAAGTAAATTAATTAATCTGCAATAGGTAAAAAAAAATTCCAAGCGATCTAAGATATTTTGAATGGGGGGCAATTAGTAGAGTCAAATTTAGAGAAGTTGAAACAATAAGCAGGATGTATGTTGGTAAAGTCTAGATAACAATCCAAATTTAGAAACAGAGGTGATAAAAAAGTGTACACTGCTATTGTACTACTTAGACTTCTGACTCCGGCTAAAACAATATGTAAGAAAAATGGAAAAACTAAATTAAATTCCCACGTGGTGCAAATGTCACAGAAACTATTAAATAAAGAGGATCCTTGATTAGCAAATAAGAACTAATGACTTATGAGTGCATGATAGAGATTGGAGGAAAAATTCAAGGTGTCACGGCGGGAAAGAAGAGAGAAGAAAAAGGCAAGACGGAACCGAAAAATGACATAAAAATTGAAAGTTGTTGAAGGCGAAATCAAGTTGAATTGTAGCGGAAAGTATTATTAATTTTTTTTGCGGAGCTTCCGATTAAGACTTGGACTTCCTAACCTACACTTGTGTAATATCGTAGCCGAAATGCGTTGCTGAATCCAAAATTCACGGCTTGGCCGCCGAACCTTCGCACCTGGCACTGCTGATTGTCCTAGAATGCTCTCAACCTCGGAGAAAATGAACTCAAGGACCACACATGCCCTGGAAGCCTCACCCAGAGCCGACATGCGGAATTAATAAAACATCGCTCAGGATCCCATTACAGTCTTCTCATCCCCAGGTAGTTATCTTTTAACATTTGCTTACACATTCATGCACCAGATAAAATACTTTAAAGTGGAGAACGATTTACAAACATTAAGTATAATATGATTAAATTGCTAATGACCAACCGAAAAACTAAAGAACTCAACCAGTATAATATGTACAATTAATACTCAGCCGAGATCTATGTAAGTTAAGACTCGCTTCCATAATTGTGTTATCTAGACTTACTAAATAATATATCTGCATAATAATTTTATTTACCCAGTTTACAAATAAATCATTCACTTAATTAATGTTTCTTTTATTGATCGCTTGGAATTTCAAATTTATTTATCCAATGTTGAATGAGTGCGGGAGTGATCTATTTTATATAATTTGAATGGGTGCATTTAATATGTTAGTTAAACGTTAAGTATATTTATAGCATTTATAATTGTCGTACCATTCTTAGGTTAAGTTTAAGTTTTGGGAGATTTATTTTGGGGGATATAGGGTGGGCCCAACCATGATAAAGGTATGTCAATAGTGTGTTAAGAGTAATGAGCGATATAGTTCGGAAATAGTGGCTGTGTTCATTTCTTGCTGTCCGCTGGAGCGATGCTTGGGCATGTTCTGTGGTATAGTTGAGTGAGCGTGTGCACGTGCGTGGCGAGCTTGTAAAGGTTCTCCTGGCGCCTATTACTCGGATTCAATCTGAATCTAGGTATGAAACAAATAAAGCGTACGTGTATATGTGTTTGAAACTATTTGCACAAAACATTATGTAACCCCGGACGACAGAACACAGCGGGTTCGAAAAAAAAAAAGGGAATCATCAACAGAAAAGCCAAAAGGAGAATAGTGTCTGCAGTAGCAGAGGGACTAGCGGGTTACATTTGGCGCGTCAACATGCGGCGAAACTGTTGTTTGAAAGGGCAGAACCGACGTGAATATAACTGACGTTTCTAATAACGAAAGTCAATTTAAATAAAGAGACCCTGAGAAGGAAAGACGTTTAGCGGCATAAATAAGGCGCTCGGAACAACAGAATAAATTATCTATTAAAGCGGGGGGGGAAATTTTATAATCACTAAAAGTCAAATTATTAAACATTGCTTGAGAGAGTGGGAAGGGGATTTAGTTTTTTTGTCATTATTAAAAGAATCAAGCAGTCGAATATACCTGATATTTGTAGAAAGCTGTGGAATAGCGGGATTCCGTGGAAGAAATATCGGAAGTAATTCATAAATTAATTTCTATATTAGCAAGTTAACCGCAAATAAATTTAATCAAAAAAAAAATATATATATACATCGTTAAAAGACGCATTGTAATATTATTATATTCTTGCGCAAAGGAACGAACTGTAACCGGGATCTTGTTAGGAGTTGTGTGTTACTTAAAAATAAAAGGGACGTTGAGCGTAAACAACACATATATATAAATAACCACCGAAAAAAAAAAATTTTTTTAAAAGTTAAGTAAAGGATAGCGTATCTACATATGTAACGACGCGTGTAACAGTATATAGGTATAACCGCACATATACCGATAGCTACTGAATATAAATAAAGGGGAACAGTGGGAACTGGGATAATCTGAGCGATAGAAACTAAACTTGAGGGCTTACTGTGGGAATTTTAAGCGCAAGGGGCATCTGAAAATAGGACAAGACCGTCAGTGGGACCGGCGGAGTAGTAGGTGACGGGCCGTGGATTACTATAGCCGAATATAAATCGAATATTAAACAGGATGGAGGGAAAGTGGATTAAACTCGAACATTTTAAAGGAAAGGGAGACGAAAGCCCATGTCGACATGTGGAAAGTCTGAAGAGGTTGTTCTCTTGCGGGCAGTTTAGTGAAGAATCTAAGATAGCGATTGCATGCAGCCATATCCAAGGGGAAGCAGTGGAATGGTGGGAGGCGATGAAAGAGAAACCGGAAACGTTCGAAGAATACCAAAAGGCCATAATGGGAAGATATTGGGGACTAGCCCAACAAGAAAGGGAAAAGTGGGCAATCGAACAAAGCAAAAAGGAAGAAGATGAAACATACAGTACCTTCGTACAACGACAGGTGGCGAGATTAAGAAAAATAAATGAATATCAAATACCGGAAGAGCGACAAATCAGGATAGCGGGGCGCAACCTGCCCAGGGAGATTAGACAAGTCATTGAGGGGAAAACTGAGATAACACGAGTGTTGGAGATATTAGAGGCGGCCGAAAATGATGACTATTTTAGCGAAGAAGGGAATGATGGGATCAGGATAGCTAATATGGCACAAGATGAGGGGGGAAGGACCTCGGAGAAAACAGGAGTGCCCAAAGATCGATGTGTCAATCCAAGGGGTTCATGCGAGGGCTCTGCTGGATACAGGAAGTCAGGTATCGGTAATGGCTCAGGAAATTTTTGACAGGATCGCACAAGGGCAAACAGAAATGAAAATCTTGCCATTGAAAGGGACCCAGATTATACTGGCCAATGGGAAAAAGGCAAGAATACAGACCAAACAGGTGTGGGCGAATATAGCTATTGCAGGACAGGAATTCACCCAGGTTGTGTTAATACTTGAGGGGCTGATACATGACTTGGTGTTAGGGTCTGATTTTATGAGAATGGCAAAGTGTAGCATTGATTATGGGACTGAACAAGCAAGAATCGGTAGAGTCACAGTGCCTTTTGGGGAAACCATGGATAGAGAACCAGAAGGGCAGAGGAAGCTGCAATGTATCATGGTAAAAGGGGAGATTGAGGAAAGAGTTAATGAAATGACAGGGCCAGATAAAGGGCAGAGAGAGAGGATTCAGGAAATATTGGGGACTTACGAGAGTGTTTTCTCGGACAAGCCGGGAGTAATCAAGGGGTACGAACACCGAATCCGGTTGAACACCAGCAACCCATATCAAACTAGGGCGTACCCAATCCCTTTCCAATACCGTAAGGAGATTGAAACTCAGCTGGAGCAGATGATAGAGTGGGGGGTTATTTCAAAGTGTACCTCGCCATACAACAACCCCATCTTAGCCGTAAAAAAGGGTGACGGATCGATACGATTGTGCCTCGATGCCAGACAACTGAACAAGGTGACAATTCCAGATACAAACGCTCCGCCCATCATGAGCGAACTGATGACAAGATTTCAGAACAAGCGAATCTTTTCCACTATGGACTTAACAAATAGCTACTGGCAAATGAGCCTCCACCCCGACGATCGAAAATACACCACATTCAAATATAACGGACGGGCGTACCAATTTAATCGCGTGCCTTTTGGATTAAAGAATAGTGGTGCAGGCTTAGTGCATTGCCTGGACCAAACCCTATCAGATGAAGTTAAGAAATTTGTCACGATGTACGTAGACGATATCATTATAGCGTCTGAAGACATAGAGGAGCATTGTCGGCACTTAGAAATGCTGCTCCGCGAATGCGAACAGAAGGGAATAAAAATAAACCTAAAAAAAAGCCACTTTGCGACCCAGGAAGTCAAGTTCTTGGGACATATCATAAGCCAGGAGGGAATACGGCCGAACCCCGAAAAGATCCAGGCCATCCAAGAATTCCCTGTTCCGAAGAAGAGAAAGGATATTAAAGCATTCCTCGGAATGTGCACCTTCTACAACAAATTTTATGAAAACTTCTCCCATGATATGGAACCCCTATTACAATTGTTAAGAAAGGAGCAAGCGTGGAGATGGGACGAGAGACGGGAACGGAGTTTCCAGAGGGTGAAGGAAGGATTTTTAAAACAGACCATATTAGCATACCCAGACTTCGACCAGACATTTTGGGTACAGACGGAAAGTAGTGACATTGGGCTAGGAGCCACGTTGTACCAAAAGGGACCGGATGGAGAACAAAGGGTGTTGGCATTCATTAGCCGACTACTCAAAGATCCTGAACGAAGATACACTGTCACCGAACGAGAAGCCCTCGCCATAGTGTGGGCTTTCAAAAAGTTCAGACAGTCACTGGTCGGATCCAAAGTAAGAGTAATTACCGACCATCGGAGTCTGGGGTTTCTGAATAAAAGTTTTTTGACAAATAATAGGTTAGTGAGGTGGAGCTTGGCCCTGCAGGAGTTCCAATATGAAGTGGAATATTGTAAAGGGAAGGATAACGTGATCGCTGACACACTGAGCCATTACCCTGTGGGAACACCGCCAAATGCCGAGGCTGAGGAATTCGCGTACATCGCCGCTACTACCAGGCGAAGCAGGGAGGGTGAGTTTAGTGCAAACAACATTCGGAGGGGTCAGAACGAGGATGAAGAATGCCAACAAATAATACGATACCTACGTGAGAGGAGGCCAAAGGCAGGGTCCGACCAAAAAAAGGAAGAGACGGGGGGGTCTGTTATGGAAATATCGGGACCGGTGCATTATTCTGGAAGGAATAGTCCAAAGGAAAACAGGGAATGGGAAACAAACCCGCATTGTAATACCGAAGGGAATGCGGGATCGAATGGTTGATGAGACCCATCAGGAACGTGGCCATTACGGAACAAGCAAGACTGAGGGGTACCTTAGTAATTGGTTTTACTGGCCAGGGATGCACCACGACATTGCCAGAAGACTACGGGAGTGTGAGATTTGTGCGAGGACAAAACCGTTAAATCGGTCGAATGAAGGACCTCAGATACCGATCATCGTCCGGGAACCAAACCACACCCTGGCTATTGATTATTACGGGCCATTGCCGATGTTTGGGGGGAAGAGGTATTTGCTGGTCACATATGATTTGTGCTCCAAAATGGTCGCTGCGTACCCCATGGCCCGGGCTAATGCAAACCAGACCATCAAACTGTTGGAAACCAAACAATTTCCCATCATCGGGAAACCTAAGTGCCTTTTATCGGATCATGGCACACCATTTGTATCAAAGATGTGGAGGCGATGGGTGAACAAAACTGGGATCAAACATCATATGACGTCTATCCGGAACCCGCAGAGTAACCCATGCGAGCGGGTGATGCGGGAGTTGGGGCGGCTATTCCGCGTGTACACTGCAGGAGATCATCGGAAATGGGTTCGGGAGATTCCCCGGATTACTGAAATGATAAATACCTCAAAGAATGAGTCCACTGGACTTGAACCAAGTCGACTCCATTATGGACGACCTATACCGTATCCTTACAAGGATAGACCCTCGATCCGAACAGGAAGAGTTGATCGAAAACATGACAACCAGATAGCATTACGGAGATTGGAACATATGGGGGAAAAGCGAAGGCAGACCAATAGGCCAATCCGAAACACGTTCACTGTGGGAGACAGAGTTATGGTAAGAGCAAATCCGGTCAGTCGACCGGAACAGCACATATTCAAGAAATTCCTCGACATCTATGAGGGCCCATATGAAATCGTCGGGGCATATGGGAATAATGCCTTTGTACTGGGCCAAGGAAAGGGAACATTTAATGCGAGGGCACTGAAGAGGGCCGAATAACTTGGCTCCTTCTCAGAGCTAAAATCCGCAATCCTCGGATTTTACTCTACACCAGGCGGGAAGATATGTAACGGAATAGCGTTACATAGGGCTTGAACCTAGGAAAGTTAAATATATATTAACGACGAAATAAATGACAGGTACAAAACTTTTTAAAAAAAAGCGATCTTGTTTTAAGAATAAACGAGAAACAGCCGTGTCTAAAGCAGATCGCAGCTATACATGAGTACCTGTCAGATTTATTGAAATAAAATTAAAAGAGTTTTTATTTTGTGAGGAATTAATTTATTATAATCATTATTTGTCAAGTTTGCTTTTTTTGTTATTTCATTTTAAAAGAAAAAGAGAATGTTCGAGAACAAATTAGAAAATTTATTAAATCATTTTGAACAAAAAGAAAAAAAAAATAATAAGTAAATTAATTAATCTGCAATAGGTAAAAAAAAAAAAAATTCCAAGCGATCTAAGATATTTTGAATGGGGGGCAATTAGTAGAGTCAAATTTAGAGAAGTTGAAACAATAAGCAGGATGTATGTTGGTAAAGTCTAGATAACAATCCAAATTTAGAAACAGAGGTGATAAAAAGTGTACACTGCTATTGTACTACTTAGACTTCTGACTCCGGCTAAAACAATATGTAAGAAAAATGGAAAAACTAAATTAAATTCCCACGTGGTGCAAATGTCACAGAAACTATTAAATAAAGAGGATCCTTGATTAGCAAATAAGAACTAATGACTTATGAGTGCATGATAGAGATTGGAGGAAAAATTCAAGGTGTCACGGCGGGAAAGAAGAGAGAAGAAAAAGGCAAGACGGAACCGAAAAAGGACACAAAAAATTGAAAGTTGTTGAAGGCGAAATCAAGTTGAATTGTAGCGGAAAGTATTATTAATTTTTTTTGCGGAGCTTCCGATTAAGACTTGGACTTCCTAACCTACACTTGTGTAATATCGTAGCCGAAATGCGTTGCTGAATCCAAAATTCGCGGCTTGGCCGCCGAACCTTCGCACCTGGCACTGCTGATCGTCCTAGAATGCTCTCAACCTCGGAGAAAATGAACTCAAGGACCACACACGCCCTGGAAGCCTCACCCAGAGCCGACATGCGGAATTAATAAAACATCGCTCAGGATCCCATTACAGTCTTCTCATCCCCAGGTAGTTATCTTTTAACATTTGCTTACACATTCATGCACCAGATAAAATACTTTAAAGTGGAGAACGATTTACAAACATTAAGTATAATATGATTAAATTGCTAATGACCAACCGAAAAACTAAAGAACTCAACCAGTATAATATGTACAATTAATACTCAGCCGAGATCTATGTAAGTTAAGACTCGCTTCCGTAATTGTGTTATCTAGACTTACTAAATAATATATCTGCATAATAATTTTATTTACCCAGTTTACAAATAAATCATTCACTTAATTAATGTTTCTTTTATTGATCGCTTGGAATTTCAAATTTATTTATCCAATGTTGAATGAGTGCGGGAGTGATCTATTTTATATAATTTGAATGGGTGCATTTAATATGTTAGTTAAACGTTAAGTATATTTATAGCATTTATAATTGTCGTACCATTCTTAGGTTAAGTTTAAGTTTTGGGAGATTTATTTTGGGGGATATAGGGCGGGCCTAACCATGATAAAGGTATGTCAATAGTGTGTTAAGAGTAATGAGCGATATAGTTCGGAAATAGTGGCTGTGTTCATTTCTTGCTGTCCGCTGGAGCGATGCTTGGGCATGTTCTGTGGTATAGTTGAGTGAGCGTGTGCACGTGCGTGGCGAGCTTGTAAAGGTTCTCCTGGCGCCTATTACTCGGATTCAATCTGAATCTAGGTATGAAACAAATAAAACGTACGTGTATATGTGTTTGAAACTATTTGCACAAAACATTATGTAACCCCGGACGACAGAACACAGCGGGTTCGAAAAAAAAAAAGGGAATCGTCAACAGAAAAGCCAAAAGGAGAATAGTGTCTGCAGTAGCAGAGGGACTAGGGGGTTACAATATATATAGCAAGGTAAACAAACCAATAATAATAAATAAAAGATATATTTTTAGCAACAAAATTTTTTTAAAAATTTAAAAAAAATTAAATCTAATGACTTCACAACTATATTTGTGGTGTTGTTATGCATAATAACCAAAAAAAAAATTAATGTTTATTTGTCAATGTAAAACAAAAACAAAAAAACAAGGTTTAATATCATAGAAGAAGATTAAATGATTACTTTTAAATAAGAAGACATTAATAAAGTTCTAAAATGTTACTACTCCATTTCAGTTCTTGAATCTCTTAGCTGAGACAGTTGACTTCTTTTTCCTTATTTTAACGGTTGTTTACTGGACTTCCTATGTGTTCTCTCTTTTTTTCCATTCTCTTTATTTTTTATTATTTTCTTTTCTCCTTTATAATTTTCATACAACATAAAATTTTTGGACAAAGTTCCTGCTGTTTTTGGGATCACTTGAAAACCTCATGGATATCAATTAACAGTATAGAATTCTTTGGCCCTTCTAATAAAAAAAACTATGACAGGCATCATAGTAATAAATCAGTGAAAGTTGTACATGTCTATTTCATACAATTTTTTCCCTATTCTCTACTTTCTTCTTTTCTGTCATTTCTTTCTTTTTAACAATATTCTTTAACAAACCATAGGATATACACTGGATCTCCACAAAACTTTTTATGTGGTTAACTGTGAATACTGACATTCTATTGGTCTAGTATAGGCATGTAGACAAATAGCCAGCTTATAGTGGCTTGGATCTTGGGACAAAATAACTGCACTTACCAATGAATTGATTCTTCTTTACAGCTATCAATATATCAATCCAGAGTCTGTATTTTGGAAGCAATAATTTTTATTGTCTATTATAAGACCATTTTACTTTTTAGTTTTATCTTGGAGATTGATATTTCTTGATCAAGGCAAAATAATTATTGCCTTCTTCAACTAACTAAAATGCAACCAACAATTATTTATATAGCCACACATCTCTGGTCATTTTATAAAAATGAATACTTTAACTTGTTTTGCTTATTTCCAATCTCTTTTCTCCCAATGGTATTTTTTTAATAAAAAAGACTATACATCCTATAATTTCCTTTTTTTCTTCATTTGTTTTAAATAAGAGAGAGAAAAAAACTAAGTCATTTTCCACACTACCTTCTTTGAGTTGGCCATGATTATATTTCTGACTTTCTACTTTGAGTCACAAGAAGTTAAAAAAATCCACTTTAAATTCAATAGCTTTTACTTACTTAATAATTTTAATACTTTTATTTTCCTCTTTTATATCTAGCTGCCCAAAGGTTAGATGTCATCATACTCAAGTTCAGAAGCCATCAGCTCAAAATATCTTCAAACAAAGTACTTTAATCTTATCTTTTAGAAAAAGAAGTGTTAAAACTTCTACTGGTGGTTTATTTCAAGTAAAAAGACTAATTATTCGTTAATTTTTTTCTCCCTGTCAAAATCATCTCTTTTTCCACAATTTTATAAATTAAAATGTATACAAAAAAGCTTACTATAGTCAGACTTTGGATCTTTGGATAGCATGCAAATGATTACACAATTAAATACATAATCTATGATTGTATCTACTTCCAATAGACTCTGCTCTGCATGTTTTTGTTAACCTAGATACAATTTGGGTTAGTTCTTTCACCTCTCACCCATTTCTAGTCTCATTATCCCACAGTATTCAAACTCAGGGAGTAATTGGTTTGAGTCTCTTATCAGGAAATAAAATCACACTAACTAGTGGTTGTCACACCTTTATACTGGTGATAATTGATTACCAAAACCCAATAAGCATATCCAAATACCATAACATGTAGAACAATGTGTGTATGTGCGTATATGTATATATTACATGTTATCATCACAATTGACATGAATATATCTATTTATTTCCTCTAAAATAACAGGGATAATATTAATAGGTATAAGAATAATTATTATAATAAGGTTTGTGATTGATATACGAATAATGATGAGCTAGAGACCAGATTAAAATAACAAATGATATTAACATTTATTAATAACAAAAATAAAATAACAAATACTTACTCATTCTGAATCATGTTATCTGCTATGTCAAAGATGAGCTTCTACCACATTGATATTTAATAATGATATTAAAAACAATAAGATCCTT
Organism: Epiperipatus broadwayi; assembly: GCA_028023455.1. Taxonomy (NCBI): domain Eukaryota; kingdom Metazoa; phylum Onychophora; class Udeonychophora; order Euonychophora; family Peripatidae; genus Epiperipatus; species Epiperipatus broadwayi. Next base: position 966,193 of record JAQFVV010006481.1, on the reverse strand, counting down.
ATCCCTCAATCCATCGTAGAAATTAATGCACTTGACTAATTATTTACAAAGACAAATATATAATATTGATATACACATGATTGTGATTCTATCTGGCTAATCAAACTTATATACATACACATTAAAAAAAATCATTGTTGTCCAGTTATATCTATATTTGTGAATCTTCTTGGGAACCCCCCCCCCACCTCTCTATTTATAAATGTCCTTAATATTATGAAGAAAAAATATTCATGCGTAGTTGTTAAATCAGTTACAGGAAAGAAACAAACGACTAAGATTAAATAACAATAAACAAACCAACATCAACTCTCATAATTTACAGTGTACTGTGAGATAATACTGAAAACTCTTACATTTTATATCACATTATGCTGTCAAGATTAGCTGGGTTGGGAAGTCAAGCTGCTCAAGATTTTATTTAATACAAATAAAGATAAAAAAAAATGATATTGTTAAATCTAACATTTTTCTCCTTTTTGCTCTCATAAAGAACTTTTACCAAAAAAAATGTTGACACATTTGCTTCCAAGTGTGGAAGGAAAATATAAAGAAAAAGTTACAATATTAAAAAAAATAATAAGTACAAAAATCACAATTTGTATCCCACTATATTAAATAAAGTTTGATGAGTCTACTAAAAATTATTTATTTGCAAGGTAAGTTTCTTTGGATGAAAACGAAACAATGCCCCCTATAAGAGTGGCAATATCTTGTTTGGACTAAAAGACAGCAGTCTTCTCCAGTTGATTTCTCTTGAATAATTGGAGGCATTTTACCAAAGAAAATGGATGTTCTTCAGGCTTCATATAAGTGGGCAAATGAAATATCCATGCTTTAATGGCTTTAGTGATGGTATTATATTCCCTATGGTATTGAGCATTTTAGCAGGAACACATTGTATATATATATATATATATATATATATATATATATATATATATATATATATATATATATATATATTAGTTTAAAAAAAACTTCTAAACTTCATTGTAGCAATATTTCATTCTCTGTGGTCAAGCTGCAATCTTTGTGTCCATATATATTCAATGGACCATTAGTAAGGGTGAATTTCCATTATTGATATTAAAAGGTAAGAAGATTGCCTTGACAGCAGTGATAAATATTGATTACTATCTTCATTGTGAATGTTTAGGTGTTTACTGGTTGGTTTTTATTGTTAACTCTCTAAATACACCTTTAACCTTTCTTAAACTTACAATTTTTTTTTACTTTCAAATGGTTAAGAAACTAATATTACTATTTATTTTCCCATCATTAGTTTCCTTACGAAATAAACTAAGGGTTACACCCCCCCTGTGTTATATATATATATATATATATATATATACACATATATATATAGTAATAGATAAGTAAATTATATATATATATATATATATATATAATTTACTTATCTATTACTCAACTGCTAATCAAATTTAAACCACACACGGTATGCACATATCTCAGGTTTACTGGTACTATATGCATTGCTTATCCTGCTTCAAACTCTGGGTATTATACCTTTTTTTACATCAACATATCAACCAACTCATATTCCAGCATGGGATATCTTTTAACCAACCATTTCATCATACCATTAATTTGATTACCAATTAATAAATTCATAGCATTGTTAAGTTGTGTTACTAAAAAAAATCTTTTGAAAAGAGTTTTCATTTTACATTTAATTTTACTATTTAAACATATAGACATTATATGACCAAATAAGTGGAAGAGATCAAACCCTATGAGCTCACCCATATTTTATATTTGGTCTCAATCACTATCCAACATCAAAAAAATATTACAACTAAATGATCTTAATTCTATTAAAACATTTTTCATTTTGCACTTTATCCCCTTGTCTCTCCACAACTTACTATCACTACTTCACAGTTTAAAGAATACTGGTTGTATACAATCTATTTTCATTTTACAACTTATCTTTGTCGTAAAATTCGTTATAATTTTATTAATACTTTTGCTATTATACTTATAATTTTGTCTCTTATAATTATAATCTGGCAAAGTTCTATTGAATATATTATCTCTCTTCATATTAAAACTAATGATCAACCGATAAGCCTCCTTTGTCTCATGTCTTCTAACACTTATTTCTAGATTATAGAAATTATGATCACTGTGTTGTCCAGTTGTTTTACAGTTAAATTCCATTTCTTCACACTGTAAGCTTATACTATATATATATATATATATATATATATATATATATATATATATATATATATATATATATATATATATATATATATATATATATATATATATATATATATATATATATATATATATATATATATATATATATAACCTGATTTTGTTGCATCTTAATCTTTAACTCTTGACTACTTCCACCTATACTCTGTTCCTTTGTTTCCACTATCTGACACTAATTTAAAGTTGTAATTATAAATTTATTAAACGCACTTTGATTACGTAATATTTACTGAGGCTGTAACCTCGAAAAATATGTGTAAAATGCGATAGTAGGGACCTCTACAGAATTAGAGAAGATAAAGAGGAATTGTTTTTAAAATTAGATAAGACTAGTGAAGAAGCTAGTGAGAAATTAAATTTAAAATTGGATCAGCAGAAAGAAGCTAGTGAAAAATTAACTTTAAGATTTTATCAGCAGAAAGAAGAATTAAATTTAAAACTAGATCAGCAGAAAGAAGCTAGTGAGAAATTAAATTTGAAATTTGATCAGCAGAGAGAAGAATTTATAAAAAATAGAGAAGAAGATAGGAAGAAGCTCAGAAATTTAGAGCAGAATTTCAAAGGAATTTTGAGAGACTACATGAAAATTTGAAAACTGCTGACAAGAGATATCAGAATTTAAAGACAGATTTTCAGGAGACAATCAAGGAAGGAAAAGAGAAAATGAACTCTAGTATCAGTAGTAATAACAAAGAACTTAAAGTAATTCAAATAGAAAAGGAAGAACTTAAACCTGTAGAATTAGTTAGTAAGATTAGTAATTTATTTAATGAAAATGAAGAAGCAAGCTCAGACTTTAATATAATAAGTAATGATAATATAAATGAAGGAAAATCAGATATTAAGTTGATAAATGTTAAGGAGGAAAGTAAAGTATTAATAGATGCTCCCAATAAGAATCCTCAGTTATTTATAGAACAGGCCAATAAAGAAAATGAATTGGTTTATAGAGAAAATGAAGATCAACAAGAAATTAATAAAGTAGTTAATCAAGATGTGGAGGTAATTTTTATTAAATTAAAAACACAGAAATCTGTAGAAATAGTTAGTACAGATGAAGAAGTAACTAAAGTACTTGTGAAATTAATTGATGTTGAGATGGAAAACAAAGAAGTTACACAGTCTGAAGAAAAAGTTAGGGTGGATCTAGAAATAATCAAAGAATATGTGGTATTAATTAATAGAGAAGTAAGTAAAATTAATGTAAAATTTAAAGATAAATTAAAAAAGATATTTCATAAAAATATTCTTCAGGAAAAGATTGATTCTAAGAGAGATCTAGGAAAAGCTAAGATTAAATTTAAAAGAGCAAAAGAAATGTTGACCAATGTTGTTTATCTAAGAATGACTAAAGAACATGTGGAATTAAAAAATAAAGAAGTGGGTAAAATTAATGTAAAATTTAAGGACAAGTTCAGAGACTTATTTAATTTGAATATTCATAAGAAAGAGATAAACCCAAAAAGATATTTGGAAAAAGTTAAAAGCAAATTCAAGAAAGAAAATAGAAAGTTGGTTAGTATTATTAGTCACAAGATAACTAGAGATAAAATGCTGGAGAAGATAAAATCCAAAGTTAGACTAAATAAGGGTGAAATAAAGTCTTTTAAAAAAGGTTAGGTAGGAGAAAAGAAGTGAAAAATGCAAAGGCAAATTTAAATGTGATGGTATGCCAAATTGTAGGAAAAATTTTAATAAGGAGTATTGTTTTAATGTAATAGAAAATAGGAAAAAAAGAATTGAAATCAAGAGGTACCTACAATGCCAGAAATTTTATACCTTACTCCAAGAAAATATAAGACTTTGTAAAACTTATTATACTTAGTTTATGGTGCAATTTAGAGACAATGCTTGTCAAACTTAGCCATTGATTATTGATTTATCATAAAAAGAGTATATATGTTTAAATTATAATTGTTGCTATTTTTATATTATTTTTTTCTCTAATGGGGGGAAAGTTGTACCTAACTGAAATATCATTTAGTTCCAATAGGTGATCAAGGTTATCTTAGTTTAACTTTTTGTTTAAAATTTCGGATTTTAAAAAAAATAATGATGATAAAAAGGGAAATTAAATTAATTAATGTATAAAATAGGATAATCTTATATAGTATATATACTAGTTGGTTTGATAAGGGATGCTAGATAATGATTTGAATTAAAAGAAATATCAGAAGTAGTTGGGAATTGATAAATGGTATTAAATGTATTTTAAAATAACTATTGTATAATTCAGTTTAATGTTTAAATGATAATAATTAGATATTATAAATAAGTTGGAATAATATTAAGTAATAAATTTAAATATAATCTGTAAATTATTTTTTTTTAAATGGTATAATAATATTTATCAGATGTACGGTAGTGTAGCGTTCCACTTATAAAATTATTTTTTTAGTAAATATTCATTAACATTTTATTGTTGTAGTTTTAAAGATGACTTTTAAATAATTAGTTTATAGATTGCCTGTATGTGAGAATATGTGCATGTAAGACACGTAAACATAAAATAAAAAATAATAATAATTTAATTCTAATATTGTTTAAAAAAATAAATAAAAATAAATGTATGGATAAGATTAATTTAATGAAATATTTAAAAGTTTAATAGAGAGGTATAACTTTAAATTTTATATTTATTACTATTGTGTTTATAAAATATTATTAAAAATAATACATAGCATTAGTTAATAATGAATTTTTGACTTTGCAGCTGGGAGTCACGTGGTATGATATAATAAGTCTTATTATGTCAGTAAATTGATTTTACAGCTGAATTGTCAAGAATATTAGAGTTTAAAAAAATAATTTCATTGGTTTAAACCAAGGAATTGATCAAAAGAGGGGGGTATAAAAGATTATTAGAGAAACCAGGGATCCAGGTGTCATTCAGGAGCTGATCTGTTTTAATTCTACCTGTTGCTGAATCTTAAAATTCTTTAATAAAAAAGTATTTTTCTTTAAACTTTATATTTTCTAAAGAAATAAAAGTATGTTTTTAAAACAATTATTTAAATTCGTCTTATAACATGATCTGATCAAGTTTTAAAAGGTAATCCATTTTCTGATAATTAAATTACAATTGAAACATTAAAATTACAGTAAAATGTTTGAAGAAAATACAGCGTCTCATATTTCATCTACTTTTAATCTATTCATTTTTCTTTATTTAGAAGTAAAACTTAAATTATTAAATATTGTTATGGCTAAAGACTTTATTGCACAAAACTATAGTATATCTCCTATCAAATTAAAAATACACGTGAAGTAGAAATGAAAGAAAAAAAAAAGACATTCAAACATTTTAAAATATTAATATGGAAATGCATTAGCGTCTTTATAAATTAAAAATGACATTAAATTTAATACTGCATTATTAATACATGCTATATACATGTAAATATGCTCTTAAAAGAATAATATTTAAGAAGAAAATCTGTATTTTAAAATGCTAATTCTCATTTATGCCAGTAATATGAAAATAATTTGTTTGGAAGTAAAACTTTAAAAGAATTCAAAGATATTATTAATGAACTTGTCTCTATCAAATGCATAATGTTTGGTTATAATTGTCAATACTTATCAGTAACTTTATGACCGTTGATCTTAGTTCATAAAACAATGAGCATCCTTAATTATAAACAAAGTCTACTCTTATGTTTTAAAAATAAATAAAAGGAAATTTGTTTAAAAAAAAGAAATACATTTTGAAATATTAAGAAATGTTTAAAAAAAAAGAGCTCTATTTAAAAAAAAAAAAGTGTTTATCTAAAGAAGAACAGTGAAAGTTAACTAAAAATATATATTATAATTATTCCGCATTTGAACCTAGGATTATAAATATAAAAAAAATGTACTCAGCTGAAGAATTTAGTTTCCAATGCCAACTTATGTTTATGCTTATGATATTGTATTATTTTAATATTTAAAATTATTTTTAAAGATAAAAGAAAGTGAAAGTGTTTATATAAAGAACTACTGAATAATTTTGTTTTGGAAATCATTGCCATGTTTATAAATATTTGACTGAAACTTCGAATCCGGATAGATGAATTGACCTGAATACATATTTTTAAACGGAAAAACCATTACGGAGCTAAAATATGAACTTAAGTTAATGTATTTTTTTATTGTTTGTTTTATTGGTTTTAAAAAAAAATGACACCATAAAAAAATATTTATGCTATATATTTTGTGTAACACTTTTGACATAAATGTACAGGTAAACTAGGGTTATAATTTTAAAACTTAATAGGTTTACTAGAATGAGCAAATGTTTTGCTATTCTTAAGTGAATATATTTTATTTATTAAGCATTTCACAAGCTAATTTCTGTTTTTAAAAAATGCATTTATAGAACATTTAAATATCACAGTCTTAGTGTATTATAAATGGGATGTTTTACTCAGTTTTATTTTAAACCAACTAAAGAAGTTTATCAGAGAGTATCCATTCATTTGTTTTATGAATGTTGTATTAATAATAACTACAAATATTGTTATATGCATTGAGAAGTAAATATTATCACATTTAATTTGCAATTTTATTAAAAAAGTCCACTAGTTAATATACATATTTTGGTATTTAATATTTTATTATGTGTGCATTGTGCCTTGCCTAGAACTTTATATGCACTTAATTTTAAAGTATTTTCTACCGTAGTCAGTTGACACATAGTTTGCTTTGTTGGTTCGAGCATTGTATATATGTTTTGTATTTTTAAATTTCTTAGAAATAACTTAGTTAACTCAAGTGAAGTATATATCTTGCTATTAATTAGTATTTTTTAGCCTCATAGAGTTAGGCTTAGTTAATAATTTTGAATATGCTTATGGAGTAGAGAAAATCCTCCATCCTTATTGTATTGTATTTCCATGATTTGATAGTGCTTGTACCCAAAGGAATGTTACTATATTGTATTTTTCAGTGATAATCACATTTATAAGCATTGAAAATCCCATGAGAGAGGATGGTGCATTCTTGGTGCATTTTCCTATTCCCAGATGTACTGTAGAAGAGTTCCAGTCATCGTAATTTTTGCCTTGAAGTTAGACATTTTTGAAAGACACCATATTATTTTCCAGCTCTGAGGAGCCTAGTATTTTTTATATTTTTTGCCTATCATTTATGATGACTTAATGCAAATTCCACCATAGTAGGTGATGATGCATTTGTTTTAGATTTGTGATGACAAGATATGCTTGTTTGAGGAATTTTTTTCCTTCAGGTTGTGGCAGCTAATTTATGGCTTATAGGTATATCAATGTTTAAATTGTGTTGCTATGATAATTTTATCACTCACAAGATAACCAACAATAAGTTATATTTATTTTAAATTATGTTAAATATGCATATGGTAGAAGTGGCAATTCACACATACTAATTTAATAACTTTATCCAGAGTTTCGCCACTGGATTTGTAAGACTGTTACATTATTAACTTTAAAACATGGAAGGAATAATTTTATTTGGACTAAATTTATTTAAAAAAATTATAACTGATTTCTGATGAATGAATGTTCCATACACTTAACTTAGTTTTATTTTAAAATTAGCTTAGTCTAATTTAAAAATATATCATTAGTTTAATATGAGTTATGTCAGTATAGCTAGTTGTAGTTTTCAAAATATATGCTTTTCCAACTTAGCGTTTGTTAAGTTTAGAATTATAATATTAAGTTAGAGGTTCAAATACAAACCTAGTTTTGTGTGTTATTCTGATTACTAGATGACACCATAATGTTTTAAATTATTTTAATTAAAAAAATAGTAGTGTGCTTATTAAATACAGACATTATAATTAAAGTTAAAGATTGTAAAATCTCTAATTATTAAGAGAGATTAAAATTGAATAGCCATAGCCTGTTATTAAGTATACTATTGTAAACTAAAGGAAATTGTTAAAAGTCAAACTACTTATATGAAATCCCAGTGCGATATTGGCAATGTTTGTGCTCCATTACATTTGTAAACATTTCTTATTGTTCTTAATAAACCAAATTATTATTATTTCAAACGTTTTGTTTTGTTTGTTTTGCTTTTATATGAAAATATGATTGTCTTGGGTTCCAAGTTCACAAAATCTTAAATTTCTAATGTTTATTGAATCCTCATTCCAGATGTTCACAAGTATATCCTAAGTTAATCAAATATATTTTATATTGGCTTGAAAATTAGAAAGCTATGTTAAAGTAAGTGATTCTCATATTAAATCACAATAATAGATAATTGCATTATAGCAGATACTTAATTAAATGTTTAGTTAAAAGTTTATTTTAAATTATCAGTATATCTTTTCAGACTAAAGGTTATGCAATATTAGATTAATAATACAAATACTTCAGAAGAATATTTTTATTTATTATTATTTTAAAAGCTGCACATTATCTTATTTTAATTGCACATTGTTTATTATTAAATCTTGATATCCAAATAATTTAATCCATCTGCATTTGAGGTCTTTAGTAGGTTGTATGTGAGTATGGGAAAGACATAAAAAATATCCTTGCTTTTTTCTTTGCTCAAGTAATGTCTTGGATAATAGGCCATTATTAGATTAATTTTAAATTGATTCATTAAATTTTTGAATTAATATTTGTTTTGTATACTATTTTAAGATTGCACCATAACGTTGTTATTTTGTGATCAGCTAAGATATTACTTATTTATTTATTAATCTCACAAATTCTTTAATAGGCAACTTAACTTAAACTTTTAATTTTACACAAGAGGTTAGTTTTAGAAATCCCTGAGGTTATTTACTCTTGTTGTTTTATTAAATATAATTTAGTAAGAGAATATTTCTAATCAAAGTATCATTATTTCTATTTAGAGAGTGTCTGATCTATTGGTAGGACTAATATGGTAATCCTGGATTAGTGATTTTAAATAATCTTTTGTATGGGTTAGTAGTAGATTATTAATATGCTGTAGTAGTTATAGTTCATTAATATTGAATTTGATCTTTATTTGGTTATACACCTGTGGATCATCATCTCTTTTCTTTAAATTTATTGTAACCCCACTGAGCTGAGTCGTTAAGAGTCTCCTTTCATCTCATCTTATTTCATTTCAGTTTCTCTTCTCATATCATTTTCATCATCTCTCTTTTACATTTCATTTATCATCTCATCTATTTCTAAATCATGTATTCTATTTCTTCTTCTTTCATTTATATCGACTATTTATCATCTCATCCATATCATCTAATCTTCTTCTATCATCCATATTATCTAATTTATATCAAAACATTTCATTTCATCTCTACTTCTCCTTTCATTTCACTTTCCCTCCTTCTTTTCTCCCCCCTCTCTCTTCTCTATTCTTTAGGTTACAATATATATATATATATATATATATATATATATATATATATATATATATATATATATATATATATATATATATATATATATATATACATAGATAGATAGATAGACAGAGACAGACAGACAGATAGACAGACAGATAGATAGATAGATAGATAGATAGATAGATAGATAGATAGATAGATAGATAGATAGATAGATAGATAGATAGATAGATAGATAGATAGATAGATAGATAGATAGATAGATAGATAGATAGATAGATAGATAGATAGATAGATAGATAGATAGATAGATAGATAGATAGATAGATAGATTTCGCGGGTTCATCCGTGTTAAAATATTTTAAATATTGATATACTGACATTTCGACTTCTGTTACCAAGTCGAAATATCAGTTTATCAATATTTAAAATATTTTAACACGGATGAACCCGCAAAATGTCTTTTAAAATGCAATCCGTGTAAATCTTCGTATCAATATATATATATATATATATATATATATATATATATATATATATATATATATATATATATATATATATATATATATATATATATATATATATATATATATATATATATATATATATATTGTAACCTAAACAAGACGAAACTTCTACTAATCTTGTATCATATATCATGCCCCTAATTTGAGACCCTCTTTCTAAGCTACAGAAATATCTCAATTATAATTCTAACAAGTTCTGCTGTTGGACATATCTCTTATAAACAATACTAGAGTTGAGTTGAGACTCTTACAGCAAACAATAATGATAATAAAGTGAACTAATCTCAGTGGTCGGTTACATATAAAAGAGTTAGCTACAGAGATATACAACTAAGATAAAGGAAGAACTTAACTCTGATAGAATAAATTCCTCCAAATAAAACATATAATTTGGGGAAGAGATAAAACTTCAATCATTCCCTAATAAATATTATAGAATAAAGTAAATGTCCACTTTCATCCCAATCAAATTATCTGAGCTATAAATATTTGCGTTTTCAAAACATATTCTCTAATAGACTCTTATGATTAACAAAGTCTATTGTACAGTTTAATATTATCCACTAATATGATTTAACTTCATTCACATCTTGTAGAATAAATAAGTAATCTTCTCTTATAATGCAAATAAAGATCTCAGGATTTCTTTATGGTATTTATCAAATAAACAACGGTATTGTGTTGGAAGTAAAATGATTGACATTCTAGCAGGCCTTTAGGTACACACACTTTCTAATAAGTTAATGCATCATATTAATATCATAATAATAATCATTTAGATTACCAAAAGAAATGCTTACTTTAATCATCATATTCCTAGAATAATAATAATAAATTTTAAATACTGATAACCTCTCACCTGGAATGGCATTCAAATAATAGAAAGAAAAGGGTATATTTCATTTCTTTCTCTTATCCTAAAACAACACAGATACAATACTTAATTTAAAATATTTGAATTTTGTTAATAGGTCAGTAATGTGCAGTCTGATTTATGGATGGATACATCCATTGCAATTCTTAAATTAACAATTATTTTTTTGAAAATTAATACTTGGGAAAAATATTTATAGCACATTTCCTATCTAATATTAGTGATTTTTGGATCATAAGAATAGTAATTATCTGAGTTGAAAATATACATCTTATTTTATTTTGTGGGTTTGAGGAACCAAAGAAAATAATTTCACAAAAAAAAAAAATACTCAAAAACCAACTTTTAATAATTTACAAAGATACATTTATTACATCTAAACATAAAAATAAAACAATTATTTACAAAGAACACTAATACAATGACAATTTGAACATCATAGCTACTGGATGTCCTTTCCTTTTTGTTTTTAAACAATAAGTAATTAAAGATCAAGTTTATTCAAAGCTTATCCCCCTCTTAGTTGACTAGTTTTAAAATTGCAAACTAAAGTTTAGAACCATAAACTAATATGATTACTTGCTAGAATATTTATTTGAAATATCCCAGTTTATTCTAGCTAAAACAAGACATTAAACAAATATTTAATGCAAATAAAAATAATTAGCTTGCACCATAAGCTAATTAATATTTTCCATATATTTTACAGCCAAACACTCATTTATGATATCTCACTATTAAAATCATAATAATAAAAATAGAAAATTAACTTCAATATAATATATTGCTGCTTCTAAATTAGCTGGCTAATATGATGATGATAACTGTCATCATCACATTACAAGTCATTACTGCCTCACACTATGTTAATCTTAAAACCAAATGTTAAATAAAAAGAATTCATCAGAAGTCATACATAGCTTGATAGTTGCTTATTTAGTGTCAACATAATAATATTAAATCTATAAATTTTATGAAACTTACAAAACTCCTGGCGAATTTCTCCATATGACGTATATAAATAACATTGTGTCTGTGTATTCTCATCATGCTATGCTTTAAACTGAAGAATTAAATTATTAAATCTTATGCATTTACTTGTATACTACTGACAAATCATAGTAGCACAATACAGATATTATTATGGTCAACCAAAGCACTGACAATTACTACCTCAACAACTAGCTATCATTGGCATAACTTTTATAAATACAATAGTCTACACCTTCTATGGTGGACAATCTAGTCTTTCAAATAGCACATGAGGGATAACATCACTAAATAAGCTCCTCAGAGCAAGACAACACAATTCTAATAATGGTGGCTCCTATGCTTATCTCTCAAGCATAAGGGTAGGTGTAGACACAGTCTTACCATATAAAAAAAAGGGAAAACACACCAAAAGATGATTCTCTCAATGGAATCTATATAAATAATATATATATGAAAATATCTTGAAAAACATTGTCCGCTCATGGCAAATACATATAATAATAGAAGAATATGTCCATTCCACAAGCATCTTAAATAGTATACTATCTGATAAATCTAAAGCTATAAACATACATTCTTCTCACAATGGCAGATACAAATTTAACCCTGATAATAAAAATTAATAGCTTGTATCAACATTAAATTCCACACATTAAACGATATCTGAAAGCCAGTATTAGCAAAACGACTATAAACACATTAAAAGATCATTGGAAATATTTGCATAAGATAAGGAATACGCACACGAACAATGAGCATGATATATATATAAACAAAAAAAGACTTAAAAATCCAATAAATAATATTATATTTCAACCAGAGGACTGGTTTTCATCAGAAAGAAAAAAAATACACAGTAAAATGGCGATAATCAAAAATTACAGATTTGGTAAAAGATTAAAAATTTAACAAACCCCCCCCTGATTGGTCACAAAATCTAACACAGAATATCTACCCAATCAATGACAAAATTCAAACAAAAAAAAAACTACATTCCCTCCTAATCAAGCTTAAATTCTATTTAAATTAAAATAAAAAATCCAAAATTAAAAATTAAAATATACATATGTGCATTCATAGAAAAATTAAACTATGCTCACATACAAAAAATAGCTGTGCTCACATTAATATTCATTAAAAACTAAAATACTTATACATTTTAATCAAAAATTATAGTTAGTGCAAAGTACAATAATTTATAACTAATTATTTATCTATAAATCAATTAAACACAGATATTAAACATCCATGTAACCAATCTTTACATAAAAAACTCATATAAGAAAATTTTCACATAAAAAACACACATATAGAAATCATTGAAGAGACCAGGTAACACAGAGATGTAATAGTTCCAGTGTTCAAATTCAATCCATGTGCTTCTAAGGTCTTGAATATATATATATATATATATATATATATATATATATATATATAATATTTATAGACATTAGTATATTTACATATATATATATATATATATATATATATATATATATATGAAATTATGTGGACAGACTAATGCAATAAATATTATTAATTCAATTATTAAGGAAATAAATTTGTTCTCAGACAAATTCAAAATCTAATTTCTGTTACGAATGATATTAAGAAAATTATTAACTTCTAATAAACACACCTGTAATGATTATTTGTCCTAAATTATAAAAGAATAGGCAATTTTAAATTAAACACTTCAACGATATATTTAAAATTGCCTGAGTGTAATAAAATTTATTTAAAATTATCTGTGTGTAATAAAATCTATATGCACTTTATTGCAAACTTCTTGAGACAACTTCAAATATAAAGTAAGATACCTTGACATATAAAATAAAGCATAAAATATATAACTATTATATTACCATTTTTTTAAACAAAATAAATATTACAATAATGATAATAATAAATTCAGTTCATTAGTAAAGCTTCGTCAACAGTAGGCAAATAATTTACAGTGCAATGTCCCACGTCGTTAGTTATGGGCATAATATTGATGCATTCATATTTTTCAAACCAATATATTATTATTATTTTTTTTAAAAAAACAACAAAGCAGCTACAACTTCACTATGGTAGAAGACAATTAAATGAATACGATACTTTACATTAAACAGGAACAGGTATGGATCCATTATATAACACAATTTAATAATAACTAGCTAGTTTTAAAATATGACAATTATGTACAATTATTATTAACTGTAAAATTTTAGTAATTATCCGCGGTTTAACTGGAAAATATTTTGATAAATGTTTTTCCACTCTTTCTCGAGAAGCAGATGATCACGAAACATTTCCGCCATGAAATAAAATATGCCAATTTTCATTAATAAATTTTAACTGTCAGAAAGCAGTACTCAATTTATCTATGTTTTTTTTAAGTCATTTAGACATTTGTTGTTGTTGTTTTTTTTTTTTTTTAAAGTTAATAATTAATACCAAAACATTTATTTAAATTATTTTAGTTTTGAACAGTTCTTAACATTTATTTTTTTAACTTGGTTTTAAATTTACTGCCATAAAGAATACGATTTATTTGCAGAAAATGATTATTTATAATTTTCCATATGATCTCAGTTAAGATAACCATTTTCATTTCTTGAAAATTTTTGGAGTTAATTGTTAAATCAGAAGTATTATCTTGGCACATTATATTATGAAATTTAGACCATTTAGTTTAAAGAAAGTATAAAACTCCATACATTAATTTGGCCTTCAGCAATCCATTCTATATAAAGACTCAAAAAAAAATAGTTTATACTGGTTTTAAATAGATGCAAATAAGAAAAATTACACTGTTTTTTTTTTTTTCTACTTACTTTCTAAAACAGCATCCGTGTTGAAACTAAAGAAATGAAAAAAAAAAATCACCCACCCCCTGCTCTTTTTTCTCAGTTTTCTTCAATATCAAAATAAAAATATATCACATGGCAGCATTCTGCTTTTCAATTTCAAGGTTAATAATAAATCAACTAATTAACATGAATAAAGTTTTTTTTTTTTTTTTTAGAAAATAATAAACAGAAAATAAGTATAATAATTTACTGATTTTCATACATTGATTCCAATAACATTTTTATTTCATTTGATTTATTCATACCCAAAATTTAAGATAATAAATGTAATTATTTTATTTACTTGCCACGTTTTAGTACATATTTTACTTTTAAACTTTAATAAATAAAATAAATATTTTAATGATTAAACTTAAAGATTTAAAAGTCAACATGTAAATCTATGCATGCACACACACACATAAGAGTATGAAACTAATCTTATTTAAGGAAAGCTTCTTTTAATAATTCACTTAAACTTTGAATAACTAAATGCTACTGAATTATTTTAAGACTTAACTGAAGTATAACTTATAAAGGTGATTAAATGAAATAATTTAAGTAACTTATTAGCAATTTAGTAACCCAAAAAATTTTCAATACTAAAAATTAAAATATTCATTCAGTTAGCTTTCTTTCCTTCTTTCTTTCTTTTACCTTTTATACAATTTTTACATTATGAACATGCACTTTATTAAGCATTAATTAAATATGAATAGCAGTTATATATTCTATTAATACATCTTATTAGATAACTATTTAACTCTAAATATATAAAATATTGCTTATTAAGTGATACCATTTTATCTACAGATTAAATAATATAGTTTTATGTCTCTAGTTATTAGTTTTATTTTATCTTTTTTATTATTAGATGGCTAACTATCATCCATATGACATCATGTGGCATATCAAATGGTTACAATATATATATATATATATATATATATATATATATATATATATATATATATATATATATATATATATATATATATATATATATATATATATATATATATATATATATATATATATATAATAACACTGTCTTAATTACACTCTCACACTCTTTATAGTTTATTCTACCCACATATCATTATCAGGCCCTTTTGTTGTCTTGCCAAATCTATAAATAATTAACTCTCTAAATGAAGTTTTTAACTTTTCTTAAACTTAAAAACAATTTATACTTGGAAATAGTTAAGAAACTAATCCTACTATTTATTTCCCGACCATTAGTTTCTTTAGGAAAGAAACTAAGGGTTATAATATATATATATATTACAATAAAAATAATAATAACGGTAACAAACAATTATAAATAATCTTTAAATTCCCATTAATACTTTCGGCTAATTTTTAGAACCTGCCTCAACTACCATTAAAATTCCAAAAAAACAAAAAAAAAACAAAGTGGAAGCAAACATCATCAATTCAAATTTCAGGAATCTGTATTTTAATGTTAGCTGATTGACAATTTATTAAATGCATTTTATTCCTATTTATAAAAATTGCCTCCTTAATTTTTCTTTTATTATGGTTTCTCTCTTCATGAAGAATTTTCACATTTTCAAAATCATATTTATATTTATATGTACATGTTTTTCATGATCAAAGAAAACTGAACAAGAAATTGAATCACCATTATTTTTACTTTTTCCACGTATATATAACAATTCATGCTCCCTCAATCTTTTCTCAATAGTGCACCTAGATTCACCTATATATGATAGCATACAATCACAAGAAATTTGATATATGACATTACTTTTCTGCTCTACAGGTATGACAACCTTAGAATTATTGACTAATTTATTAATATTGTTTGGAAATAGGAATAAAATGCATTTAATAAATAGGCAATCTGCTAACATTAAAATACAAGATTCCTGGAATTTGAATTGATGACGCTTGCTTCTGCTTTGTTTTTCTTTTTGAATTTTAATGGCAGTTGAGGCAGGTTCAATAAATTAATGGAAAGTACTTCTGTAAATATATATATATATATATATATATATATATATATATATATATATATATATATATATATATATATGGCTGCAGAAAGGAGTTGGCTATTAACTGAAAGGAGACCCATTGATTCCTCTTGGAGGCCTTAAATTAACTGAGCAGGGCAAATTCCTAATGTCCACTCCATATGTTTTTGTCATTGCAGCTCTTATTACTATGTGATTATTCATATAGTATATGAACATGGATGGGCTGCTCACCAACACACATTAGCCAGCATCGGGACTTTATTGGCTTTTTACCTCTGAGTGTAAGATCAAGAAACACCTGTGCTCTTCATTCTCAGTTGCCTGATAAAGCAGAATAAATATTTGTGTAAATGATAAATATTTTTCCAATACATATATACAATTATGACATACAAAAATAAATCATGGTCTTTATTGGCAGGAGCTGTAAAGTTGTCAATCAAGGTGGCAGATGTTAGCCAAAGGCAGAGGGTGCTAAGGATCCCCTGATTGCAGATCCAGGCTGCCATTTGATGACATCTTTTTATTTACGTAGTTACAACTGGTGATCACTTTTAAGTGAAGGAATATTGCAAGAACTAGAAGAAGAACTGTCTTATAATAAATGGGACATTATTGGACTTTGTGAAACTAAAAAAAAAGGTGAAAAGACAATTGATTTAAAAAGTGGACATGTACTCTATTATAAAGGCACAAATATTGGAAATACAAGTGGAGTAGGATTCATTATAAATAAAAAGTGGAAGAACAACATTGTGGAGATTGATGGTGTATCATACAGAGTGGCAACATTAGTTATACAACTTAATAGCAGATACCAAATGCAGATAATTCAGGTTTATGCCCCAACAAGTTCTCACAGTGATGAAGTAGTAGAAGATTTTTATATGGATGTATAAAAGGCTTTTGATCAAAGTAAACAACATTTTAAAATTGTTATGGGAAACTTTAATGCTAGAATTGGTGAACAAATAAAAGATGCAAGTGCTGTAAGTAATTTTGGTTATGGTAATAGAAATGAGAGAGGACATAGACTTGTGGAGTTTGCAGAAAAAGAAAAACTTTATATTATGATTTTTTTTTTGAGAAAAATATTAAAAGGAAATGGATATGGAAGCATCCAAATGAAGGTACAGCAGATTTGGATTATATTTTGACTAACCGAAAATACATATTTCAAGATTGTAATGTTCTTAATAAATTTAACACAGGAAGTTATCATGGATTAGTAAGATGTAAGATACGAGTTAATGCAAATCTAGTAAGATAAAAATTATTAAGAAAAACGTTTTTACAATTGATATTTCCTAATTTTTAAAAAAAAACATCCTAATGAATTTAAATTAGATCTTAGAAATCGGTTTCAAGGTTTTCAAGTATTAGTATATTTGTCAAGCATTGGTGGTCGGAAGTCAGCGGACAGCCGCTTTACAAGCAGTTGTCCCATGGTAGAGGGTTCGCTTCCTGGCTGATGCTATGATACATGAGGAAAAAGTATTAGTAGATTTTGAACACGATTCAGATTTAAATGAAATTAATATAAAAATAATTGATACACTTTTAAAAACTGTGACAACGACAGCTGGTAGAAAAAAGCAGCAATTGGCCAATAAAATTTCTACTGAGATTACATAATTTTTGAAGTAAAAAATAATATGAATGATATGGAAAAGAGTTTTAAATGATATAAAAAAGTATAACTGTGAACTA
Organism: Epiperipatus broadwayi; assembly: GCA_028023455.1. Lineage (NCBI taxonomy): Eukaryota > Metazoa > Onychophora > Udeonychophora > Euonychophora > Peripatidae > Epiperipatus > Epiperipatus broadwayi. The sequence continues at coordinate 947,687 of JAQFVV010006481.1, read as the reverse complement.
GCAAGAAAAGCTGTAGAAGAAAATAAAAGTCTCAAGAATGTAAAACAACATTATGATATTGGTAGGATACTTATTTCTGCAATAAAAAAAAAACAAGATGGAATTATTACTAAAAAGAGAGATGACATCATGAAATGGGTAGAAGACTTTTATTAAAAATTATATAGTAATAAAGAACAAGTACATCCTATATCTAATTGCCCAGAATTTTAAACGAAGAAGTGAAACATGCATTTAAATATGAAGAAAGGTAAGACTCCAGGTAATGATGAAATTATAATTGATATATTAAAAGAAGCAGGTGAAAACATATAATTTTTTTTCGCAAAGTTATATACCAAATGTCTAAATGATAAAGATGTACCATATTATTGTAAGAATGCAGTAATAATATTAATATTTCAAAAAGGTGATAAAGAAGATATTAGAAATTACAGACTTATCAGTCTTTTATCAGTTTTATTCAAAATTTTTGCCAAGATAATTACAACTCGTCCACAGATAATATTGGATTTCCACCAACCAATAGAACAAGCTCGATTTAAAAGTGGTTTTAGTACAGTAGATCATACCCAGGTATTAAGAGAAGTTATATAAAGGACAAATGAATATGAGTTGCCATTGTGTTATGGATTTGTTTATTATGAAAAGGCATTTGATTCTATAAACAATTCTTCAGTGATTAAAGCATTGGATAATCAGGGTATAGATCCAGGATATTGTCATATTTTAAAGAACATTTTATAAAAATGCAACAACAATTATATTACATAATGATACTGGGAAATGCAACATTGAAAATGGTGTAAGACAAGGTGACTCTATTTCGCCAAAACTTTTTACAGCTGTATTGCAAGAAGTATTTTGTGAATTAAAATGGGGAACTAAAGGATTCAAAGTAAATGGAGATTATTTAAGTCACTTAGTTCTTGCATGTGATATTGTTGTTTTGGCAAATAATGCTTCAGAGTTTCAGGAAATGTTGCAGAAGTTATCAGATGAAAGAAGAAAAGTAGGACTAAAGATAAATGTTAAAAAGACTAAAGTAATGTTTAATCGATTTGCTGAAAATATCATAATACAGATCTATTATGATGAATCAGAAAAAGTTAGCAGTTACAAATACCTTTGTCAGATTATTAATACAGATGGAAACATAATGGATGTAATTAATCATACAATTAAACTTGGTTGGATTGCTTTTGGTAGAAATAACATGATACTAAAAGAAAGTATGCCTATGTGTTTGAAAAGGAAGGTTTTTAACAAATGTGTTTTACCAGTTCTTACTTACGAATCTGAGACTTGGACACTTAATAGAAGAGCAATACAGGGACTACAGACCACTCATAGAAGTATGGAGAAATGCATGTTGGGAGTACCAAGAAGAGATCAAAAATGCAATTTATGGGTAAAAGAACAAACAGGTGTTAATGACCTTATTGAAAAAATTAAAAATTTGAAGTGGAGTTGGGCTAGACATACTGCTAAAAAGATGATAATAGATGAACAATTGAAATCTTAAACTGAATCCCAAGAGATTGTAAAAGACCCAGAAAGAGACCACATGTTAGATGGATGGATGAATGAAATAAGAAAGTGTGCAGGGATGATGTGGAGAAGAGAGGATAAAGATCATAGAGGATGGATTAAACTTGGAGAGACCTTCATTCTGCAGTGGATTGATAATGGCTGATGATATAGATAGATGGATAGATAGATAGATAGATAGATAGATAGATAGATAGATAGATAGATTGATAGATAGATAGATAGATAGATAGATAGATAGATAGATAGATAGATAGATAGATAGATAGATAGATAGATAGATAGATAGATAGATAGATGGATAGACGGATAGATGGATAGACAGATAGACAGATAAACATACAGATAGATAGATAGATAGATAGATAGATAGATAGATAGATAGATAGATAGATAGATAGATAGATAGATAGATAGATAGATAGATAGATAGATAGATAGATAGATAGATAGATAGATAGATAGATAGATAGATAGATAGATAGATAGATAGATAGATAGATAGATAGATAGATAGATAGATAGATAGATAGATAGATAGATAGATAGAGATAGACAAATAGATAGATATACAAACTATCTAAAGGAAAAATAAAAACATAATAAAAAATACACACTTAATTCACTATAAAACTGTTTTAATGGTTTTATTGTAACCATTAGAAAGTAAAATATTTTTGCTAGTTGTATTTTTTGAGGAAAATTATCTTTACCTGCCAAACTGCAAACTCTTATCTAAAGATTTTTTTGCTACAAACAGTATTTGCATGGAGATCCGTAGACAGTTCTTTAACTTGTTTATACTTTTAACAGGACTTCGTATGGGATTGATTAAAGGATTTTCTATGGAATTCCCACGGTCACCTAGTACTGCTGATCTCTTCATAAATAATGTTGAAAGTCATGTATCAAATGTGGCTAGTAAGGACTATTTGTCTCAAATAAGGTGATTCCTTTGTTGAAGGCCACTCAATATTGATGCTTTGAACTCTTTTTTTTCCGTAATGGTTAGCATTTCGATATTAAATTTACTATGGATGTTGAACATAACAAATCACATTTTTTTTAGATGTTTTTATTGGAAGAAAATGTGATGATTCCTTATCAATATTGGTTTATAGAAAATCCACCCATATAAAAACAATGTTGTAATTTTAATTTTAAACATTATCATGCACAAATACTTTCTGTAGCAAAATTTTTTTGACGAGATCTTATAGTTTTCAGACAAAGATCTCTTACTTGATAAATAAAATTAACAAAAATACTCTTTTTTTTTAATGATTACAATAAAATAATTATATATAAAGCATTACATAAAATTGATACTAAGAAAAAAGTATAACATTGTTAATTCAACTAATTGTAGATTGGTTTTAAGTTATAGTAAAAGTGTCATTGATAAAATTTCTTAGAAGTCTATCTAATTTTAACATAAAGACTACTTTTTTCACTAAAAATAAATGAATTATTTTTTCCATAAACCTAAAAACAGAGCACTTTTAGAATATTATGTGTTTTATAAACTTTCATGTTTATAGTGATCAAAAACTATGTATATATGTCTAATAGATTAATTAATGTCAGAATTAATGAACATTATCAGGATATTGTCATATACTGAAAAATGTGTATAAAAATGCAATAGCAAGAATTATATTACATAATGAGACTAGAAAGGTTAATATAGAGAAAGTCGTAAGAAAACGTTACTTCATATCTTCAACACGATTTACAGCATACTGCAAGATATAGTTTGTGAATTAAAATGGGAAGCTAACGGAATAAAAACAATATATTATTTAAGTTGTTTAGATTTTACATATGATGTAGTTGTTTTACAAATATGGATCTTCACATAATGTTTAAAAAATTAAAAAGATTAAAGTAATGTTCAATGGATTTTTTTCAAAAGATGAAAATAAAAATTGATTATGAATAGTTATAACATGTTAATAACTACAAATACATTGTCAGATTATTACTACAGATGGCAACACAATGGATGAAATTAATCATAGATTTAAACTAGTTTGGCTTGCTTTTTGGTAGATATAACTTAATATAAAAAATATGTTTATGTGTTTGAATAGAAAAGTTTCAAATAAATGTCTTTTACCAGTTCTTACTTATGAATATGAGTCATGGATAATTAATAAAAGAACAATACAGAGACTCCAGACAACTCAAAGAATTATGGAGAGATGCATGTTAGAAGTAACAAAAAGAGATTGAACCACGATTCATATGTGGAAATGAACAAACTGCTAGTACGGACACTGTTGAAAGAACTAAAAGACTAAAGTTGAGCCGGCTGGACTTATTGCTAAAAGCAAGAATAATATATGGGCAATTTTAATCTTAATCTTAAATCCAAAAGATTATAAAAGACCCTGAAATAAATCTCATGTGAGATGAGTGGATGAAATAGGAAGTGTGCATGGGTGATGTCCAGAAAAGAGGCTAGAGATCAGAGTAGATGAATAGAACTTGAAGAGACCTTCATACTAAAGTAGATTGATAATGATGGATGATGGTGATAATGATCAGCTTAAATTAATATTATAGTTAAGAATAGTTTTTGATTATGTATTTTGTTTGAATATAATCATAATATTTCAACATCTATGCAGAATAATGTAAATATAAATTGAATAATGATTGAGAAATGTGGCTGAATCTGAAAGATGGATTCCACATGATGTAATGTTCAGTCTGATAATTAACATAGCTGTTAGCAAATAAAATATAATTTTGGATACTGTCACTACAACCTGAAGCTCATTGATAAACAGATAACCATTTCCTCTAAAATAAATTTTTTGACCATAGCATATAATAAAGTTAAATGAAAATGATTTTGCATGAAAACAGCATTCAAAACTGGACGTAAAACTTATATAAAAACTATAAAAATTATATAAAAATGGTAAGAGAAATGGAAGCATATATTTACTCCTTTATTTCATTAACATATTATAAGTATAAATTTACCAAATAGAAAGCAATATTTTGGCATGTCTCTCCATGAATAATATTTTATTAAATATTTTAGCTATAAGTGAACATAAGCTATCCTTAAGGTAAAATCAAACATGATATGCAAAACTGTCTATTAATCAAAGTGTGAAAGAAATGTAAAAAAAACGCATTGTAAATTGAGATGATTTCAGTTTTAAATAGGAAAAGTAAAATATTGAAATATTATAAAAATATTAAAATAAAAATAAAATATTGTTAATTTTGTTATTTTTATTAGACTTTATAAAATATTGATGTGATATTTACTTGTGTTTATTTGTAGGATTACAAAATGTTAGCCAACTTCCCCAATCATGGAAATTAAGTAAGAGAGTGTGATATTTTTAATTTACTAATGAGTTTTAAGTATTTACTATTTACAAATTAAAATAATGAATATTAATATGCCATTATATCATATAAATTATACCAAAACAAAAATCATATAAAACAACTAATATAATTATATATTAATCATAAATAGATAGCCGTTTTCATCTCATGGTTTAGTGTTCTTTGAAGTGTTAATAATCTATTGTCATGTTAGGAAATTATTACATATACATCTCCATCAAATGTATAATATAAGTAAATAAACACCAGTAACAAAATAAATCAGTAGTTTTCTTTCTTTTTACTGAAGTTTTCTTGGACGTCTATATGAACTTTTTTACTCTCTTATTAATGTTTTATAACATGTTTTACTTCTATTGTGGAACACAATATGGTATTGTACATGTATTAATTTGTAACAAAGTAATAAGTCATTAACATTTGAAAAAGGCAATAAACCTTGTGTGTTTTATGACTAATTAATATGTATTAGCTATTTGTTTTATTATTATTGTTGTTATTTTTTAAAGTAAATATTTAATTAGGTCTGCAAAATATAATTTTTTCAGGAATGATATTTAATTTTCAAACAACATAATGCATATAATAAAATTTAAGTTATATTGTAACCATGTGATGTGACACCTGGTTTTATTAGGAACATTTTTAACAGTGCAGTATATAATACTTAGTTATAAAAAAATAAAAGATAAAATAAAACTAATAACTAGAGACATAAAACTATATCATTCGATATGTAGATAAAATGGTCTCACTTAATAAGCAATATCTCATATATTTATAGTTATCTAATATATGATATTTAAAAAAATATATATACCTGCTATTCATATGTAATTAAAACTTAATAAAGTGTGCATTCATAATGTAAAAATTTTATAAAAGTTAAAAGAAAGAAAGGAAGAAAGCTAGCTGAATGAATATTTTAATTTTAGTGTTGAAAATTTAATGGGTTACTAAATTTAATGAGCTAATTAAAATTATTTCATTTAATCATCTTCATAATTTATACTGCAGTTAAGTCTTAAAAATAATTCAATAGCATTTAGTTATTTAGAGTTGAAGTGGATTATTAAAAGAAGCTGGCCTTTAATAAGATGAGTTTTACACTCTTAGATGTATGTGCATGCATGCATGGGTGTATATGTTGACTTTTTAGATCTTTATTTTATTTTTTTAAATATTCAATTTTTTATTAACTTTTAAAAGTAAAATAGATAATAAAACTTGGCAAATAGAATATTTAATATTCTTAACTTCTGATAAAAAAAAAAATCCAAATATGAAAATCAATAAATTATTACATGTATTTTCTGTTTATTATTTAAAAAAAAATATATATTTAAGTTAAGTAGTTGATAGTATTAACCTTAAAATTGAAACACAGAATGCTGACACGTGATATCGTTTTTATTTTTATTTATTTATTTATTTATTTATTTTGGGGGGGATATTCAAGAAAAGTGCGTGAAACTGAGGAGATTGTTTCGAGTTTGATCGTGGAGGTTTTCCTAATAAGAAGAAAAAAACACTGTAACTTTTATTATTTGCCTTTTTTGTTTTTAAAACAAGTATAAACTATATTTTCTTTAAAGTCTTCACATATAATAGATTGCTGAGAGAAATTAAGTATCAAGTTTTTGTGCTTTCTTAAACTAAACGATCTAAAGTTCATAAGAATGCGCCTAAATAACACTTCTAACTTAACATATAACTTTAAAAATTTTCAACAAATGCAAATAGTAATATTAACCGAGATCATGTTGAAAATGATAAACAATCATTTTATGCTAATAAATCACATTTTTAATGGCAGCAAATTAAAGACCAAGTGAAAAATAATAATAAAAATGTTAAGATTGTTCAAAACTAAAGTAATTTAAATAAATGTTTGGTCTTAATTATTAACTTTAAAAAAAAAAAAAAAAAAACGAACAATGTCTAAATGATAAAAAAAAAAAAAACATAGAGAAGTTGAATACTGTTTTCTGAAAATTAATAATTTATTAAAGAGACTGGCATATCATTTTATTATATGGCGGCAATGTTACTTTATCATCTGCTTCTCCAGAAAAAGGGAAAACTGTTAATAAAATATTCTTTTAAATGAAACCACGGATAACTACTAAAATTTTACAATTAATAATAATAGTACAAAATTGTCGTATTCAAACTAGCTAGTTAATATTCGATGTGGGACATCGCGCCGCAAATTATCTGTCTACCGTCAAGGAAACTTTACTAATCATCATCATCATCATCATCATTATTATTGTAATGTTTATTTTTATTTTTTTTTTAAAAAGGTAGTATAATAGTTATATATTTTATGCCTTATTTTTACATATCAATGTATCTTACTTTACCATCTAAAATTGTCCCAAGAAGTTTACAATAAAGTGTGTAGAGATTTTTATTACACACGTAAATTTAAATATATTGGCAAAGGGTTTAAATTTAAATTTGCCTATTCTTTATAACTTGGGACAAATAATCATTACAGGTGTGTTTATCAGAAGTTTTAATAATTTTTCTTAATATCATTCGTAACAGAAATTATATTTTGAATTTGTCTGAGAACAAATTTATTTCATTAATCATTTAATTAATAATACCTATTGCATCAATCTGTCCAATTAATTTCATAAATATTTATTATGCTCTTTGTTGATGTGCATATTCCTTATCTTACGCAAATATTTACTTTGCTATTTTAATGTGTTTATAGTCGTTTTGACTAATACTTTCTGTGGGTTTCAGATATTTAATGTGCGAATTTTAATGATCGTACAAGCTATTAATCTTTACCATTAGAGATAAATTTGTATCTTACCATTGAGAAAAATTGTTATGCTTTATAGCTCTAGATTTATCAAATAGTATACTATTTATGATGTTTATAGGATGGAAATGATCTCCCATTATTATATGTATTTGCCATCAGATGACAGTGTTCCAAAATATTTTATATAGCTTATTTAGTTAGATTCCATGGAGAGAATCATTTATCTTTGGTGTGTTTTTCTTTTTTTAGGTTGTAAGACTATGTCTTCACCTTCACTTATGTTTGATAGATAAGCATGGGAGCCACGGTTATTATAGTCAGATGTCTTGCTCTAAGAAGCTTATTTTGTGATGTTGTTTCTAATGTGCTATTTAAAAGACTATATTGTCCACCACAGAAGGTGTAGACTATTGTATTTATAAATGTTATGGCAATGATAGCTAGTTATTGAGGTAGTAATTTGTAGTGCTTTGGTTGAACATAATAATATCCATATTGTGCTGCTGTGCTTTGCCAGTAGCATACAAGTAAATCCACAAGATTTAACAACTTAACTCATTAATTGAAAGCATAGCATGATGAGGTATATGCAGACACAATGCTATTTATAGACATCATATGGAGAAATTCACCGAGAGGTTTGTAAGTTCCTTAAATTTTAAATTTAATATTAATATGTGGAATTTAAATATGTTAACTAGCAATGTAGGACTTCTGATGAAGGATTTTATTTATCCTTAATTTTAAAATTAACACAGTGTGAATCAGTTGTAATGTAATGATGACAGTTATCATCATCATATTAGCCAGCTGAGTTAGAAGCAATAAATTATTTTGAAGTTAATCTTCATAATTTTGTTATATGATTTTAATAGTAAGATATCATAAAGGCACTAAGATGTAAAACATATGGAAAATGTTAAGTAGCTTATGGTGCAAGCTAGCCAACTATTATAATTACTATTTTCAATTTCATTAATGTTTGTTTAATGCCTTAGATGAAGTAGAATAAATTGTGATTTCAAATAAATATTTAGTCAGGAATTATAATCATTTGTAATCATGTTTATTGTGCAAGTTTGAAAACCAAGAAGCAATAGTTTTGACATAAAATGAACTTAAATTAATAAATCATCAGAGTTAAAATGGAAAGACTATAGTAGCTATTATGTGTAAGCTGTGATTAAATTAGTTCTGTAAATAATTGTTTTTTTTTATGTCCAAATGTAATAAATGTATTTTTAAAATTTATTAAAATTTAGTTTTTGTGTATTTTTCTGTGTGAAATTCTTCTCCTTGGTTCCACAAACACACAGAATGAAATAATTGAATATTTTCAAATTGGTTACTTATAATTCACAAAAATTACTAATAATTAAAAAAAATGATATCAATTTGTTTTAATTAAAATTTTAAATTGACAACTGTTCATTTAAGTATTACAATGGATGTATCCACCCATAATTTGGACTGCACATTATTAACCTTTCTTAGAATTTAAATATTGTAAATGAAGTATTTTTTCAGTGTTGTTTGGGATAATAGAGGAAAATAAAATGTACCCTTTTCCTTCTATTATTTGAATGCAATTCTAGGTGAAAGGCTATAAATACTCTAAATTTATTTATATGATTTTTTTTATTATTAGATATTTGTTTTATAAGTAAGCATTTTCTTTGGTAATATGCGTGATTATTATTATGATATTGATCAGATACATTAGCTTATTAGGAATTGTATTTTTCTAAAGCCTGCTGGAATATCAGTCATCTGCCTTGCAACACGATACCATTATTTTATTTGATAAAATACCAGAAAGAAAACTCTGAGATCTTTATTTGGCATTATAAGAAAAAAAAATTTTTTTTTATTCTACAAGATGTAAAGGAAGTCAGATCGCATCAGCGAATAATATTAGACTATATAATAGAGTTTTTTTTTAATTACAAGAGTCTATTAAAGAAAACTTTTGAAAGTGCAAATATTCATAGCTCAGAGAATTTGATTGGGATGAAGGTAGATATTTACTTTATTCTAAATTATTTATGAGGGAATGATTGAGGTTTTATCTCTCCCAAAATTACATGTTTTATTTGTAATCATTTATTCTATCAGATTTAAGTTTTTCCTTGGTCTTGATTGTATATATATGTAGCTAATTCTTTATATGTAACCAACCACTGAGCTTAGTTCACTTTATAATCCTTATTGTTATCTGTAAGAGTCTCAACGCAACCCAGATATTATGAAAAAGATATGTGTAACAATCAGAACTTGTTAGAGTTTTGTTTGAGATATTTCTATAAGTTAGAGAGAAGGTCTATAAATTAGAGAGAATTAGAGAGTGATCATTATTTGAAATATCTTCGATATTTAAGAAGAGTTGGAAAATGATTGTGTAGTGGAGAGCCACTTGATCAACTTCTTCTCCTTTCTTCATCTTTTTCATTAGGTTACAAAATAGACACCCAACTATAGGGGCCTGATGGTTATTCCAGTCACAACAAAGTTTATTAGATGTCATTTGTAGTCAAATTTTATTAGTATTTGCACTTTGTTAAAAAAACAACAACGATATATTAAATCCAAGTATATTTGACAACAGTGAATTATATTATTAGCTAAAAACCAATTTTAAATATTCCATTGTATGATATGCTTTCTGATAAAATAAGTAAATAAATAAAGGAAATTTAATGATTTATTTTATAATGTTGCAGTCTGTGAATAATTTTTTTTTCAAATAATTTTTTTTTATTACTATGACTCATTTAGTTGGATCTATGTTATCTGATTACTTAAATTGACATTTAAATTACATAAATTTGTTTTAAAGAAAATGTTGTGGACCAAATGTTATACAGAAAAATAATATATTATAGGTGTTGTTATAAATTTCTGTATATAGTATTAGGCAGGAGTATTGTGATTTGGGTTGTTTGGTTGGAGGGGCATGAAGCTGAGATACCTTAATACTGTTTTGATATTTAAAAAATAAATAGAAGTTGACAAATTATTTCTATTATATATGATAATGGAATAAATTATATGTAAAAAAATGGATAGGTCCCAAGAAATGCAGTCACCTGATACTCTAACTCCATATATATCGATGTTGACTCAAAGGTAGAAAATGTAATTTTGAAAATAGATAGTATAGAGAAACCTGAAATAAAAATGGGTATACATAATGATGATGTATTACGGCAAATTCTCAAGGAAATTAAAGATATGAAGGGGAATTCAGAAAGTCAAATGCAGGAGTTAAAAAAAAGATTAGGAAGGAGATTAGAAAAGAGATTACTGAGAATTTAATAAGCCAAGTGCAGGAACTTAGAAAAGAAATGAACAAAAATTCAGTAAAGCAAATGAAAGAGATGACGGAGATTTCAGCAAGTCAAATACATGAACTTAGCAACGAGATGAAAGAAAACTCAATAAGCCAAATGCAAAAAATGGAGGATATAGAAATAAATTTGAGAAATCAAGCAGATGAAATAAAGACAAATTTTGAGAGGTTTGGAAAAAAATTTAATGAAGTTAGATTGGTCAGTGAAGAATCAGTGGAATATAGGAAATCTATAGAAAAAGTCAGTCCAGATAATGTATTAGTTTGTAAAGAATCCGAATGTCATAAACAAACTATTAAAGTCATTAATTAAGATGGTGAAATGTGTGATAAAATTTTAGAAGAACTTAAAGCACTTTTGAATTACCTAATAATGTCAACGTAAGAGAGAGTCACATATATGAAGAATTAGTTGAATGAGAGATTATAGATAAACTGGAGATTTTTGATAAATATTGCAGTAATGACAAAGAAGTTCAGAAATCAATAAGGATATAATTGATTTCATCAGATGAATAATATTTAGAAAGTCCAGAAAATGAGTTACAGAAAGTTACTGATATCACCAGCAATAAGTTTAAAGATAAAAGAGAAAACATAATTTCAAAATATGTTCTTAGTTGACTGGATCCTAACCTAAACATTAATGCTTGCAGAAAGGTCTTATATGAAGGTATGAAAAATACAGTATATAATGTTGAGAGTACACAAAGTGTATAAATCAAGCTAGGGATTTAAGTAAGGTTAACATAAAACTTTGGATAATAATTGAAAATCAAATGGAGACAAATTTTGTTACAGGCAATATTGATATAATTAAAAGTGCTGGAAAATCTAAGTTTAGCTTAAGATGAGTAATGATAGGTTCTTTGATAATTTTCTTAGAAAAATCATTGATCATAATAGAAAGATTGGTAACGCCAAAGTAAAGCTTAAAGATAATGGTAAAAATAAATTTGATATATATTTTCTTAACGATAATATTAATCCAGAAAGAAACTCTGGTAAAGCCAAAGTTAAACTCAAAAGAAACAATATAAAACTCGATAATGTAAATGAGTTTAACATATAATTAATGAAAAAAATTGATGGGGACACAGCTAGAGTTAAGCTGAACTTTTAAAAAAAAAAATTAGGTATATGGTTTCCTTAGTATATTTAATTTTTACTTCTTGTTACTTTAGATGTAGTAAAATTTAATAGTTTATTTCACTTTTATTTTTCCATAAGTGAAAGGGATTGTATCCACGTGATGTGCCACTTGCTTTTATTATGAACATATTTAACAGTGCAGTATATAATACTTAGTCATAAAAGAAAAAAAAGATAAAATAAAACTAAAAACTAGAGACATAAAACTATATCATTCAATATGTATATAGAAAGGTCTCACTTAATAAGCAATATTTCATATATTTATAGTTAAATAGTTATCTAATAAATATATATATATATATATATATATATATATATATATATATATATATATATATATATATATATATATATATATATATATATATATATATATATATATAACTGCTATTCATATGTAATTAAAACTCAATAAAATGTGCGTTCATAATGTAAAAATTTTATAAAAGTTAAAAGAAAGAAAGAAAGTTAGCTGAATGAATATTTTAATTTTAATGTTGAAAATTTATTGGGTTACTAAATTTAATGAGCTAATTAAAATTATTTCATTTAATCACCTTTATAATTTGTTCTTCAGTTAGGTCTTAAAAATAATTCAATAGCATTTAGTTATTTAAAATTGAAGAGGATTATTAAAAGAAGCTGGCTTTAAATAAGATTACTTTTACACTCTTAGACGTGTGTGCATGCATGCATGGGTGTATATGTTGACTTTTTAGATCTTTATTGTATTTATTAAAATATTCAATTTATTTATTAACTTTTAAAAGTAAAATAGATAATAAAACTTGGCAAATAAAATATTTATTATTCTTAACTTCTGATAGAAACAAAAAAAAAAAGCCAAATATGAAAATCAATAAATTATTACACATATTTTCTGTTTATTATTTTTAAAAAAAATTATTTATGTTAAATAGTTGATAGTGTAAAATTGAAACACAGAATGCTGACACGTGGGACCTCGCGGCGTAAATTATCTGCCTACTGTCGAGGAAACTTTACAAATGAACTGAATTTATCATTATCATCATTATTATTGTAATTTTTACTTTTATTTTTTTTTTTTAAAAAAGGGTAGTATAATAGTTATATATTTTATGCCTTATTTTTACATGTCAATGTATCTTACTGTACCATCTGAAATTCTCTCAGGGAGTTTACAATAAAGTGTGTAGATATTTTTATTACACACACGTAATTTTAAATATATTGGCAAAGGGTTTAAGTTTAAAATTGCCTATTCTTTATAACCTATGACAAATAATCATTACAGGTGTGTTTATCAGAAGTTTTAACAATTTTTCTTAATATCATTAGTAACAGAAATTATATTTTGAATTTGTCTGAGAACAAATTTATTTCATTAATCATTTAATTAATAATATATATTGCATCAATCTATCCACTTAATTTCATAAATATTTATTATGTTCATTGTTTGTGCGTATTCCTTATCTTATGCATATATTTATTATGCTATTTTAATGTGTTTATAGTCGTTTTGACTAATACTTTCCTGTGGGTTTCGGATATTATTTAATGTGTGGATTTTAATGATCGTACAAGCTATTAATCTTTATCATTACGGATAAATTTGTATCTTGTCATTGAGAAAAATAGTTATGCTTTATAGCTCTAGATTTATCAAATAGTATACTATTTATGATGTTTATGGGATGGAAATGATTTCCCATTATTATATATATTTGTCATGGGATGACAGTATTCCAAAATATTTTATATAGACTATTTAGTTAGATTTCATGGAGAGAATCATTCGTCTTTGGTGTGTTTTCCCTTTCTTAGGTTGTAAGACTGCGTCTTTGCCTTCACTTATGCTTGATAGATAAGCTTGGGAGCCACTATTATTATAGTCATGTGTCTTGCTGTAAGGATCTTATTTAGTGATGTTGTCCCTCATGTTATGTCAATGATAGCTAGTTATTAAGGTAGTATTTTTTAGTGCTTTGGTTGATCATATTAATATTCGTATCGTGCTGTTGTGCTTTGCCAGTAGTATACAAGTAAATCCACAAGATTTAACAACTTAATTCCTTAATTTAAAGCATAGCATGATGAGCAATATGCAGACACAATGCTATTTATAGACATCATATGGAGAAATTTGCCAAGGGGTTTGTAAGTTCCATAAATTTTAAATTTAATATTAATATGTGGACTTTAAATAAGTTAACTAGCAACATAGGACTTTTGATGAATGTTTATATTTATCCTTAGTTTTAAAATTAACATAGTGTGAATCAGTTGTAATGTAATGATGACAGTTATTATCATCATATTATATAAGCATTTTACAATTATTAAATTTGCCTATGAATTAGCATGTCCACTTTAGATCTAGAATGTATGCTATTCTACATTATCTGCCTTTGTATTGCTTGTTATAACAAAAATATTATTATGTTTTTTTTAAAATAATTAATGGTCATTTGATGTACAATTTTGGTTTGCTTAATACACTATTAGTTTAGGTACTGTAAAATGGGAGGTGTATATTTTAACTTTTTTTGTTAGAATTATTTTATCTTGTTATTGTTGACAACAAGGTTTTGTGATCATTTTACCTTATAAGTATATGTAGCATATAATGGCATCAAATATACTATCATTGATATTGTGCATTGGTAGGTGGAGCTCTCTCCCAATGCTTATTCCATGAGAGGTTTATATTGTTGAGGCTAATAAATAGTTATTGCTTAATTAGCATAGTTTATCCCTAGAGAGGATTATATTCATGGGCAGTATTCTATTTCCCTGTCGTGAAACAATGTCCACACATTTTGTATCTGAGAATTGGTCATATACAATTATCATGGTGTTTTGTTGAGCCTTCTTTTATTGGTAGATCTCTAATTATGTTATGTTGTTAGTTTTTCTCCATGTTAGGTGAAGTTCTTACTATTCTAGAATTAAAGTTACATTTAGAGACATTGGTTTATCTATAGTGTTTGACTAATATTGTAGTTTTTTCATCAGTTTACAGGCAAACAAACCATAACCTACTAGCAATTATAAACTCTCTGTATGGTATGGCAAAAGATACTCATGTACAATGTAGTTTTATTTTCATTAAGCAGTGATTTACCCATGGATCATTAAGACAAGTTAATGATTAGAATGATTATGTTGTGGACATAGGCAAGGCTTTGGTGTCATGTATACAACTTCTGATGTCTGTTCGCACATTGATGCAATAAATGTATTCATATTAAATAATAATAATTGTTATTTGTGCAGCATTTAATAATTGTCCTTATCATATTTCTGATAAGCTACTTTATAAACTTAAGTTTTAAATTTTAAAATTTTCACTTATCCCAAATATTTGAGTACACTTTTATTTTATAAGTTGGGTGCTAATTTAGTGTAAACAGAGATTAACAATTCTATTTTGTAATATTTAATAGGAGAAACATAGCTGATAATGATAATGTTAATAAAGGTATCACTGTACTAGACTATCTTTTATACTATGAATGTATTCAATGGGATCTACATTAATTTATATACCTGATTTTAATTAATGTCTCTGACATATTTCAGATAATGTTTCTGAAATAAATTTGTAAATAGTGTAAGTAAATCGTGTTGTTTTAAAATGTTTATTTAGTTCTCTGGGGTCTTATCGCTAATCACCATACACATTATAATTTTTATTGCTATCTACACATTATCTTATTATTTTGAGGTAATCATCACTCAATATAGTATATTTAACTAAATGTTAGTCTACCAGAATAATTTTGTTAAGCCCTATAGTTTAACAGTACATCTAAGGCATTATCACTTAATTATCAAAATATTATTAACATAGATTGTATATTATTTTAAATAGTATATTAAAAGGTAACACACTTAATTTTTATTTAATCAGTTTATTTAAACCCGCAGATCTATCATTCACTGATCTTCATCACATTGCTCATGATTATTTGATAAAAGAAAGTAGGGAAGTTATTGTGTTTAGTTATTAAAGTATTAATATTTCTTGAAGCTTAAAGTTTATTCTATTTATAGAGTTTATAAAGTTTATTTAGAATTGCTAAATATTGTTTGTTAATTCGATTTTGTATTAAGAGTTTTTTTGTATGCTACATTTGGGAAGTGGCAAAAACCCTCTCACGGACCCAAATATATCTTGTAAAATAATAGCAATAAAGTTATTGGAACTGTGAGAAGAATAAGTTACTAATATGCAGTGTAGAATTTGAATTTTTGGTAAAGTATATATCTACAATTATGTATTGTACTTAGATTCGAGTTATGTTATTTTCACAGTTTTATTAAAGTCAACAAAACTTTGAGGTGTAAATTACTGCTTTTGTCTTAAAATGTATAGCTTGTTTTGACTTCATGGCGAATATTCTGGTTTTGTCAAGTTTGGAATCCCTATTTTATTTAGTTTATCTTATTATCATTTAATACTATATATCTGTTTATAGTTCAAGATCTCATTTTCCATCATCAACATTGTTCTTTTAGTTCATCTTGATCTTTCTTTTATCTCTTCATTCTCCTTTAATATTAAATCCATTAGCATAATTGATTTAATCATTCATTAGTTTTATTCCATTTTCATCTTAATAATTTATTAGCTTTTATTCTATCATTATCTGGATCATTCAGTATTCTAATATATCTTCTTTCTTTTCTCCTCATTCTTAAATTTGTTTTATTTTATTATTTAATTATTATTAATTTTCATCATCAACTTAGTCATCTACACCCTAATTTACTTCTTACTTAATTCATAATTCTAATTTCATATTTCTTCCATAGACCTAATTATTATTTATTTATTGGCTTGATGGATATTAAATTTATTTCATAATAATTTGTTTGTAGATTTAAAGGCTTGTTTAACTAGAAGTTATTAACTTCATGGAAGCTTTGTTACCTTCTTTAGATTAATTGTTCAATGCTAGCTTAGTTGAATAAATAAATCATCTCTTTAGTTTAACATTTCTTTTTATGCTTATATTCTTGATTATTCGGGTAGTGAATGTTACAATATAAATTCTTTGTAATAAATTCATAAGATGAGATTCTCTTAAACTCAACCATTATATAAAAAAAAATATTACTTATATAAACACACCCATTAATTCATCTGTAAAAAGAAAGTTTGTTATCTTTATATCTATCCAAATGCCTGAGGGCATTATTTATACACTAGAATATGCTATATATGTGTTAATTTGATTTTCATGATTTACTATTATCATAAATATACAGTTAAATTAGTCTATTTCATTCTCAGTTTCATTTATTCAGTCCAATTCTAGTTATTGATCATATCCATTTATAAATCTATGCATTAATAAAGTCTCCATGAGTTGAGTATAATTAAATTTAATTAATAATAGTTTTAACCTTGAGCCTTATTGTTCACCCTGACCCATGTGGCCCATTAAAGATGGATATACACTGTGTAAGTTCAAATGCGGTCTTTTGTAGGGTTTTGAGTCATGGAATATTGGTAAATGAGTTGAAGTGTGGTTGGATTCGGGATGTCACAGTTCTGGTCTGGTCATCTTTGATTTCTTTGTCTGTATTTTAGGTTCTGTTATGCAAATGTACAAAACTTGACCGGTACAATATATATAATTGAAATGATAAATTTAAGGTTTACAAAGTATTATAAACAATCCTTACATCCCCAGAGGTACTTTCAATTACTTTCTTAAATCTGCCTCAATTGCCATTAAATTAAAAAACAAAACAAAATGGAAACAACCGCCATCAATTCAAATCCCAAGAATCTCTTATTTTAATGTTAGCAGCTTGTCAATTTATTAAATGCATTTTATTCCTGTTTATAAAAATTTCCTCTTTAATTTTTCTTTTGTTATGGTTTCTCTCTTCATGAAGAATTTTCACATTTTCAAAATCAAATTTATATTATAATTACAATTTTGTTTTAATTAACGGTCATTTTATTTATTTTACACACACAAACACACGCACACACACACACACACACACACACACACATATATATATATATATATATATATATATATATATATATATATATATATATATATATATATATATATATATATATATAAACATTACAAGCATAAAGCTAAACTAGTCAATATAAAATCAAAACTACCCCAAATCTAAAATTAAACCAGACCAGAATAAAAATAATATTAAAACACAACCTAAGGTTTCACTGCTACAAGCAGACTTCTCAAGTGTAAAGAAATAATAAAAAAAACACACATTATATATACTATTAAAAACTACCCACAAATCCATTCACTTCCCATCCACCCTTAATATTAAAAGAACTCTTAAATAAGTTAATTGCTTCAGAATCATAAATTTCCAATAATAAAGACTCTTTAATTCTTCTTTTGATTTCATTTCTCTCAAAGAAGACAACCTTAGCTTCATCAAAATCAATAGTGTGGCCTGTATCTTTTTCATGGACATACAAAGCAGAACTAAGATATCTATTTTTAACTCTACTTTTATGAACCTTTACTCTTTCATTTAAACTCAAACTACTCTGACCTATGTAAACCTTCTTACAAAATAAACAAGGAATAAAATATACCACACCAGGAATAGTCTTTCTATCAAAAACTTCCTTTGTATTATTCAATAAATTATTCAATGTAACACCCCTTATATTGAAAATATGTATCAGTCTGTTAATAGGTTAAGCAGTATTGATGTTCTTTTGTCTGTATTGATTAAGAAAAGTTCTTTATCAAAAAATAAAATTAAGGTAATTAAAGATTTGCTTTTGTTATTGGAAGATTCTATGTATTTTACTTATAAAGGTAATTTTTATAAGATTAAGGAAGGGTGGATAATAGGTTATATTATTTCTCCTTTAGTATGTTCAGTTTATATTAGTTTTATGGAAGAGGAAATTATTATTAAAAAAGAATTGTTTATATGTAAAATTATTTGTCAGATATGTTGATGATTGTTTATTTGTTGTTGAGAATGGTAAATTGAAGGAATTTGTAAATGAGTTTAATTGTTTTGATCCTTCTATAAAATTTGTGTTAGAAGGAGGGGGGTTAGATTTTGGTAAGTTAAAATTTTTAGATCTTTTGGTGATTAGAAATATAGAAACTAATTGTTTATTGTGCAGTCATTTAGTTAAAAGTAAAGAATTAAGATCTATAATTAAACCTGATAGCTATCAGTCTGTATCTCATAAAGTAGCTGCTTTAAGGAATTATTGTCATAGGAATATTAAATTAAATAATTCTAGAGGGGTAGCTTTGTTTCAGAAATATCAATTTTATAAAGATTATTTAAGTGTTGGATACTCTGATAAATTTGTTAAAAGTATTTTATTTAATAGTAATATTTGTAAGGATGTAAAGGTTAAAGAAAAATATGATTTTATTTCTTTGCCATTTAAATTGTCTTCTTATAAAATTGTGTGTAGAAATAGTAAATTGTTTGGAAATAAGAAAATTGCTTGGAAAAGGGGTGTTACATTGAATAATTTATTGAATAATACAAAGGAAGTTTTTGATAGAAAGACTATTCCTGGTGTGGTATATTTTATTCCTTGTTTATTTTGTAAGAAGGTTTACATAGGTCAGAGTAGTTTGAGTTTAAATGAAAGAGTAAAAGTTCATAAAAGTAGAGTTAAAAATAGATATCTTAGTTCTGCTTTGTATGTCCATGAAAAAGATACAGGCCACACTATTGATTTTGATGAAGCTAAGGTTGTCTTCTTTGAGAGAAATGAAATCAAAAGAAGAATTAAAGAGTCTTTATTATTGAAAATTTATGATTCTGAAGCAATTAACTTATTTAAGAGTTCTTTTAATATTAAGGGTGGATGGGAAGTGAATGGATTTGTGGGTAGTTTTTAATAGTATATATAATGTGTGTTTTTTTTTATTATTTCTTTACACTTGAGAAGTCTGCTTGTAGCAGTGAAACCTTAGGTTGTGTTTTAATATTATTTTTATTCTGGTCTGGTTTAATTTTAGATTTGGGGTAGTTTTGATTATATATATATATATATATATATATATATATATATATATATATATATATATATATATATATATATATATATATATATATATATATATATATATATATATATATATATATATATGAGTCTTTATTTCATTTACATAATAGAAATGTAAATTAGACAAGTAGAAAGCAATATTTTTGGCATATCATTTTAAAATTATAGTAAAAATCAATCATGAATAATTTTCTTTCAATGTCTCTCCATGTATTAGCAAAAATAAGCTATTCTTATGGCAAAATCAATCATATTTTAAACTGTTTATTAATTAAAATGTGAAAGAAAATTAAAAAATTTCAGTGTAAATTTAGATGTTTTCAGTTTGAAATAGTAAAAATAAAATACTATTAATTTTGTTATTTTATTCTACTTTATAAAATATTGATGTGATATTCACTTGTATTTATTTGTAGGAATACTAAATGTTCGTCAAAGACGCTCAGGCGATGACTTCCGTAAGAGAATGTGATATTTTTAATTTACTATTGAAGTTTAAGTATTCATTATTTACAAATTGAAATAATGAATTCAATATGCTGTTACTTCATATAAATTACATAAAACAAAATCATATAAAACAGCTAATATATATATATATATATATATATATATATATATATTATATGATTTATGTATATATATATATATATATATATATATATATTAATCATAAATAGATAGCCATTTTCGTCTCATGGTTTAGTGTCCTTTAAAATGTTAATAATCTATTGTCATGTTAGGAAATTGTTACATATACATCACCATCTAATGTATAATATAAGTAAATCAACAATACCAACAACAGTAAAACAGTAGTTTTTTTGTTATTATTGAAATTTTATTGGTTCTCTATATAAATGGTTTATTTTTGTTATTGTTGTTGTTTTACTTCTCTAATTGACCACTAGATCTTGTTATATATTTAATAATTCGTAAAATAATAATAAATTATTAACAATTGCAAATTGTACTAGGCCAACTGCTTTTAACCTATGATGAATATATATTTATATTACTTGTTTTGTATGATTTGTTTGTTGTTGTTAGTTACAGTAAATATTTAATTAGATCACTAAAATCCTGCGAAAATAGTCTATATTTTTATAGCAATGACATTTAATATTCAAAAAACCAAATGCATCTAGTAGAATTATATTATAATTAATAGGACGACAAATCTGAATACATATTGAGATAAATTAAAAGCTATATTGGTAACGAACCTTTTTAAATTATAGCTGTAAATAATATCTACATTTTTTTTATATCAATCATCTTTTCACATGTATCAATACTAATATATTGATTGTATATCAGAGTCAAAACTCTATATACATTAGTGCCACTAAACATATGCCATAGTAATTAATGAATGCAGAAAGTTTTCACATACAATCCTATCTAATGCCTATTCATCCAATATCCTCAGACTACTTTCTAGCGTGGGGTTTCCATCATTGATGAATCTTGGATCGGAGAGCACTGCATCTAAATCTTAGGATTTAATGCAACCCTTCTGTAACCAATTTTTATCTTATTACCTAACTATAAAGCTTTGAGTCCAAAATCAAAACGCAATAATATCAAGATTGTATATATTTGAACTCAGTTCAGCACCCATATTTTTGGTGTCTTTAGTTCTTAATAACCATATCAACCACAATTCTATCAGACAGTATTAGTATTAAAATATTATAGTTCACATGAGCACCATTTTTATGTTTGCCCAAGCTGTTTACACAGAGTTAAGATTCTTCATACAATAGCCCTACTCATTACAAGTCAGAATCATCCATAGATGCAGGATTATTTGTGCATAAAATTACTATCTAATGTCTGCTCATCCAATTTCCCAGCCTAGTTTTTTGCTTATAGAAATATTGGATGGGTAGGCATTAGAAAAAGATTTTATGCACAAAACTTCCCAAATCCATTGATTATTCTGGCTTGCACTGGGTGGCACTACTGTCTTCAGTGTTTTGCCTCTGTAAAAACAACTTATGTAAGTATAGAAACTGTGATTGGATGATTTTTAGTAGTTTGATTGTATATCAGATGATCAATATTGAAGCTTATTTCAAAATGATGCTTCCATAATCTGACATGCTAAAATTTTCATAGTAAAATATTCAGATATCTTTGTTCATTAAATAAATTTATATTCTTAACATTACATAATTGATAAATCATAAAATAATTTATAAGCTCATTAAAATACATACTTCACTATTATATATTATATTATTTTGGAAATTCAAAATCATTATATTACCAGAATTTAGGTGTTAGGGTACTTTAACTTTGGTTAATGTGCATAATATGGTAGAGAGATAATTGCTTTGAAATGAAAATTCACAATCTGATAATACATATTCTGTTGTTACTAATGGGTGATACCATTTTACTATTACAGCATATCCAACTACATGTATTAAATTTTAATGTGTATTATATTTATAAGCAAATTCCATCTGTGCATTTATATATGATATAATAATCAGACTTCATTGTTCATGACTGTAATTAACATATTTGCCCAACCATAAACTATGATGAACATACAAAATGTTTACAGTTTATTGCTGATAATATTACCCACACACAGTAATATTTCCTACTTATTATATGCATATAAAGTCATACTGCCAAACATACTAGAATAATTATTAGTTTTGGTGGCACATGATTAAATAGTAGAATTGGCACCATTGGCAACCTGGGATTCAAGAGATTGTGTCATCTTTGAATCATAACTCTCAGGATTTTTAAAATTCAATGGTAATGTTTCACTAATTATGTAGCATGATGAAATGCACAAATGAAATTAAAATAAATGCAGAATAATTAAAATAATAACAGTCAATATGGAAGTAATATTTAGACTTAGCATTACAACAATTATATTACAATAAGTCAAACAAACAATAAATATGTAATACATTCACATCAAATTATAAAATTAATATTTTAACAATTTATAGAAATAAATTCATATACTTTATAATTTCAATGTAAAGAAATAGAGAATATTTCTACACATTTGTAATTGTAGTGAAATGTAAGTAAGTTAGTTTATCTTATTTCAGTTTCTGTACTTAGTCTTTTATTATTTGAATCTAGTCCTTAGTTGAAATATAAGCACAGTAATTATAAATAGAAGAAGAATATTTTATCCGGTTATAATATTTTTTGCAATAATTTTTATTTTTTTCATTTTACGGAGTGTAGGATTTCTTTTATTCACAGATTAAAATTGAATTCATTATTCTTTATTTATTCCTATACAGATTTAACCTCCATCAGAATTTGGCATATATTTCTCCTTTAATCATATTTTAAAATTAGTCCTCATTCATTATTTATTTATGTGCAGATCACACAAATTTATCTATGCGGTTTAATAGCTGTATCAGGGATATAATTTATATTTGAGTAGATGACCAGTGTTCATTACTAGATTGATATAAATATTTCCCATTGTTATTATCAGTTTCATTTCAAGATAGGTGAATCATTCTTGTTCGATTAAGACTAATGCCACTACTTGCTGATATTCTTTTTCATATAATTATCCATGAAGTTTGACTGTCAGGTATTTATCCATGTGTTAGTTTTTTGTATCTAATGGCATTTATCTTGTTTTCAAATGCACATTTGAATGATTCATGTTGGGTTTAAATCATTTTTCTCTATCACCCTCATTTGCAGATATGCTGCCATCAAACCATCAGTGCCTATTAGAATTTGTTCAATTGTGATTTGGAAAATTATACCAAGCCATGCATACAATTATTCTTTTAGATGTAATCATCTGAAATATGGGCATGGACGCTTTGATGACATTGCTTCTGTGCAAAAACACAGAAATATGCTGTTTACATGGCCAAATTTATGGTGTATAGAACAATTCTGTTTATATTATCCATTAGCAGGCATAGATGGCATTTCACACCAATATTACAGCATGCTGATGTGCTTTGCAGAACTATGGAAATAGCAAACACTTCAAAGCTTGCTACCGTACGATGTGAGGGTATATGGAATTTAAATGGCCATATATGTTTTAATGTGTATTCGAAATAACGATGTTGTACTGTACCTGACATACTATTACATAGTTATAATTGTAAGGCTATTGCAGTGCTTCCCTGCACATTGTAGAATGTGAAAAAAATTGCAAAAGGTAGATCCCATCACCATTCCACATAAGTCATGCCTTGTAGGTTGTTTTGTAAATCATAATATCGTTTGTATAAGAGTAATGCATGTTTTGACATACTGTTTGTCTTCAGATCCATTCCGACTCTGGCAAACATCGGGTCCTGTGTGTGCTGTCTTCCAGCACTGTGGGCATAAATGTCTAATGCAATTAAAAAATGTAATGTAAATAATGTTTTATATCATTTTAAAAATGTAATATTTTAAAATATTTAAAAAAAAATAGAGTAAAATAAAAAAAATGAATTTTGTTTCGTATCTTTTTAAAAATTTAATATTTTAAAATATTATCTTAAGAAAAAATAATTTTGTTTCAGTAAATTTTTCAATAAAAAAAAATTAGCCTGGTAACCTTACATTTCATTATTTTTGTACAGAAACAATGCCATCCTGCAGGCATGCCCAGATTTCAGACATTTACCCTTTTAGATAAAGAATAGGTGTTCAAT
Source organism: Epiperipatus broadwayi (assembly GCA_028023455.1). Classification (NCBI taxonomy): domain Eukaryota; kingdom Metazoa; phylum Onychophora; class Udeonychophora; order Euonychophora; family Peripatidae; genus Epiperipatus; species Epiperipatus broadwayi. Next base: position 922,755 of record JAQFVV010006481.1, on the reverse strand, counting down.
GCTCTTAACTTGGCTACTTGCTATCAAACAAATGGAGTGAATACCTCTCCAGATTTGCATTTTTCATGGACAATATGTGTTTGATCTCTTCTTTACAATCCACACTCCAGTAAGTATTTAAAAAAGACTGTTTAAACTGATCAATATATGCAAGTTTGTCAAATAATGGCTCCCACCATTCTTGAGATGTGCTTTGGGAATTGCTACAAGCAATTGTGACTTTAGTCTCTTCAGTGGAATTATTTAAATTAAATTATCTTTCAGAAATGCTAATATATTGAGTTTAATCTGCTCTGCCTAACCTGAAAAAAAAACTGATTTTTGACAATTGCTTGACAAAACTGGGATTATAAATATTTTTGTGTGTATTAACATCTTTGTATACATTCCTGCTACATCTTGTTGACTTTTTTATGTGCAAACTCTACATGAGATTATATTTTTATTTCTTTATATATAGCTCTGTTTTCACTAATCTCTTCATTATCACTTTCTCCGTTTTAATTTGGATTTCACCTTTTATTTGAATATTTTCAATTACTTGCGTCAAGTACTGGATTTCTATCCTTATTTGACTCACCTCTTGCCTATTTTATACTTTTGCCTCTTCAACTATTTCTTGTAATTCTTAAAACTTTTTATCCTCATTACCATTTTTACATTGAATTTCCAGAAATACCTTTACCAATTTTGTTTTTTAACTTTACAAAACAATTTTTCAATCTACTTATTATTTGATTACTTAATTGTTTGATCTGCTTTTTTGTTTTCTTTTGTCTGACTCTCAATTTGAATTTTCAGTTCTGTGAACCTGCTTTCCTTCTTCTCTTTTGTATTTTAAACTTGTGTTTTAAGATCTTCACATAGTTTTTACAAACTTTCCATTCAATACTGTAATTTCTTTTTCCATTCATTTAAACATATTCCCCATGTTCTCTTTATTTGTTTTAAGATCATCATTTTTATTCAATTTTTTTTATTAAAATTTATTCATGATCATGTTCATAAATCGACTATTATATGTCTTAGTTTTATTTTTTAAAAACATTTGTTAGGTTTGAGATTGGCCAATAGAGTGTGTTCTTGATGATATGTAAATCACGTGATATTTTTTTATAAATTATTGTAAGATCTTGACAAGGTTCAATGTTGAACGAATGTCGATTTGATGTAAATAATTTTTTATGTAGTTGGCTTTTAAATTGATTATATTCAGTTCAGGAGATATATATACACCTTTGGAATTAGCTGTCTATTTTTCTATAATATATATAATAAGGTGAAAGGCTCAAACCTTCAAACCCTGCACCTTAAACATGCTAATGTACAGCCAATCAGATATAATAATAACTGCACGTGGACCTCTTAATTCTAAAACACAAGTCGGAACTATCAGAAAAAGATGGGATCCACTTTCTTCTGTGCCTCAATTTATATATAAATAAGCCAGACTCAAGCATTTCGAATTCCGAGTGAGTTTTTACGCTCAGGTAGGCTTTTTTTTGCACATTATACAATAAAAGTTACTCAAACTATGAAGGAGAAAAATATTTTATCCCTATTTACAAAAAAAAAAAAACAAAAAAAAAAAAAACATAGCTATATTTCTTGATTAACTGGTTTACTAATTATTATGATTTACGCTGCCAGTGGAATCAGCTTTATTTATATTAATAAGGGTGTCATAATTCTACAAGAATTTGCTATCTTGCCACATAGTATCATATATGGCATATTAAAAAGAAAATTACTAAACAAAAATATATTTTGCTTATTTGTCATTTTAAAGTTGTTAATCAAAATTTTCCAGGGTTTGATAACCACCATATGGACAAAGTAATAGATACATTAAAGTCTTACTACTAAAATAAACAACTAAAATTAATAATGTTCAGATGAAGGTGATCCAAAAGTCCAATATTTATTATACAAATAAAATATTTAATGATAAATTATTATTATTATTATTATTATTATTATTATTATTATTATTATTATTATTATTATTATTATTATTATTAATATTATTATTATTATTATTATTATTATTATTATTATTATTATTATTATTACTACTACTACTACTACTACTATTATTATTATTATTATTATTATTATTATTATTATTATTATTATTATTATTATTATTATTATTACTACTACTACTACTACTACTACTACTACTACTACTACTACTACTATTATTATTATTATTATTATTATTATTATTATTATTATTATTATTATTATTATTATTATTATTATTATTATTATTACTATTATTATTATTATTATTATTATTATTATTATTATTATTATTATTATTATTATTATTATTATTATTATTATTATTATTATTATTATTATTATTATTATTATTATTATTAATTAGAAAGGACATGCACACTAATCCAGGTAATCACATTACATATTTAACCCAGTTCATACCTTTTCTGTTATCTCTTTATAAAAACAATCCATAGATCAAAATGTCTCATAAATCAGGTAATGTCTCTATCATGGTTATATTATAAGCTTATAAAATGCAAGAAGTTCATTAGTCATAATCAGGATGTGAATAGTTTACCTTATCACTAAGTTTGTGTAGATTCATGGGATCCCAAGCTCATTGAAATTTAATTGTTTTTTTCCTGCCAGCATCATTACATTCCTGGTCTGTTCCATAACTAGAGCTAGAAGCTCAGTTGTGATGACCTCAGACAGTGTTCACAAGGTTTCTCATTCATTATTGCATGACAACTTTATTCAGCAAGTGAGTAGTGTTCCTGTGCAGATGCATCTCATTGCAACAGGTCCCTATCACAGAAACCTCCAACTCTAAAAACACATTACCAGAAGATAAATAAAAGACCTAGATCAAAGTTGTCTTCTTTTTTATTCTTCTATCCAGTTTGGAAACTTCTGTGCATGTTATTATTATCACGACTTGTAGATTTATAATCTTATACATTTATTTTATTTTTCTGTTACAAAGTTCTTTTTTAACAAATTATTTCCAACATCTTTAATTAATATTCTAATGGTTTTCGTTATTGTAATATAATACCAGATGATGGTAAGAATGTAATATTAATATTTAAGAAAGTTGATAAAGAAGATATTAAAAATTACAGACATATCAGCCTTTTATCAGTTTTATACAAACTTTTTACCAAGACAATTACAACTCTTCTACGGATGATGTTGGATTTCTACCAACCAGTAAAACAACGTGGATTTAAAAATGGTTTTAGTACAGTGGATCATACCCAGCCATTGAGAAAAGTTATAGAAAGAATAAATGAATATGAGTTGCTATTACGACTTGGATTTGTAGATTATGAAAAGGCATTCCATTCTATAAATATTTCTTCAGTGATTAACGCATTGGATCTCCAAGGTATAGATACAGATTATGGTCATATTTTAAAGAATATGTATAAAAATGCAACAGCAATTAGATTACATAATGATATTGGAAAAGTCAGCATTGAAACGGGTGTAAGACAAGTGACTCCCTATCTCCAAAACGTTTTATAGCAGGGTTGCATGAAGTGTTTTATCAATTAAAATGGGAATCTAAAGGAGTGAAAGTAAATGCAGATTATTTAAATCATTGAGATTTTGCAGATTATGTAATTGCAAATAATGATTTAGAGCTGTAGGGAATGTTGCAGGAGTTATGAGATGAAAGTAAGAAGAAAGTAGGACTAAACATAAATGTTAGAAAGACTAAAGTAATGTTCAATGAATTTTCCAAAATATGAAAATAAATATTGATTATGATAAGTTAGAAGAAATTAACAGCTTCATATATCTTGGTCATTTTATTAATACAGATGGACAGATAATGGATGGAATTAATCATAAAAATAAACTTGTTTGGAGTGATTTTGGTAAAAAATAACTTGATACTAAAAACAAATATGACTATGTGTTAGAAAAGAAAGATTTTTAATAAAAGTGTTTTACCAGTTTTTCCTTGCGGATCTGAGACTTGGACACTTAATAGAAGAGCAATACAGAGCCTTCAGACAATTTAAAAAAGTAAGAATAGGTGCATGTTAGGAGTAATAAGAATAGATTGAAAATGTAATATATGGAAAAGAGAACAAACAGGTGTTATTACACTCATTGAAAAAAAATAAAAGACTAAAGTGAAGTTGGTCTGGACATATTGCTGGAAGAGATAATAATAGTTGGACAATTGAAATCTTAAACTGGATTCCAAGAGGTTGTAAAAGATGCAGAAAAAGACCACATGTGAAATGGATGGATGAAACAAGAAAGTGTGCAAGGGTGATGTGAACAAGAGAGGATAGTGTGTAGACACCTACCTACTCTTATCTCTCATTATCTTTGTTCTAAGACTTATTAGCCCCAGTAAATGAGATAATACAAATTTATCAACTATGGATGATTTTACTATTCCACACTAAGATGTTAGAAAAAAAAAAGTCAACAAAATAATTGTACAATACAGAAAATCACTTAGTTTTTACATAAAAGAAAATATATGTGTAAATTATCTGCGTATTATACTAATTAAATTTTACCACATACTTTTTCTTAGAGTATTGTGTACCGTATATTGGTCATAGGCAGTTACAAACATAGCCCTACAAGGCCCTGTATAAAATAAAATAGATAATACATGATAAGAATTGTTCACTAACTGCACATTACTGTTTAAACATAATAATTCTAATGAATAAGCAATCGCAAGTGATGTTATATTCATTTCATTAATTCATTATACATAAGAATGAATTTCAAATGTAATTAGCATAACATGAATTGATGGTTAAACGGTTTCTATTTCCATCAATTATATCATGTCAAATTACAATAATATTTTTTTAAAAAACTTAAATGTATTTAATGAAATAACTGATTTAATTAATATACAAGTTTTAATAACATGACTAGAGATTATAAATATATGCATGAACCAAATATTATACAATTATAATTTTAAAATTATTGCCGATTAAATTACAGTTTGTTACAAAACACAGTATAATAATCTTTTAACGTATTTGCTCATAAACTTTTTTTAAAATTAATAAATATTAAGCAACACATATTTAGTAGATTGGAGACAATTACTGGTTAATGAAAGTTTGTTTAAAGTTGATATATCTTTTTACAGCATAACAATATACCCTTACATCATTCGGGTGTTCACTTATTTAGAAGCATTTTTCATTCTAAAGGGATAGTATATTTAAATCACAATTTTATATTCATTTAAGATATTTGGATATCAATTTAGTTTTGATTTGGCAGCTAGACATTACTGTATCTTTGGTCATAAGATTCATTCATATAAGTTAATGCATAGCGGATACAAGTTCAGGTATATTCTCTATTTGGTGATGGCTTCTCCATCAGGAATGATGGGTTTTCCAGTCTGTCCTCTGTTTGTATGACATAGTGGCCCAAGTAAACATTTCTATATTTTCAGAGCATATCTGTTGGGAAATAGCAGATTAATTCATTAATTACTAGAATAACAGCATGTAATGAATAATGGAACTGAATTAGAATTATCCAAAAATAATGACAGAATATCTCCAGCAAACATTATATGGTATGGAGCTTTGTTATCCATAAAATTCAAATCTATCACTTGTCTATTGGTTCATTTGACCTATTGGATTTAGATAACTCCAAGAATCTGAGGCAGTCCAATGTTTATTTGCCCAACACAGCATCTGCAATTTCTATATTATTTTGAGCAGGAATAACAGTCTTTTTAATTATATCATGATAATTACTTATTTCCATAATTTAATCTATCACTCTGTTTACAAGCATTATAATTACTTTTTCTGAGAATGACAGTTCAACTTTTAATTGGTGGGAAAATAAACCACCTTCACACTTTAACCTATTTTTAAGCTAAACTTACAATTATATAACTTTTTAGTAAATTATGATTTAATTTCATTAACAAAATTACTTTATAATTAATATAAAGCTGTTCAATTTCAATCTTTGTGATTTTTGTTTTATGAACATGAAGCAATTGAGATGGATTAAGAGATTAACTGAATATACCTTTTGGGATTATAATACTGGATATCATAAATCGTTACATGCGATTGTATTTACTATTTTTATAGTTATTACAATAGTTTTTTAATTAATGGACATTTTATTTGTATATATATATATATATGATTTGTGTGTGCTTTATTATTATTTATAGTTGTTTAATAAAATTAATACAAGTATAAATAACTATTTCATGCATTGTTTAAATTAATAAAAAAATAATTAAAAAAAAACGTTACAATACCCTTTAAAGGTCAAGTCATAGCTTAGTCACTAATACCAAGGAAATGGAATTAAATTTCAATTTTTCACTATTAAATATAATTATCAAGTATCAAATGTAAATCGTAAAAACAAAATGATATATGCTGTACATTCTATTGAAGTTGATTCTGCTTTAGATACTGAATCAAATGTTTTATTAAGTTTTATCTTTTTCCAATGTACTAGTTACTTTGTACAATCATTTTTACTATGTCCAAATATAGACTACTTACAAGAGAGATCGAAAAATTGAAAGATTTGTTTATTGAAGATATTAGTTTTATTAGACAACAAATTCTAATATTACTAAATAGAAGAGATTGTTACATTTTCATTTACAATTGTCAAACATACTCCATTCACAACTTTGACACCATCCATTTCAAATAAATACACTAATGATTATTACGAATAATTTGTCTTTTATATTAAAAAAAAAAACATTTAATTTTATTTCCTTTGATATTAAAATAATTTGCCTTTAGAATAATTTGTTTTTGAAAGACTAAATGAAGATGAACAAAAAATCATTAATTCAAATATTTTTATTTTATACTTAATAAAATATTGGTTTTCTATGAAAGCGACTTGACGAGGGTTTAAGCTAAGGTATAAAAGTAAAGCTAATATGAAGGAAAGCGTTTATCATTCTTCATATTAGCTTTATTTATGACATTGACGAACATTTTTTTTCCTAATTTGATTAACTTAATAATATTTATTTGTTATTAGTTGTTTAAAATGACTAATATTTTGTATGAGAAATTTTATATATCTAAATGATGACTAAACAAAGAAATTTATTCTATTTAACAAATGAATGGTTTCATGATATTGGAATTCTTTCACACATATTGTATAATATAATATTATTATTTATTTATATATGTATTAGATTGATATTAGCTAGTTTAGCATTTTTATAATTTCTTTTTCGTGATTTATAAAAATTCATTTATCATATTATACTTTATTAGAATCTGTTCGTGTTTAAATGTACATATCTACTATGGAAATATAAAACGACATTAATTATTTAAACTTATAAAATAGTATGTGAAACAAATATTTTAAAATATTTTTGTTATATTAAATAAATTTGAATTGTTAATCGTTAATAAATATTGTTAATGTTTATTTTAAATTTTAATAACTTTCTAATTTATTTAATTTATTTATTCATTTTACAAAAGCAAAAGAAAGTCAAATACATATACCTAAACACATATATTATATTTATTTAATATTCTAATAACTGAATTAAAATTAAACTTAAAAATATATAGAGATTTTATTGAGTATGGATATTGTTGTTAAGTTGATGGAAACCCCTGAAGAGAGTTAATCGCTACTTCTCCCTGATTTTGAATTCTGAGCATAACGGAATGTTTGTAAAGGTGTAGGTTAAATAATTTATTCTATATTGGATCTATATTATATATTTGGTATTAATTTATTTATATTGAAGTAAATTCAAATTTGGATTAAATTTAGATCAACTTATTCACAGCATCCACTTTGAAGATCCCAAATCTGATCATAGTGAGAAGCGACCGCCTCGACCGAAATTTCCCATACCATTACATATGGTGCCAGCAATTTTGGGGCCCCAAATAGTAATATTGGCAACATTACATAATTTTTCAAAGCTTTAGGGGCATGTAGCCATAGTTTACTATCAATTATGTCCAGAGTTTATTTTTTTAAACAAAATTTATAGATTGTAATAACGATGAAAAATCTCGATTATCAACGGATATTACAATAATAGTATGAATTTGTAAAATGATAAATAAATAAAATGATTAGAGACTGAAATGTGATAGATAAAATTTAAATACATGTGTCAGTCACTTAAATATATAATTTTAAAAGTAGGCATTAAAGTTATAATATATAAAAAGTAGAAAAAGTTAAAATTACATTTACCTTTGTATAGAAGTGGCTGTTCATAGACATATGCAGTTTCCAGTAGGTCAAAAACCATCAGTTTTGACATTACCATAGTGTATTTACAGTCATTTTAAAGCTTAAAAAAGTACTATAAGATGTTGCCTTCTTTCAAATTATTTTACAATTAAAAAATCAATAATTTTCAAATTTATGTTTTAGCAATGAAAGAAGGCAGTCTTTAAGAGGATCTGATTGGTTGTTGCTCATAGTGGTCAAAAGAGACTGCTTGTAAATAATTTTCATTGATCCAAATTCTTTGTTTTACTTTTGAAAATGAAAATGAAATTTTTAGAGCAATTTTAAAGTATTTTTGACATATTATCAATTATTTAGATAAAATATGATGAAAATTAAATGATTTTAGAAAAATAGTTAAGATTTTAGTAAAAATTATTTACTTTCTCACAATGTAAAATTGATTAAAAAATCAATTGTGTCCACAACACTTTATAATAGGTTAAGAATGATCTTTATAGGTTCTCCACTATGGAATATTTTATAAGTATAAATAGAAATGTATTTTTGAAAAAAAACTTTCATTCACTTTTATTATACAATTTATCCAAACCGCTTCAAACACTTTTTAGCAAAACTCTTTATTTGTACATACACATACATCTTACATTTCGACTGACCTGCAATCTTCTTCAGAGCTATGATATAATGAACAAAATATAAAAAAGCATAACTATATAATAACGCCATAACAAATTTAAACAATAAAAGACTAAAAACAACATAAAATATATTGTAACAGGCACACATGCCATTACATTATTTATTTTAAAAATTTAGTCATTAAAAATAAAATTTGCAAATAAAAAAAAAAAAAAAACGTTTTTTTCTTTTTAAATTGAAAATTAAAAGTCATTTAAACATTATATATATAAAATTGCACAGATGAAAAAAAATATTAAAATAAAACTTTATTAAAAAAAAGAAAAAGTTTTAAAACTAAATATTAAGAAAAAGACTTGAAAGATTTAAAGATAAAAGAATGTGCAATAAATTAATTAATGTTATTGTAAAATGGAAATGATTATTAATTAGTCCAGGTGAAGTAGCCCTTGGGAATTTCAAAATATATAAGAAAAGCTTAGATAGGAGAGGAAAACAGTAGAAACTAATAGCCAATAAAAGAAATCCCTCAGGAAATGAACCAGAATGAAAAGATCACCATCGTCATGACATAATATCCACTGGATCAGAATGTTTAAAATAAAAAAAAGAGTTATGATAGAGAAAGGTGATATGTGTTTAGTCAGAGAGAGTTGCAGGAGAAGGGATTGAAAGATGCACTTTCAATTCCTTCAGTTCTAAAAAAAATGAAACATCATTTTCAAAAATTACAGACCATAGGACATATGGGTCCAGCAATTAAATATCAGCTACAATAAAAGACCAATGGATAACTGGATAGCAATCTCTTCAGGACAGCATGGGAATTCAGATTCAAAATTACAAGCAAGTACAAAATTTGGACCTTTTTAAAATCATAAGATCTTTAGAAAATTTGTGAACATTAAATATAAAACTTTCCCAGTATTTAAATTATAGCAATAGTATTGCCTATCTGACCAAAGTAAATTATTTATTAATTATTTTATTGAATGTATAATTTTTTTGTTAAATCATTTCCATTAATTTATTTTTCATTCTTTTAAGTTTTTGTTATAATTTTTTTTTTGTTAAACAACTTTAAAAAAAAAGAAAAATGTTAAATTCAAGTGAGATGAGAATGGCTGCATAGATTCGTAAAGTTATGTTAGTTTAAGGGAGGGTAAATATTAGGTTATTTGTTTTGTAGTTAAATTGGGTCAATGGATTGTATATATTGGTGTAATTAGTAAATGTAGTATGAGGTCTGCTACATGAAGGATTGTATTATATGCCACACACCCTCTTTTGCCTATGGAATGGGATAGTAAGATAAAAAATGCAGTCCCTTCCTATGGATTTTTTATTGCTCTTGTCAGTCAGATGTAGTATTCCTGTCTGTATGAGAGTCAATGTCTTCTATAACCATGCTGTTCAGATGTACATTCCTGACAGTATGGTATTTTTGTTGTCATATTCATGCTGCATTGAATACACTGATGTATCAGATGGATTGACATTAGTTTAACTGTGAACTTTTGGCCTAAGGTTAAATAAGGGATAGAATATTTATTTTCAAATGCAATCTATGTACTCTATTCATACTCAACATTTTAATAAAATATTAAATTCATCTGTGCGAACTTAGAAAATAAAAGTTTAAATGTAAATTAAATTCTACAAATCAAAGTTAAAATGTAAGTTAAATTTTTAAGTAAAAGTGATTCTAAAATGATTCAAAATTTATATGTGCATTAATAAATGTGTGTGTGTTAATTACTGGCAGTGGCTTCTTTTATTAATTGTTTTTAATTGAAATATTATTTGATATGAATTTATATCTTATAAATCTCTGTGTCTCACTGAGCTAGTGGCATTGGGCTTATGGTCAGAATAATATATATATATATATATATATATATATATATATATATATATATATATATATATATATATATATATATATATATATATATATATATATATATATATATATATATATATATATATATATATTGTAGATATATATATAGTATTCAATTATTTAAAAAAAATTTTTTATTCTTTTATACATACAGAGATTTATATGTATAGATTTATTATTATGAATAAGCAGTTCTTTTTATGATTTATTATATAATATTTTTTTTATTAATGAATATGTGTTAAATTTATTTAACTTTCATTTTGTTAAAATAGAGTAAATCAGAAAGGTGTAAAATTGTTAGATTAAGAGATAAAAAATGTACACGTGTGAAACAATGAATAGATCTGTACAAACACAAAGATGCTTTTACACTTATTCCTGGTGGCTATAGATGGCCAGCTTTGTTGTTATCTGTATCTTAAAATTATTTTTACAAAAGAGGTGCTTTGATGTAGATAACGATAGTGATCAATTTTAAGTCCTTATTAATTGTGACCAACGTCAAACTTGTGAAGCTTTGATTTTTTTTAAGATAAAGATTTCCAGATGTTTTTTTTTCTTTGATTGAAATTCGTGATATAAATGATTTAAACAATTTTTTTTAGATCAGTCAGTCTTAAATTTCTTTATAGAGATGATCGGTCAGTCATAAATTTTTTTAGAGAGATGATCAGTCAGTCTTAATTTTTTTTAGAGAGATGATCAGTTAGTCTTAAATTTTTTTAGAGTGAGAGTCACTCAAATTATTATTATTATTTTGAGACTCAACTCAGTCGGTCCTTCCTTGTTATTATTCTTAAGCAGAAGTGTAAGCTCTGATGATTTTTTTTTAAAAGAGAGTGAACGCTTTAATTTTTTTTTCTCACTCTTTGAAAGTTGAAAAAAAAAAAGCAAATGAAATGTGCGTTTATATAAAGCAATTTCCAGCCATATTAAAGAAGAGGAGAGAAATGGAACAAGATTGAATTTATTATAAGTTAGTAATAATTATAAAAATGATATTAACATATTTGGTTATGCATAATACTATGCCTCTGCATTGCTAAACCATTTTTCTGCTTCCTGGTTAATACAGAATGAGTCAAAATCGCTGATCTGTCTATGAAGTCATGTATCCAGTAATAACCAACAAAATGATAGATTTTGAAGCCAACCACACAAGCTATATGGAATGCTTTGTTTATAGTTCCTGGCTTTTTAAAAGCTCATTGCCTTCGAATGAATGGAGAAGAGGAAATAGGAGAAAAAAAAGAAAATCTATAACAGCCATGTAGAACCAAGTTTGAAGCCATAAATCCAATTTTTGTTGATTTACCTCAATCATCTAAAGTGTCAACAGCAATTATTTTTTTAAAGGAGAGAGACAAGCAAATCCACTGCTACCTACTTATTCAAAGTACTTATAATAACTTTTTTTTAAATGGTAGAAGGAAGCCAATCAACAGTGAATAATAATGGAATTGAAGAAACAAGCAAAGTCAATTGATTCAGCATTATCTTAAAAGTATCTGAAATAACTTTCTTTTTTTTGTTGTTGTTGTTGGTGAGCAAAGAAAAGCAGTCTGCAAATGCAAACTAAGGACATTAATAAGAAGTAAAAAGTAGATGGGTAAATATGAACTTTCTTTAACCGATTTTATTCTTTTGCTTATTAAAAGTAAACCTTAATTTACTGGTCAGAGCAATTTTCTTTTTTGATACAGAAACATTAAAGACTTGTTTATCTATAGTTATTTGCAATATCTCACAACATAGCACAAACATAGTTTAAATCTTTAAACTTAAATTTTTCATTATTTTTTATTATATATTGTAATGTTGAAATGTTTTTTTTTTTGATTGTTCTTCAGTTGTTAATGATAATGAGCAACCTATAGATATATGCATTAATAATGTTTTTTTATTTTTATTTTATCTTGTTGCATATTAAAAATTAATATATGTATTTTATTTTCTTTCGCTATAAGGTTGCAAAAGAAAAAGATATTTTTATATATGTAATTTTTGGTGTATACATTTTAAACATATATGTTAACATTACCGAATGCATGAATGTATAACTGCTTATCCAAACACATCAAAGAATAGGTTATATATGATTAGTTTAAAATAGTAAATTAAAAAGTAGGGCATTACATTTGAATGGAAATGAAATAACATATACAAGTTACACCTGAAATTTATTTTATGATATGATAAGTAAGAAAAGTCTTAAATAAGCATTTATAGAATATGTATTTTTTTTTTAATATTGATTTAAGTCAGCTTATTTTGAGATATCAAGAAAAGTGACAAACCTATATATTAAGTTTATTCGCTTATACTTATGTAAATTTTTTATATTAATAAAGCCATTTATTTAATTGTCGATTTGACTTTAAAAAAGGAAAGAAAGAGTAGTAGTATTAATAAAATATAATTATATATCTTAATTGGTTTCCGAGTTATTATTAAGAATATTGTATTTTTTTTTTGTCTTAATTCTATCATTTTAATTCATCATCATTGCTCACAGTTATTAAGTATTACCATTCATATATATTGAGCAATCACTTGCAAATATTAAGCGTCCGCAAAGTAATAGGTAAGCTAGAATGTTGATATTTAAGTATTTAAGGATTATGCTTGAGAATAACTAAATTTTGATAATTATAGTTCAACATAGAAAGCTAAAATTGTGTTGTGTCCATGAATTTAGATCATCCTCATCAAAGATGGATATCATATTATTAGTTTAAAATGTTTCAAATAATACTATATAAAAGTTATGATCGCCATCAATCATCATTAATAAATTATAATCATTAAATTTAATGTTTAGCGTAATGAATATATTTTAGTAAATAGGGGTTTATAGAAAATTGAATATTATGCAAAGAGATTCATGATGATCAATCATCACCATTAGTATTATTAAATCCCAGTATGAAATATGAGAATTTTAATAGATGCCTATAAGTTTGTAAAGATGAATTATGAAATATGATAATTTAATAGATGCCTATAAGTTTATAAAGATGAAATTATTGTTGTGAGTTTATTGATAAGCCATGGTTGGTATCATCATCACTATTATAATCATTATTATGATATCACTATTATTATCATTATTATGATATTATTATCATCATCATCATTATTACCTTTATTGTGATAAATAATTTAGTTAAATGGCCATCAATATCAATAATGGTCTTAAAAATGCTTGTTTGGAAGCCATTAATAGGATTATACATGTCTGTTCATCAATATACGCTAATGAGCTAGCAATGTCTATAAGAATCTTTGATCTAGAGTATAAACTTTGATAATATTGGGATCTTGTAATTTTATCAATATAGATAAAATGTAAGAAGGTCATTTTTGTTCAATAGTCATCCAAGTCATGTGTAATAAATATGTACTGAATGAGTTTGAACTCAAGTACAGTATAAATAGATACTTATCCAGATTGAAAACAATCTAGTGGCGCTCATGGGAAAACACATGTACTTAGCTAAACTGAATAAAGAGTGATATCATCCCTTTCCAACTTCATAATATTAGTTTTATAAAATATATTTTTTATAAGTTGTCATGAATAGCACCCGTGTGTGCATATGACCATGACTGGTCTTATATATTTGGAAAGAAGGATAGGAAGGATTCTTTGTTAGAAGAACCTAGTATTGGAGATAAGCATAAGGCACTCCAGGAATCTCACAGTGGGTACTTTTATTCAGTTGCTATGTTTAATATTATTTTTATTAGATGACAATTTCCAGTATGTTTTATTGTTCAGATGACTGCCCCAATATATAAATAAATACCAATAATCTTTAATGCTGATATTTTCTTTATCTATGCTATGATGAATTGATATAGCTACAAATGGTACAGATTGGATAGGCATATATCTAATAATTAATAATTTCCCCTATCTAAATATTTATTATGGTTACAATGTGACATATTAAAATAGCTACAAATTATAGTTACAAATACATATCTTTTATATTAATTTAATAATTATAAAATACATATTGATATTAATTTATTTATATTGTTACAAATGGCAATTAATTTTATTTAAATTGTTACAAATGGCGCACCAACTAGGGCTCGAAATAAGCCAAATAATGGCTTGAAATACCCCACATACATGAGAGATGGGTAGTATATAGTGATGACAGATGTATAATTTGTAACAATAAATATTGTTACAAATGGCGCACCAACTAGGGCTCGAAATAAGCCAAATAATGGCTTGAAATACCCCACAATACATGAGAGATGGGTAGTATATAATGATGACAGATGTATAGTTTAAAAAAAAAATATTTTTTCTGTGCAATTTTTTTTATTATTAATGTATACAAATATTTTGGCCTGATGTTTAGATGATGATGATTACTGTTATTGCATTTTTGATGATGATAAATGAATACAGTCATTATAGAGCTTAGTTTCAATTTTTAAAATATAATGATATCACAGCTTATAATGTGTTAAAGTTAATAACACTGTTTTTTTTTATATATTTTGCTTATCAATTAAATAAGCATAGAAATATTAATAGCCTTGAAGTGTGGAATAATAATTTTGTTCATATTTGAAAAGTTTGTGTTATAGAAAATTTATGGTTTTGGAGGTTGGATTGGATATTTGATTGTTGGAGTTTGGTTGGTTGTGTTACGGTTGTGATGATGGATGGAGAATTTTTGTCATTGCCTTGAGAATGTGATGTATTCATGCCACTGGTGATTGATTTATCTCATTCACTGCTCCAACCCAGATTATAATATCAGTTGTTGTATCATGAAGCAGTTAACAGTAGGCCTGCCATGATTTCACCTCTAAGACTCCAGAGAGAGCAAGGCATAATTTTTCTGATACATAATATTTCGCCTCTAAGACTCCAGAGAGAGCAAGGCAGTATTTTGTTTTACTGATATATAATTGTTGCCTCTAAAACTTTAAAGATAAGCAAGGCAGTATTTGACGAATTAAAGCCCCTAAGACTTGGAAGTAAGCAGGGCAATGCAACAGTGTTTGCAATAAACTATTATGGGTTGTAGTAGCTTAGAGTGATTGAATTGGGGTGATCATCTGAGTGTTCATGGAGCATTGTGTGCTTTAAGTGCAGTGATTGAATTCTTTTGTCTATCTCATGATTGTGAATTTCTAATCATTCTTTTGGCTGTCCATATCTGTCAGATCTCTAGAAGGATAGATGAGTATATAAATGACTTGAGACATGAACTCTGTTATAAATCTAGCGCATATGTTATATAAGTAATTTTTCTTTTTTGTTTAGTGTATTAAAAAGGGCATAGAGAGAATTAAGTTTTATAAAGGCATTAAGAACTAGATAAATGATGGCATAAAAAGGACACACTAATACAGAGATAGCCTTTTCTTAAATAAATGTTTTAAATAGTACTATGACCTCATACTTTATCAATCATATAGAGGTAAAGGAAAAAGAGTGATGATGGAGGTTAAGTTAATTTAAGGCACTTAAGATATAGATAGATTGATGAGGAGAATTATGGCTGAGAAAAAGTGGTTGAAAATTTTAAGGTATATGAGGATAGATAAAGGTGTTTGACTCTAGATGTATAGGAAATCAGGGAGCAGAACAATAAAACAGAACAGAATAAATCAGAATATATTAAATCAAACAGAAATAAGTAATATAAATATTTTATAAATTTATGATGGAGCAAGAAAAAGAATTTGTCATGGAAGGAAAGGAGGAGGTAGTAAGGCAAAGCCAACCAGAGTGGTTGCAAATAATGATGTTACAGTTTAAAGAAATGAATCAGAAATTTGATAATAAATTTGATCAACAATCACAAGAAATGAATCAGAAATTTGATCAACAATCACAAGAAATGAATCAGAAATTTGATCATCAATCACAAGAAATGAATCAGAAATTTGATCATCAATCACAAGAGATGAAGGAAATGAAACAAGAGATAAATCAGAAATTTGATGAACAATCTCAAAGGCTAGATAATAAACTAGAACAACAAGCTCAGGAAATGAAGCTAGATATAGATCAACAATCTAAAAAAATTGAGAATATTGAAATAGAATTAAAAAACAAATGGCAAGAGTTTGATGACAGATGTGACATAAGATATAAGGAACTTGCCGATAAATTTACAACAAGTCAAGAAAGTTGGGAGAAAAGTTTTAGTGTTGTAAAGGAAGAGTTGGTAGCTGTACAAGAAGGATATCAGAAAATGATCAACAAAAATGAAAGCCTTAAAATAGCTCAGAATGATTTCAAAGAAAGTGTAAGCAGTGAGATTAATACTTTAAAATTAGAGGTAGCTGCTGTACAGAAACAGTTAAAAGTAGAATATAAAGATCTGGGAAAAAAGCAAGGTAAATCAGATCATGCGCTAAAGAAAGTACAGAAAGAGGTACAGAGTATAGGGGAGCAAATGACAGGGACCACAAGAGAAGAAATAGAAAGTTTAAAACAAAGTGTAATAGAATTAGAAGTCAATAGCCAGAAGGATCAAGTTGACTTTAATGAAAAGCTGGAAAATCAGCAGAGAATGGTAGTAGAGGAAGTCAACGAATACCTGCGTTGCCAGGAAAAAGACCTAAACCATCAATTATTGATAATGATGGAAGACAAACTCACAGAAATAAAAGAAATGCAAGTTAAGGCAACCTCAAGTAGTGGGTCATGTAGAATACCACAAAGTTTAGGGCCCGAGATATACGAGAATAATCCTATAGGAATAGAAAGTGGGCAGATAATAGAAAAGGGTCCCAGAAGGACAGAGGAAGAGGAAGATAGTTTAATAAATGAGGGAAGAAGTAGCAACATAGCTAAATATATACAAGTGAAAGTTTTTAGGGGTGAATATGGAGAAAATCCCATAGAATATTTGAACGGTCTCGACGAACTGTTTTCTTTGAGTCGACTAAATGACCGAGAAAAATTAGCAGTCACGAGCAACCACCTTCATGCCTCAGCAAAAAGTTGGTGGCGTGCACTCTTTTATAGACCTGAAACATATGGGGACTTTAAGAGTATGCTACTTCAGACATTCTGGAGTGAAGAGAAACAGGATAGTCTAAAGTACAAAATTAGCCAGCAAAAATATACCCCGAGAGAAGGAACTTATACTCAGTTCTTCCATAGTCAGGCTGCTACTTTAAAAATGCTTACAGCATGTCCCTTATCTGAGCCCCAAATCATTAGGATAACCAGAAGGAACTTCCCAAAACAGGTAGAGCAGGCCCTAATAGCTGCTGATGTATACTCCCTAGAGAGAGTGGCAGATATGTTAGATGCCCTAGGAGCCACAGAAAATATGGCCGAAGGCTATCCTAGGAGGAAGGAGAACTATAATTATAAAGTCTCCAGTGTGAGAGTTGGAAACAATCAGCTAGGCAGACACTTTCCAACAAAACCTAGTAAACCACACATAGGTAGGCCTGGGAATAATTCCCATCAGCAAATGCAAAGTAGACCCATGATTAATAGAAATAGAAGTCCAGTAGCCAGTTGCTCAGGAATTGGTAATAATTCTCCACATAAGGTGCAGCAAAAGTCTATAAAGATAATGACTAAGGCTAACCCAACAAACTAAAACGGGCCTCGACGGAATGTTCCCTGCTGTGGGAGCCCATTGCTAACTTGGTGAACAAGGACAATAATTTAACAATGAATTTAGGTTGGGACACAGGTGATGATCTGGACAGTGAACCTTTGCCAGCATGTTATACTTTAGGTGGCTGTCCAGAGATCAAACTGGTCATTTTAGGAATAGAAACCAAGGCATTAGTGGACACAGGGAGCCAGGTGTCAATAATCTCTGAGGCACTGTATCATAAAATGCTAAGGGAGGATGAGGAAATTCCCAAATTTCCTATGAAGCAAACTGCTATTATATTAGCTAATGGCAAACAGGCCAAGCTATTTACCCAGCAAGTATGGCTTGCCCTACAAATAGGATCTCACTCATATGAACATGCCTTCTTGATCATGCAAGGCCTTATATATGAAGTTATATTAGGATCTGATTTTTTAAATAGGCATGGGAGTGTGATCGATTTTTATAACAAGCACATAAGATGTCAGAGTGGAGATGAAGTCCTGGAAGGAGGAATACCATTTTATCAAGCCAGCATTGGTACAATCCAAGAGGCTTCCACTCAGCAGGATGTGAGACATAAATTAAAAGGAATTGAGAGTATAGACCCTGATTTGGGAGGGGAAATGTTTCACCTTCTTTGTAAGTTCATGGAAGTGTTTTCCAGAAAACCTGGCATTATTAAGGGGTATGTGCATCGGATCCAATTAATGAATTCAGAACCGTATCAATGTAAAATATACCCCATCCCCTACCAATACAGAGCTGAAGTCAATGCCCAAGTTAGAAAAATGGTGAAATGGAATGTCATAAAAAAATGTCCATCTGCATATAACAACCCTTTGGTTATTGTCCGAAAGAAGGACAGCACTGTCAGAGTATGCTTAGATGCAAGGTTTTTAAACTGATTAACCATCCCAGAAAGGGATGTCCCTCCCACTATACAAGAGTTGCTAATCAGATTCAGAGGTAAAACTATTTTCAGTACCTTTGATCTGACTGCCAGTTATTGTCAAATCTATCTGCACCCAGAGGATCAAAAGTATACTGCATTTAGACATGATGGTCATTCATATGTGTTTGAAAGGATGCCCTTTGGTCTGATAAATAGTAGTGCAGGCTTGATCCGATGCCTAGATAGAGTACTATCAGAGGAAGTTAAAAATGTCATCACAACATATGTTGATGATATAGTCATTGCCTCAAGCAATGCAGCAGAACATCTCCAACATCTATATACCTTTTTAACTGAATGTAAGGAGAAAAATATAAAAATTAATCTCACCAAAAGTACTATTGCTGGACAAGAAATACCATTTCTAGGTCATCTGGTGGGAGTGGATGGAATAAAACCAAACCCTGATAAAATAAGTGCAATCTGGAACTTTCCACAGCCAGAAAATAAAAAGCAGCTAAGATCCTTCTTTGGTGTCTGCAATTTTTACCATCACTTTTATAAAAATTTTGCTTATGACACCATTTATCTATCCCAATTACAAAGAAAGGACATTAGATGGAAATGGACAGAGCAACATTCCACAGAAATGAACCTCATTAAAACTAAATTCCTTGAACAAATCATATTAGGATATACTAACTTTGCAGCTACCTTTTATATACAAACTGATAGCAGTGGATATGGGCTGGGGGTGATCTTATTCCAATTAGATCAAGATCACAGACCACAGGTACTTTGCTTTCTTAGTCATCTTCTGAGAGGGCCTGAATTACATTATACTACAACTGAAAAAGAAGCATTAGCAGTGGTTTGGGCCTTTCAGAAACTTAAGCAGTACCTGGTGGGATCCCACATTGTCGTAGTAACGGATCACAGGAGCCTAGAGTTCCTGAATAGAAGCTATTTAAACAATGAAAGGCTGATCCGATGGAGCCTATTCCTGCAACAATTCAACTACCAAATTCAATATTGTAAAGGCAAAGAAAATGTGGTTGCAGATATTCTCAGTAGAAATCCTGTGAGAATCCAACCACAACATGTAAATCTAGACCAGGCATATATAGCAGCCATAACCCTTGTTGTTGATGATTCTGTGGAAAAAGAATTGAGTCAATTACCCCAGTTACAAAGCCAAGATCCTAAATTACAGCCAATAATGGCCTATTTGTCTAAAAAATTTAAAGGGGATGCAGTTAATAAAATGATAACAAATAAATCCATCATTAGATATTGTATAAAACAGGATTTATTGCATTACCAAACAGTTGAACATCAGGAGACTTCATGGAGAATATACAGCCCCACAAGTATTAAGGGAAAATTAATCTATTATGTTCACTGCTTGTATGGGCATTATGGACCTAGAAAAGTGGAATATGTTATTAAGAGACTATTTTACTGGCCCAATATGTATGCCTCAATACTACAACATCTTAAGTATTGTGAAATTTGTTTAAAATCCAAGTATACTAGTCACTCATATGCGGGGATCTTGCAACCCATTATTCCTAATGAGCGAAATGATCTATTGGCTATAGATTTTTATGGGCCATTTCCACCGTATAGGAGATTTAAGTATATCTTGGTTACTTATGACATCTTCTCGAAATTTGTTGCTGCATATCCTGTCTACAAAGCCAATGCACGAGGGGCAATTAAAAATTTAGAAAGTTCACAATTTACCTTAGTGGGAAAACCAAGAACTATTCTAACAGACCATGCCACCTCTTTTCTCTCCAAGGAGTGGAACCGATGGTTACAGCACCAAGGGATTAAACATGTCCTAAGTTCCATTCATAACCCCCAATCTAACCCCTGTGAAAGAGTCATGAGGGAGTTAGGGAGATTGCTAAGGGTTTACTTGGAGGGCCATCATAAGAGTTGGGTTAAACAATTAGGCAAAGTGGTTGGGTATATTAATATCACCCAAAATGAATCCACAAAATTTGCCCCAACTCACCTACATTATGGAAAGAGAGAACCAAACCTTATAATGACTCCACTGCCCAGCATAAAGGAGGAAGAAATCAGTAGAGATACCCTAGTGGAAAGAGCAATGAATAACTTGCAAGGAATGGCTAAGAAACGGATTGCTAAAGGTCCAAAGAAACCCACTCAGTTCAAAGTAGGCGATCATGTCCTTGTTAAAACTCCTCATGTTAGCGACCTGCAGAAGCATACATTCAAAAAGTTCTATAATATATATGAAGGGCCATTCATGCTCAAGGAAAGAAAAGGGGAAAATGCATTTGTACTAGAATCGTCAGAAGGAGTAAAAGGCACATATAATGTACGTAGCCTAAAACCAATGGCACTCATGACCTAAGCAATTTTTTTTTTTATATTCAAATTTTTTTTTTGTTTGGGGGTGAGGAAAATGTATATATATATATATATATATATATATATATATATATATATATATATATATATATATATATATATATATATATATATATATATATATATATATATATATATATATATAGTATTCAATTATTTAAAAAAAAATATATTCTTTTATACATACAGAGATTTATATGTATAGATTTATTATTATGAATAAGCAGTTCTTTTTATGATTTATTATATAATATTTTTTTTATTAAATAATGTGTTAAATTTATTTAACTTTCATTTTGTTAAAATAGAGTAAATCAGAAAGGTGTAAAATTGTTAGATTAGGAGATAAAAAATGTACACGTGTGAAACAATGAATAGATCTGTACAAACACAAAGATGCTTTTACACTTATTCCTGGTGGCTATAGATGGCCAGCTTTGTTGTTATCTGTATCTTAAAATTATTTTTACAAAAGAGGTGCTTTGATGTAGATAACAATAGCGATCAATTTTAAGTCCTTATTAATTGTGACCAACGTCAAACTTGTGAAGCTTTGATTTTTATTAAGATAAAGATTTCAGATGTTTTTTTTTTCTTTGATTGAAATTCGCGATATAAATGATTTAAATAATTTTTTTTAGATCAGTCAGTCTTAAATTTCTTTATAGAGATGATCGGTCAGTCATAAATTTTTTTAGAGAGATGATCAGTCAGTCTTAAATTTTTTTAGAGAGATGATCAGTTAGTCTTAAATTTTTTTAGAGTGAGAGTCACTCAAATTATTATTATTATTTTGAGACTCAACTCAGTCGGTCCTTCCTTGTTATTATTCTTAAGCAGAAGTGTAAGCTCTGATGATTTTTTTTTAAAAGAGAGTGAATGCTTTAATTTTTTTTCTCACTCTTTGAAAGTTGAAAAAAAAAAAGCAAATGAAATGTGCGTTTATATAAAGCAATTTCCAGCCATATTAAAGAAGAGGAGAGAAATGGAACAAGATTGAATTTATTATAAGTTAGTAATAATTATAAAAATGATATTAACATATTTGGTTATGCATAATACTATGCCTCTGCATTGCTAAACCATTTTTTCTGCTTCCTGGTTAATACAGAATGAGTCAAAATCGCTGATCTGTCTATGAAGTCATGTATCCAGTAATAACCAACAAAATGATAGATTTTGAAGCCAACCACCCAAGCTATATGGAATGCTTTGTTTATAGTTCCTGGCTTTTTAAAAGCTCATTGCCTTCGAATGAATGAAGAAGAGGAAATAGGAGAAAAAAAAGAAAATCTATAACAGCCATGTAGAACCAAGTTTGAAGCCATAAATCCAATTTTTGTTGATTTACCTCAATCATCTAAAGTGTCAACAGCAATTATTTTTTTAAAGGAGAGAGACAAGCAAATCCACTGCTACCTACTTATTCAAAGTACTTATAATAACTTCTTTTTTAAATGGTAGAAGGAAGCCAATCAACAGTGAATAATAATGGAATTGAAGAAACAAGCAAAGTCAATTGATTCAGCATTATCTTAAAAGTATCTGCAATAACTTTCTTTTTTTTTTTTTGTTGTTGTTGGTGAGCAAAGAAAAGCAGTCTGAAAATGCAAACTAAGGACATTAATAAGAAGTAAAAAGTAGATGGGTAAATATGAACTTTCTTTAACCGATTTTATTCTTTTGCTTATTAAAAGTAAACCTTAATTTACCGGTCAGAGCAATTTTCTTTTTTGATACAGAAACATTAAAGACTTGTTTATCTATAGTTATTTGCAATATCTCACAACATAGCACAAACATAGTTTAAATCTTTAAACTTAAATTTTTCATTATTTTTTTATTATATATTGTAATGTTGAAATGTTTTTTTTTTTTTTGATTGTTCTTCAGTTGTTAATGATAATGAGCAACCTATAGATATATGCATTAATAATGTTTTTTTATTTTTATTTTATCTTGTTGCATATTAAAAATTAATATATGTATTTTATTTTCTTTCGCTATAAGGTTGCAAAAGAAAAAGATATTTTTATATATGTAATTTATGGGTATACATTTTAAACATATATGTTAACATTACCGAATGCGTGAATGTATAACTGCTTATCCAAACACATCAAAGAATAGGTTATATATGATTAGTTTAAAATAGTAAATTAAAAAGTAGGGCATTACATTTGAATGGAAATGAAATAACATATACAAGTTACACCTGAAATTTATTTTATGATATGATAAGTAAGAAAAGTCTTAAATAAGTATTTATAGAATATGTATTTTTTTTTAATATTGATTTAAGTCAGCTTATTTTGAGATATCAAGAAAAGTGACAAACCTATATATTAAGTTTATTCGCTTATACTTATGTAAATTTTTTATATTAATAAAGCCATTTATTTAATTGTCGATTTGACTTTAAAGAAGGAAAGAAAGGGTAGTAGTATTAATAAAATATAATTATATATCTTAATTGGTTTCCGAGTTATTATTAAGAATATTGTGTTGTTGTTTTTTTTTTTTTTTGTCTTAATTCTATCATTTTAATTCATCATCATTGCTCACAGTTATTAAGTATTACCATTCATATATATTGAGCAATCACTTGCAAATATTAAGCGTCCGCAAAATAATAGGTAAGCTAGAATGTTGATATTTAAGTATTTAAGGATTATGTTTGAGAATAACTAAATTTTGATAATTATAGTTCAACATAGAAAGCTAAAATTGTGTTGTGTCCATGAATTTAGATCATCCTCATCAAAGATGGATATCATATTATTAGTTAAAAATGTTTCAAATAATACTATATAAAAGTTATGATCGCCATCAATCATCATTAATAAATTATAATCATTAAATTTAATGTTTAGCATAATGAATATATTTTAGTAAATAGGGGTTTATAGAAAATTGAATATTATGCAAAGAGATTCATGATGATCAATCATCACCATTAGTATTATTAAATCCCAGTATGAAATATGATAATTTTAATAGATGCCTATAAGTTTATAAAGATGAATTATGAAATATGATAATTTAATAGATGCCTATAAGTTTATAAAGATGAATTTATTGTTGTGAGTTTATTGATAAGCCATGGCTGGTATCATCATCACTATTATAATCATTATTATGATATCACTATTATTATCATTATTATGATATTATCATCATCATCATCATTATTACCTTTATTGTGATAAATAATTTAGTTAAATGGCCATCAATATCAATAATGGTCTTCACATGCTTGTTTGGAAGCCATTAATAGGATTATACATGTCTGTTCATCAATATACGCTAATGAGCTAGCAATGTCTATAAGAATCTTTGATCTAGAGTATAAACTTTGGTAATATTGGGATCTTGTAATTTTATCAATATAGATAAAATGTAAGAAGGTCATTTTTGTTCAATAGTCATCCAAGTCATGTGTAATAAATATGTACTGAATGAGTTTGAACTCAAGTACACTATAAATAGATACTTATCCAGATTGAAAACAATCTAGTGGCACTCATGGGAAAACACATGTACTTAGCTAAACTGAATAAAGAGTGATATCATCCCTTTCCAACTTCATAATATTAGTTTTATAAAATATATTTTTTATAAGTTGTCATGAATAGCACCCGTGTGTGCATACGACCATGAATGGTCTTATATATTTGGAAAGAAGGATAGGAAGGATTCTTTGTTAGAAGAACCTAGTATTGGAGATAAGCATAAGGCACTCCAGGAATCTCACAGTGGGTACTTTTATTCAGTTGCTATGTTTAATATTATTTTTATTAGATGACAATGTCCAGTATGTTTTATTGTTCAGATGACTGCCCCAATATATAAATAAATACCAAGAATCTTTAATGCTGATATTTTCTTTATCTATGCTATGATGAATTGATATAGCTACAAATGGTACAGATTGGATAGGCATATATCTAATAATTAATAATTTCCCCTATCTAAATATTTATTATGGTTACAATGTGACATATTAAAATAGCTACAAATTATAGTTACAAATACATATCTTTTATATTAATTTAATAATTATAAAATACATATTGATATTAATTTATTTATATTGTTACAAATGGTAACAATTTATTTAAATTGTTACAAATGGCAATTGATAAAAAATTATTACAATATATATATATATATATATATATATATATATATATATATATATATATATATATATATATATATATATATATATATATATATATATATATTAAAGAAATTGAAATAAATGATCAAACGCAAATAAAACAATTAATATAAAATAAAATGTACAACATAAATGAAAATAAATATAAATTATACATGTGTATTCCTAACTTTATACATATATACATTCAAGGACAACTATTAATCTAAATATATTTTTTTTATTTTATATACTTTAACTTTTTTTCTTATTCTTATATAATTCTCGTAATTTTTTATTATACTGTTTTATATGTAAATATTATGATAAGTTTATTAATTAATTTATTTATTATTTTTCTATTATTTAATATCTATAAATATACCCACATGTATACTCCTATTTAACCTAACAGTTTTTTTTATCATCCGCAACTCATTTATAAACAATTATCTTTTTACATATTTACCTCTATATGTCTTATTTAATAACTATAACTATACCAATATCATCCTAATCCCAGAATGTCTATTAAATTCTGGTTTTATCATTTTTATTAATATAGCTTCTTTTATTTTTCCTTTTTTAATACTTTTTGTATGTAACTTCATTTTTATTGAACTTTGTGTAAATTTGTGTCCTGTTTCTTTTGTATATATATATATTTATATCAGTGATTTATTATCTGCCATATGTTCTTTTTAATCTTGTATTTATAGAGTTTTTTGTTTCTCTCACATATTTGTTATTAATCGCACTATCTAAACATTGTTTGCATTTTATCACATATACTCCATTAATTATTTCTTTATTATCTTTATTCTATCCTATGTATTTGTTATCTATAAAATTTAATATGTTTTCTTTTTTTTTATTAACTATTTTTAATAATAAAAATACTTAATTGTAAATTATTAGAGAAAAAATATATAGTCAATAATAAATTTGGCTGAACGTTTTCGAGGAACTGTGCCTCATACTCATAGCCTTTGTGAAAATGTACTTAATATATGTAAATGAGAATATTCAAATGAGTTACTGTTACGTAGCCCATTTTTTCGAGATGTCGAAGCACGTGTCTCTTCTGTTGATTGCATGGATGTCTCTGTTAATGTAGAATGCCTCCTTTATTTTTCTCCTGTAGTCGTTTGGTTCTGAGCATAAAATAACGGGGTTAGTGGGTATGAAATTGTGCCCTGATTGTTTAGTATGTTCAAAAAATGCAGAAGATGTACTGCTGTTCGTTTGGGCTCTGTTGAAGGTGTACCGATGTTGAGCCAATCTGGTGTTAATTGTGGCTTTTGTTTCACCATAATATGTGGCGCGGCATCCGGCCTGTGGGCAGGAAATGGAGTACACCACATGTGGGGTGAGTGCTGGATCAATGTAGTCTTTGGAGTTATTGATCAACCGATTAGTGTTGGGTGGAGTTCTGAATATTATGCTTGAGCAACAAATTCAGCATAATATTCAGAACTCCACCCAACACTAATAGGTTGATCAATAACTCCAAAGACTACATCGATCCAGCGCTCACCCCACATGTGGTGTACTCCATTTCCTGCCCCCAGGCCGGATGCCGCGCCACATATTATGGTGAAACAAAAGCCACAATTAACACCAGATTGGCTCAACATCGGTACACCTTCAACAGAGCCCAAACGAACAGCAGTACATCTTCTGCATTTTTTGAACATACTAAACAATCAGGGCACAATTTCATACCCGCTAACCCCGTTATTTTATGCTCAGAACCAAACGATTACAGGAGAAAAATAAAGGAGGCATTCTACATTAACAGAGACATCCATGCAATCAACAGAAGAGACACATGCTTCGACATCTCGAAAAAATGGGCTACGTAACAGTAACTCATTTGAATATTCTCATTTACATATATTAAGTACATTTTCATGAAGGCCATGAGTATGAAGCACGGTTCCTCGAAAACGTTCAGCCAAATTTATTATTAACTATATTTTTTTTTCTCTAATAATTTACAATTAAGTATTTTTATTATTACAAATAAGGAGAAATTAAAACCACATTTATTAACTATTTTTGTAATAATTATTCTTTTGTATCTTTAATTAATCTTCTTTATAATTTTGTTAAACTTATTCACTATGATATTATTATTTGTTTTTATTCCTATATATCTATTTTTACATTTCTTTTTTTCTTCACTCTTTTCATTTTTATTAATTTTATACTGTATTTTTCCAATACTTCTTTTAATTATATATACAGGGAAAACATTCATTTTTAACTCATTGATTATTAAATCTTTTTGTTTATTATAATTTTCTTTCACTGAACAATACATTGCAGCCCTGTATATTCTTGAATATATACAACAGATTTTATATTTCCTATCAATGTTGGAAAACCAACTTGTTATTTTGTTACCAATATTGTTCTTTTTATAAATACTTGTATCAATACACCATTTTTTATCTATCAATTTATTTTGAAACAATATATCCATATATACAATTTCATTATTCTCTTCCTTCTCAACTGTAAACTTTATATTCTCCTCTATTTTATTAATATGATTAATAAAGCAGTTTATTTGTCTTTGTCTTTTATTAAAAATCATTAAATAATTGTCTACATTTCTGTTAAAAAAACAAAGGAGCATTTTTATTTTGTTATATTTTTATCAAACTTATTTATATAAATATTACTTAAAATTAAACAAAGAGTTCTTCCCATTAACAATCCTTTTTTTTTTGCTTATAAAATTCTGTATTATATTCAAAAACTACATTCTTGCAACATAATTCCATTAAATCTACCAATATGAGAACATGTAATTTTATTTTTTTTAATTTTTACTTAATGTATTTCTCTATAGCTAAATTTATTGCTTTACCTACATTTAAATGTAAGGTGTATGTATATGTACAAATAAAGAGTTTTTTTTTTTTTTCTAAAAAGTGTTTGAAGTGGTTTGGATGAATTGTATTTATAGGATATTATGGCGAACATAAAGAAAAAGTGTGATTTTGGCACTTTTATTATCTGCCAAATTATTAATGTACTTTTTACAAACACAATTAAAAGGAATATAATATTAAAAGGTGAATATATTTATACTGCTGATTCTGTAATTGACCAATCAAAAGTTTAGAGTTTTACCTCACTCAGCCAAACAAAATTTTTGACAACACAAAGGTTAAAAGTCATAAGAAAAGATGCGAAATGGAAATGGACTAACAAGATGATGTGTCTTCTAAAATGAAAGCTGAAATTTTAAAGCAAATTATGTTAGATTTTCCTCATACTAGCAAACCATTTATCTTACAAATCTTGAGTAGGGGTTAGGAAATAGGGTAACATTATCTTAAATCCAGGAGGACAGCCAAATCAAAGACCTCTACTTTATTAACCATTTATTAAATGGTCCAGAATCAAATTATATGGTTATTGAAAAAGAAGCACTAGCAATAGTCTGGGCTTTTTAAAAATTTTAACATGGATCATATGTAATAGTTATAACTGATTATAAAAGCCTAGAAATCTTGAATCACAGCAATCTGACTAATAATCGTTTAGTTAAATGGAGTATGTTATTACAAGAATTTAATTATACAATTAAATATTGTAAAGGATGACAGAATATTAAAGCTGATGAACTAAGTCGACATCCATGTAGATCAGAACAGTAGCATTTATCAGTATACAATTTCTACATTATGAACATCGATTTAATAGTGAATGAAAATGTAAAGAACGATTTAATAAACATTCATAATTAACAAAGTCAAGATAAAAATTTAATTTTAATCATTAAAACGTTAAATAAAGAGAAAGTTCTGTATACAGCCAATAATCTTCAATTATATAAAATAGACAATATGGTCTCAAAATATAAAATAAATGTTAATTTAGATGAGTGGAGGGTAGTAATACCTGAAACACTAAAAAACACTCGTACAAAATATACATTGTTTATATGAACATTACAGTGTCTATAAAACTGAACAAACAATAAAAAACTTGTTTTAATGGCATAAAATGCATAAAAATATTTTAAAAGAAATTCAAAACTGTCAAATATGTTTAAGAGATAAACCAATAAATAAAAATTATGTTACTTCAATAAATTTTATCATTCCAGAAAGTCCAAATAAGATCATAACTATGGACTACTATGGACATTTACCTCCATCTAATAAACACAAATATTTATTAGTAGCTAATTATAACTTTTCAGAATTTGTGTCTGTTTACACAATACCCCAAGATAATGCTAGAAATACTCTCAGAGTTTTAGACATCCTGCATTTTAAAATGATAGGAAAACCTGTGACCATCTTAACTAATCATGACACACATTTTTATCCACGTGCTTCTATAAAAAATATTAAATTAAACCCATGTAAACATGTAATGTGGGAACTTGGAAATTTGTTTAGAACTTACCTGAAAGATAAGCATAATGGGTAGCTAAAGCATACACATGATATAGTATATAAATTGGAGTGTTAACAAATTCACCAGATTCACACCCATTAAATTATAATTAAAACGAAATATATCAATATTATTTAAGTATTATATACCACCAATCACAAATTTAATGGTAGATACAGAAAATGATGGAAATAAGCTTTAGAAAGGATGACCCAAATGGCTCAAAAACGTCATAAAAATACAGTCAAATCAAAATATCAATTTAAAATAGGAGATGAGATGTTTTTATTGACTCCACATATAAGCAAACAACAAGATTTGTTATTCATAAATTTTGAAATAACTATGTGGGACCATTTACTATCATTATAAATGTTGGACCAAATGCATATTGGTTAAATTGCGATGGTGAAATACGTAGAACATATAACGCTAAAATATTAAAGCCATATCAAGGAAAAAAAAGAAGTCTTTCTCAGATAATCTATTCCACAATAAATAGAAAATTCAATTACCCATAACAGTAATATAATTAATATATAATATAATAATTACAAACATTTAAAGATTAAGAATTAAAATGTTAAGTCGAGGGAAAGTGTGAAATTTGAAATATAAGAATACATAAAACAGTTCACATACTCATTAAATAAAAGATATAAAAAATACAATAAAGACATTCAATCTATTTTAATTTTCTAAATCGAGAGGAAATGTGAGAATACGTCAAACTATCATATAAGTATATATGATTGGTGAGGGATTATTATTTTATAGTTGTTTTAATAAAATTAAAAAGAATTATTATTTTTATAAAAGGATTAAACTCTATTGAGTATAAAATGTTTTACAAGGTAAACATTGATTTATGTAGTATAATAAGAAGATTTAAAATGATACATTGTATATTTTGTCCATAGCATTTCCAAAATTGATCAATTTGTGAAGACCTAAAGCATTAGTCCAGGAGATGATTAACTATTAAAAGTAAACCTATGTTACAATTAGGAATTATTCGTAAGATCTATAGATCAAAAATGAATAGCAATTTAAAAGTATAATATTGGGAAGTCCAATTTGTAGTAGAAAAGTTGAGGAATAGGAAAACACTTGAGATAACATGAAATATGGGTTAAATCTAATCTACTGTTCAGTTTTCCAAAAATGGCCTCAAATACCTTTACAGGGGATCAATTCAAAATACTTTGGTAGAATTATGGAGAACAAAAAAAAATCAAGCTTAGAGAAGTCTCTGCTAAAATCTATTCTAATCCATTATGAGAAGCCACATGAACAGCAAAAGGCCAACCCCAACAATAACAACATTGGAAATAATACAAATAAATAAGATGACTCACCTGACATTATAATCATTAGACCGAACTTCAGCTTACTTTGCAAAAATCCATGGAAAAAATCATTTAGAAGTATAATGCTAAAAACCACTATAATAATGTCACTTTTCATTTTCTTGTAAATGTGAAAATTCAACATCAGAAACAATTCCTACAGCACTTTAATCCCAGCTCGCATATGAAATAAATTAGGATTTACCCCCCCCCCTCCAACCGCCAGATCCTACAAAGTGAAATGAAGAATATTCATTAAAAGGTAATACTGCAGAAACCTTTTGAAGTTTCTATGGCTGCCCTATAATTGCACAGCGTTTTTATAAAGGTTGAACATATTCTTACATGTGATAACGTGATGGCATAACTTGTATATGAAAAGAGAGCAAATAAATTCCTGTTTTTAATATGAATAGTTTTAGAGAAAATTAATTTCCTAAACTAAAAAAAAAGGAATTGATATGTTATCATTGTTTAAACTAATATACATACATAAGACAAAATATACTAAATATTTAATAGAGCCGCACAAAGCTATATAATTCTAATACAGCATAAAAAAGGATGGTTAGGAATATATTATAATAGTAGAGGATTACAGGGAGTAGGTTGAAGAGCATATTAACCCCGCACAAACTCTAAATCATCCTCTTAAAATTCTATCTGATAAAATAATTTGTATAATGGGACTTCATTAGAAAAAATCACGTTTTGTAAATAAATAATGTAATAATAAACATAAATACTTTTGTAATATCTATATATGCGTTTTCTTTATATTATATTAAATCTATATTTCAAATGTAAATCCTGTGTTCAAATCAATTCCTTTAGCTAATAGTTTAGTAATAATAAATATCATTGTAATGCATGTAATTCCCGTCTACTCTGTGCCATGATCATCGTCATCTTTTTGATCTTATGCTCTACCGCTGTGTTTCCGGGCCTGGAATTAACATAATTATGCTGTATCATCAGGATTGTTGTTCATATAGTCAGAGATTCGAATAATAGGCAAATAGGTTAGAATTCAGGATTGTTCCAGTCTGGAGTATCTCGAGCATGATCGGATTCGAGGCACTTTTGCTTGGATTTTTAGTCTCGTTGAGTGAGCAGACTGTTTTGACCGATACAGTAATAGTTATTTTGTGCAATCATTTTACTGGGTTTCGAAGATAGAGTACTTAAAAGATGGATCGACAAACTGAACGATTTGTTTATTGAAGAGAAGTTTTATGTATAAATTAAATATTTTCTAAGTGCAATCTCCTTCGTGCGACCGCGTTTCAAGCCACTTGTAACTAAATAAAAGTCAATTCTAACAAATGAAAAGTTATGCTTTACTTTATTAATTTTATAAAAACTTATTATATCGATATATAACGTATTTTGTGATCTTTCGATCGGTCATCCGCATTGTATTTCAAATAGAAGTAAAACGATTGGGAGAGTTTACAGAAAATCACATATATTATAGGACCTTTTTAAGCTAATTATAACTTTATTCTAACAAACAAAATTTTTTATTCGAATGGTCGCACATCCACGTTATGGATTAATTGTACTATATTTAAATCTATATTGCAATTAAACACTTGCAACTAAATTGTATGCCAATTGTAACATTTTAAGGATGAATCGATGGATGCTTCATCATAACCAGCTAACACTATTTTTAAAGCCTACTGGGATGATGTTGATGGTACAGAACATCTATAATTTTAATTGTCAGGGCATCAAATTGCAACTTTAATAAAATATATAAAGGTTAAATATCACTTCAATTATTTTTCAGTAATAATATTTAATGAATGGGTTAAGAAATAATCAATCGATTCATAGAACACTGAAAATGCATTAAAATCTATAATATTAATATCTTTGGAAATTCTTGGTTATTCTCAGCACACTCCCCAATCACCATCATTAAAGCTACAATTAAATTTTTGTTCCAATTACAACGTTTAATATCCATCTCCACCTTCCTGATCCAACCCTCCATCAAATTCACATCTATAGATCTATTACACTATTATCTATTTTATTATTAAATTTTACATTCTGCTAGCTCATTTCTCCCATTATAATCTCTTCTCAGGGTTTTCAGAACAATTAGGTGTGGAAACCGAATAAGCTGTGACAGATTATTGGTGGTAAACAATCCTCTCTTGATCACCTCCAAGGTGATCTTGGGCTGCCTTTAAGGTAGTGTAATATCTATTTACATTAAAGCTCGGAATAATTCAAGCTTATTAAATATTTTAGAAATACATTATAAACATATTCACAATTATAACAAAATTACAAAGAAGGGCGTCTAGGGACAGGTGTTTGAATACAACGGATGGAGAAAGGATTTTATGTCCACCACCCTGCATCTCCATCACTCAATAACTATCTCTATTCACAGTTTATATTTCGACAATATTAAATTATTTGATAATTCTAAGTATCTAAAATTAACCACTTTAAATAATTTTACCGGATATTATTTACGTACATGATAATTCAAATATTAATAATAATATATTGATGTATGATTGGATTGGAGATGTCTAGATAATAATAACCCACAAAAACATTGAGGCATACACAAATTTTATTTAAAACAAAGAAAAAAAATATTGGCAGATTACAAATCAATACAGAATATATACCCATTCGCTTGATGACTCGCATGGCTTTCCCCCTGTTTTACAACCGTATTATGATATATGTAAAAATAATCTAAACACATAACTATGCCTAAATCAATGGATAATATCAATAGGTTTAAAACCTCATTATTCATTTCCTAATTATCAGGGATTCACGATTACCATGGAGTAATAAAAAAAACAATATTTACCTTCACATATATATTATTTTTACGCTTTCATTTTATCCTAAATACAGCGAATACCAAATTTCTTCCCGTGTTTAATGCTTTTTAAATTACTGATTTGTTTTAGAACTAATTTCTCCCCTAATTAAATTTTATAATTTTATTTAACTATTTTGAATTACATTCCTTCGCAAATTTCTTAATCTTATCCTATCATTCTGATCGAACATCCTTTTGCCCTAATCTTTGCAACAGAGATACCTTATAAATGGTGGGACTAAGTCAATGCAAATAAATCGGCATCTAGATCAATCATCATCATAGTGCACACCATCTACACTCATGTTCTTATGACATAATAATATTTTAATAATATTACCTTTCCAGCAAAGTTCTCAGCTGGCTGTGGAAATATTCATTAGATAATTTCACATACGCATTGCTTACACTTAAACATTTGTATGTTTTATTTAACCCTTAATTTAAAATTTATTAATTTTATTACTTTTGGCTCGAATGGATAAATTAAACTAGATCAACAAAACAATATTCAAGTACACCAATCGCACATACATTATCTGCATTCATCCTCACATTTGATTGAGTTTGTGACCTTGTATCCGACCATTATAAAAGATGCTTAATAATAACAGCTATCTTTAAACACCTGTAAGGAATATCCAACATCAACATGAGGCAGGCAGTGACCCGAATAAGAGAAAACATTTTCACTAAGGTTGAGATATGCTAGATTTTTATCACTAGTCATACAAAAAGAGTTAGGTATGTCTATCACCTCTGGCCATTAATAAAGAAACCCTCCCATGGTATGGAGAATAATCAAGTGGGAAAACTCTTTCACTGGGCCCAAATACTTTATGAATATAGCATAAATATCTTAGTGAGCTAGACTTCACTGACTTGACATTACATCCAGGTCAAAACATCAACTTCTACAAGTAAAACTTTCATATCTTTAATATTCTTGTGACTTAGTGCACTGGAATATGAGCCAATAAATTTTCCAAGCATTAATCAGCTTGTATCTGGTCTTACATTTATGATAACAACAATAAGAAATAATAAGAAATGTGTTAAAATTTGAAAACTATTTCCATGCACTTTTATAAGAAAATGATGATGTTTTAGCTCAATAGTCACACAATTTTATAAGTCTAAGCATTTGATAATAATTTCTGATATGATTCATTTAAAAACATTTCCTTTAATAATTATATCTCTCATTTTTTCCTTTTTTTTTAAAAAAAAAGTAAAGCATTTTAAATAAGGCTCATCAGAACGACATGATATCAATTTCACCTACCCCCAAAATGACAATGATAGCAAAAGCATTTTAAATAAACACGTACAAAATCATCTGATATCAATATTTCTACCCCCAAAAATAACACAATTATAATTATAACATGAATTAATTTTAAAATGAATATAAATCATAAACATAAAGAAATATTTTTTTCCCCTAGATTAAATGTCCTACATAAATAGCTAATAATAAAAAAAAGTATACTTATATAGGCTTCTTTGGAAGTGTCTGTTGGGTTCCTGGTTTCCATTTTTCCCTTTTCTTTTCCTCCTTAATTTTTTTGTATGAGCACATGAGTCTATGTAGCAAAAAGTTCTTCTGATGGGGTTTGATTCCTATGCTATCAGATATATAATTTTTATACCGTTGAAACGAGTGCCTCGTTTTTAATTTTATGTAGATTACAGTTAAACAGCACTCGTTTAAATTTTTTAAGATATAAGTCCATGTCTGATTGTATTTTTCCATATATATATATATATTGTACGCCATTTTAACGATCCGGAGAAAGTGACTTAACGTAAACTGCACTACGGGGCGCCATCTAGGCATTTGAACCTAGAAAAATTTATAAAGTAGGCAGATACGTGAGTCAAAAAAAAAATATATATTTTTTTTTTTTTTCTTAAATTTTGATTCCGGTCGTTAGCCCATGTCACTAGCTCAGTGGAATAGCAGAGATTTAATAATATCATTTACTAGGATATAAAAGAATAAAGTAAGCCACTGCCAGTAATTCACATACAAACATTTATTTATGCACATATATATAAGGTTTAAAATTACTTTAGTGATTTACATTTAATTTAACATTTAACATTATTTTTTTTTTACTTTGATTTTACTTTAATTTACATTGAGTTACTATTATATTATAAATTTACATTTTTAATCAAGTTCGCACAGATGGGATTATATTAACCTGTTTAATATGTTGCTATAGATCGGTTACATAGATTTCAACGGTCAAAAACATTTCAAAGTAAACATAAACGATCAAAATACAAAGTTATTGATTACTGACAATTGCAGAGGGAAATATAAGAAACCCTCTAGTATTCATCGTAAGATACCTGCATCGTCACCAATAACTTAAAAGACATCCGAATAAATACCTTTTAGATACTCACCGTAAGGTATCAGTATTTGTCGAATGTCTATATATTTTGATCAAATATGAAAACGCAAACATATTTAACCGATAGCCAATCTATGCAAGCGTCTATAAACAACTTAAATTTAATAGTTTTATAGGATCGAGCCTGAATATACTATATAGATTTGCATTCGAAAATAAAATATTCTATCCCTATTTAACCCTAGGCAACACATTTCGCAATCAACCGGCGCCAATCCATCTGATACATTCATGTATTCAATGTAGCATGATACGACAACACAACAATATTGTCAGGAATGTACATCTGAACAATATGTAGAAATAGAAACGACATTGACTCTCCACCCACAGGAATGTGACATCTGTGGGCAAGTAGATCAATAAACTAAAAACTCCATAGGAATGGGCTGCGGTCTTCTGCCGACTTACAAACCCATCCATAGGCAAACAGAGGGTGTGTGGCGTATATCTATAATCCTGCCCGTAGCGGATCTCATATTACACCTACTAATTACATAAATATATCCAATCCATTGAACCAATTCAACTACGAAATGAACAACCCAAGATTACCCTCCCTTAATATATCTTTACAAATCGATACAGCCATTCACGCCCGACTCAAGTTTAACATTTTTTTTTTATAATTTATTTAACGGAAAACAGAAATCATAATAAAACTTAAAGAACAAAATTAAATAAATAAATAAATAAATGGAAATGATTTTACAAATTAAATACATTAAATAAAATTATAACCAATTAATAAATATTGTTGGTCAGATAGAATAATATTAAAATCATTTTAAATATGAAAAGTTTTTAATTTACTGTTCATAAATTTTAAAGTTCTTACGGTTATTGAAATAGTTCATCCTATTATATTCCTGGCCGTTTAAACGTGAATTCCCACGTCGTCCGAAGATTAGTATCCGGTTGATTTATTTATTTATCCTTTGGAGATTTTGTTTTTCGTGTAGTTGGTCCTCATTGTATAAACGATGGCCCATTTTTTTCTCTTTCTTAGCAGAACTGAAGGGATTGAAGCTGTGCGTCTTTTTCAATCCCCCCAGCGCTAACACCTAGCTGTTACATCGTCAATAATCAATCAATTTCCAGTCACTAGTCACTGATTAATAATTTCCAAAACTTGTCCTTTTTATATTAATGTGAAGGATTGAATTTACATTACGTCATCGATGAGATGATCCTTTTCGTTGAGGTCCGATTCCATAGGGATTTCTTCTTATTTGCTAACAGTTTTTATTGTTTTCTTATCTGACCGGTGTTTTTACATTTAAATGCCCAAGGCTGGTTTACATTTAACTAATTAACAATCATTTCCATTTCTAATTAATTACCCTGTTTTCCAAATCAAAAATATATTTAAAGACAGATTTAGAGATATAATTTTATCTCCAAATCTTTTTAAAATTTAGTTTTAAAAATACCTTTTTCTTTAATAAAAATTTTATTTTAATAATTTTTCATTATCTGTGCGACTTAATATATAAGAGTTTAAGACGATATTTTAATTTCAATTTTTAATTTTTAAAGAAAGTTTTTAAATGCGAACTTTTTATTTTAACTTGTTTAATAATATATATAAAAAAAAACAATGTAACGAACGTCTGTGCTCGTTACATATCAGTAAAGTTACTTAAAAAAAAATGATCAAAAAAAAAAAAATATTTTACTTAGGGTTAGTAATTACGGTATTAACAAAATTTACAAACATTCGGTTAATAATTTTACAAAAAACTCTATACAAAAAGAAAAAGAAAATGTTGACCATCGCCTACCTAAGGACCATTTACGTTTACACCCCTCCCCCCGAGAATTCTATTTTATTTTATCCATTTGATTTCTACTTACGGCATGACAAACAAATTATTTAACTTATTTAGGAAGGTTGCATTGAGATAAATATGTTCCAAGATAATGGATTTATACGTGTATATTTGCAGCACAATTATAACTACCACCAACTTATTTATGACTGATTGAAATGCATAAATAGGATTACACTGACGTAAATTCCCAACGGTACTCATCGTAAGGTACCACATTTCGATCATAAACTTCCGTGGCTGTGCGCCTATACACGTTAACGCATAAATATATATTAACAAAAAAAAAAGACATATCCAATGCAACCTTTTGATTTTCTTTTTAATTTACAAAAATTAGTTTTAAAATTATTTATACTTTCTTGTATTTAATATATATGCGCAATTTCTTCCTGGCAGTGCTTTTATAAAATTTAAAAATATCCGACTTATGTAAGCAGATAAAACATTTATTTCATTTTGACAAAATTTGCTCAGGGTATTTGTGGTTTATTAAAGATCGGCCCAGTTGGTTGCGCCATTGTAACGATCCGGAGAAAACGACTTAACGTAAACTGCACTACGGGGCGCCATCTAGGCATTTGAACCTAGAAAAATTTATAAAGTAGGCAGATACGTGAGTCAAAAAAAAAAATATATATTTTTTTTTTCTTAAATTTTGATTCCGGTCGTTAGCCCATGTCACTAGCTCAGTGGAATAGCAGAGATTTAATAATATCATTTACTAGGATATAAAAGAATAAAGTAAGCCACTGCCAGTAATTCACATACAAACATTTATTTATGCACATATATATAAGGTTTAAAATTACTTTAGTGATTTACATTTAATTTATTTAACATTATTTTTTTTACTTTGATTTTACTTTAATTTACATTGCATTACTATTATATTATAAATTTACATTTTTAATCAAGTTCGCACAGATGGGATTATATTAACCTGTTTAATATGTTGCTATAGATCGGTTACATAGATTTCAACGGTCAAAAACATTTCAAAGTAAACATAAACGATCAAAATACAAAGTTATTGATTACTGACAATTGCAGAGGGAAATATAAGAAACCCTCTAGTATTCATCGTAAGATACCTGCATCGTCACCAATAACTTAAAAGACATCCGAATAAATACCTTTTAGATACTCACCGTAAGGTATCAGTATTTGTCGAATGTCTATATATTTTGATCAAATATGAAAACCCAAAACATACCTAACCGATAGCCAATCTATGCAAGCGTCTATAAACAACTTAAATTTAATAGTTTTATAGGATCGAGCCTGAATATACTATATAGATTTGCATTCGAAAATAAAATATTCTATCCCTATTTAACCCTAGGCAACACATTTCGCAATCAACCGGCGCCAATCCATCTGATACATTCATGTATTCAATGTAGCATGATACGACAACACAATTATATTGTCAGGAATGTACATCTGAACAATATGAAGAAAGAAAAACGACATTGACTCTCCACCCACAGGAATGTGACATCTGTGGGCAAGTAGATCAATAAACTAAAAACTCCATAGGAATGGGCTGCGGTCTTCTGCCGACTTACAAACCCATCCATAGGCAAACAGAGGGTGTGTGGCGTATTTTATAATCCTGCCCGTAGCGGATCTCATGCTTACACCTACTAATTACATAAATATATCCAATCCATTGAACCAATTCAACCACGAAATGAACAACCCAAGATTACCCTCCCTTAATTATCTTTACAAATCGATACAGCCATTCACGCCCGACTTAAGTTTAACATTTTTTTTTATAATTTATTTAACGGAAAACAGAAATCATAATAAAACTTAAAGAACAAAATTAAATAAATAAATAAATAAATGGAAATGATTTTACAAATTAAATACATTAAATAAAATTATAACCAATTAATAAATATTGTTGGTCAGATAGAATAATATTAAAATCATTTTAAATATGAAAAGTTTTTAATTTACTGTTCATAAATTTTAAAGTTCTTACGGTTATTGAAATAGTTCATCCTATTATATTCCTGGCCGTTTAAACGTGAATTCCCACGTCGTCCGAAGATTAGTATCCGGTTGATT
This sequence comes from Epiperipatus broadwayi, assembly GCA_028023455.1. Taxonomy (NCBI): domain Eukaryota; kingdom Metazoa; phylum Onychophora; class Udeonychophora; order Euonychophora; family Peripatidae; genus Epiperipatus; species Epiperipatus broadwayi. The sequence continues at coordinate 881,913 of JAQFVV010006481.1, read as the reverse complement.
TATTTATTTATCCTTTGGAGATTTTGTTTTTCGTGTAGTTGGTCCTCATTGTATAAACGATGGCCCATTTTTTTTCTCTTTCTTAGCAGAACTGAAGGGATTGAAGCTGTGCGTCTTTTTCAATCCCCCCAGCGCTAACACCTAGCTGTTACATCGTCAATAATCAATCAATTTCCAGTCACTAATCACTACTAATACTTTCCAAAACTTGTCCTTTTTATATTAATGTCAAGGATTGAATTAACATTGCGTCATCGATGAGATGATCCTTTTCGCTGAGGTCCGATTCCATAGGGATTTCTTCTTATTTGCTAACAGTTTCTATTGTTTTCCTATCTGACTAGTGTTTTTACATTTAAATGCCGAAGGCTGGTTTACATTTAACTAATTAACAATCATTTCCATTTCTAATTAATTACCCTGTTTTCCAAATCAAAAATATATTTAAAGACAGATTTAGAGATATAATTTTATCTCCAAATCTTTTTAAAATTTAGTTTTAAAAATACCTTTTTCTTTAATAAAAATTTTATTTTAATAATTTTTATTATCTGTGCGACTTAATATATAAGAGTTTAAGACGATATTTTAATTTCAATTTTTAATTTTTAAAGAAAGTTTTTAAATGCGAACTTTTTATTTTAACTTGTTTAATAATTATATATAAAAAAAAACAATGTAACGAACGTCTGTGCTCGTTACATATCAGTAAAGTTACTTAAAAAAAAAATGATCAAAAAAAAAAAATATTTTACTTAGGGTTAGTAATTACGGTATTAACAAAATTTACAAACATTCGGTTAATAATTTTACAAAAAACTCTATACAAAAAGAAAAAGAAAATGTTGACCATCGCCTACCTAAGGACCATTTACGTTTACACCCCTCCCCCCGAGAATTCTATTTTATTTTATCCATTTGATTTTTATTTACGGCATGACAAACAAATTATTTAACTTATTTAGGAAGGTTGCATTGAGATAAATATGTTCTAAGATAATGGATTTATACGTGTATATTTGCAGCACAATTATAACTACCACCAACTTATTTATGACTGATTGAAATGCATAAATAGGATTACACTGACGTAAATTCCCAACGGTACTCATCGTAAGGTACCACATTTCGATCATAAACTTACGTGGCTGTGCGCTCCTATACACGTTAAAGCATAAATATATATTAACAAAAAAAAAACATATCCAATGCAACCTTTTGATTTTCTTTTTAATTTACAAAAATTAGTTTTAAAATTATTTATACTTTCTTTTATTTAATATATATGCGCAATTTCTTCCTGGCAGTGCTTTTATAAAATTTAAAAATATCCGACTTATGTAAGCAGATAAAACATTTATTTCATTTTGACAAAATTTGCTCAGGGTATTTGTGGTTTATTAAAGATCGGCCCAGTTGGTTGCGCCATTGTAACGATCCGGAGAAAGCGACTTAACGTAAACTGCACTACGGGGCGCCATCTAGGCATTTGAACCTAGAAAAATTTATAAAGTAGGCAGATACGTGAGTCAAAAAAAATATATATTTTTTTTTTCTTAAATTTTGATTCCGGTCGTTAGCCCATGTCACTAGCTCAGTGGAATAGCAGAGATTTAATAATATCATTTACTAGGATATAAAAGAATAAAGTAAGCCACTGCCAGTAATTCACATACAAACATTTATTTATGCACATATATATAAGGTTTAAAATTACTTTAGTGATTTACATTTAATTTAACATTTAACATTATTTTTTTTACTTTGATTTTACTTTAATTTACATTGCATTACTATTATATTATAAATTTACATTTTTAATCAAGTTCGCACAGATGGGATTATATTAACCTGTTTAATATGTTGCTATAGATCGGTTACATAGATTTCAACGGTCAAAAACATTTCAAAGTAAACATAAACGATCAAAATACAAAGTTATTGATTACTGACAATTGCAGAGGGAAATATAAGAAACCCTCTAGTATTCATCGTAAGATACCTGCATCGTCACCAATAACTTAAAAGACATCCGAATAAATACCTTTTAGATACTCACCGTAAGGTATCAGTATTTGTCGAATGTCTATATATTTTGATCAAATATGAAAACACAAACATATTTAACCGATAGCCAATCTATGCAAGCGTCTATAAACAACTTAAATTTAATAGTTTTATAGGATCGAGCCTGAATATACTATATAGATTTGCATTCGAAAATAAAATATTCTATCCCTATTTAACCCTAGGCAACACATTTCGCAATCAACCGGCGCCAATCCATCTGATACATTCATGTATTCAATGTAGCATGATACGACAACACAATTATATTGTCAGGAATGTACATCTGAACAATATGAAGAAAGAAAAACGACATTGACTCTCCACCCACAGGAATGTGACATCTGTGGGCAAGTAGATCAATAAACTAAAAACTCCATAGGAATGGGCTGCGGTCTTCTGCCGACTTACAAACCCATCCATAGGCAAACAGAGGGTGTGTGGCGTATATCTATAATCCTGCCCGTAGCGGATCTCATGCTTACACCTACTAATTACATAAATATATCCAATCCATTGAACCAATTCAACTACGAAATGAACAACCCAAGATTACCCTCCCTTAATATATCTTTACAAATCGATACAGCCATTCACGCCCGACTTAAGTTTAACATTTTTTTTTATAATTTATTTAACGGAAAACAGAAATCATAATAAAACTTAAAGAACAAAATTAAATAAATAAATAAATAAATGGAAATGATTTTACAAATTAAATACATTAAATAAAATTATAACCAATTAATAAATATTGTTGGTCAGATAGAATAATATTAAAATCATTTTAAATATGAAAAGTTTTTAATTTACTGTTCATAAATTTTAAAGTTCTTACGGTTATTGAAATAGTTCATCCTATTATATTCCTGGCCGTTTAAACGTGAATTCCCACGTCGTCCGAAGATTAGTATCCGGTTGATTTATTTATTTATCCTTTGGAGATTTTGTTTTTCGTGTAGTTGGTCCTCATTGTATAAACGATGGCCCATTTTTTTCTCTTTCTTAGCAGAACTGAAGGGATTGAAGCTGTGCGTCTTTTTCAATCCCCCCAGCGCTAACACCTAGCTGTTACATCGTCAATAATCAATCAATTTCCAGTCACTAACTACCAAGCTTTCCAAAACCTGTCCTTTTTATATTAATGTCAAGGATTGAATTAACATTGCGTCATGGATGTAATGATCCTTTCGCTGAGGTCCGATTCCATAGGGATTTCTTCTTATTTGCTAACAGTTTCTATTGTTTTCCTATCTGACTAGTGTTTTTACATTTAAATGCTGAAGGCTGGTTTACATTTAACTAATTAACAATCATTTCCATTTCTAATTAATTACCCTGTTTTCCAAATCAAAAATATATTTAAAGACAGATTTAGAGATATAATTTTATCTCCAAATCTTTTTAAAATTTAGTTTTAAAAATACCTTTTTCTTTAATAAAAATTTTATTTTAATAATTTTTATTATCTGTGCGACTTAATATATAAGAGTTTAAGACGATATTTTAATTTCAATTTTTAATTTTTAAAGAAAGTTTTTAAATGCGAACTTTTTATTTTAACTTGTTTAATAATTATATATAAAAAAAAAACAATGTAACGAACGTCTGTGCTCGTTACATAAATGTTTGTATGTGAATTACTGGCAGTGGCTTACTTTATTCTTTTATATCCTAGTAAATGATATTATTAAATCTCTGCTATTCCACTGAGCTAGTGACATGGGCTAACGACCGGAATCAAAATTTAAGAAAAAAAAAAAATATATATTTTTTTTTTGACTCACGTATCTGCCTACTTTATAAATTTTTTCTAGGTTCAAATGCCTAGATGGCGCCCCGTAGTGCAGTTTACGTTAAGTCGCTTTCTCCGGATCGTTACAATGGCGCCATTTTATATATATATATCAGACCCATATATATATATATATCAGACCCATATAGCTATCTAGTTTGATAGGCTGAGTTTGAAGATATTTAGGTCTCTAAAAAATTCATGCTTGCAAACTGATAGAAACGTTTTGCATAAACACTTGGAGTTAATATTTAGGTCTAGTTTCTAACTCCTATCCCTTCACTGATGAGAGCAAATCAGCTTGAAATCAGCTGATCTGAGGGTGGAACAAAATGAAAGAGACAGTAAATATTGACTCTGACATTTATGTAAACAAATATGCTTGTTTTGAGGTCTTGGTAAAGCTCCATCTATTAATCATTAATACAAGCGATAGAAGGTTTTTACGTATATAAAACTTGTTTTTTTTTTTTAAGAAAATTTTTATTCTGTAGCTATATTGAATGTTACAAATACAAAAATGATATCAATTACATATCTATTTGAAGTAAGGTAGATCCAACCTTCTGCCATGTTGCTCTTGTGATATAGCTTGGAGCAATTAGTTGGTCCTTTTTCATGATTTTCTCCATGATATTCTTAAATTTAGTCCCATGTGGGTCTCTCGTTCCTTCAATTGTGACTTTACATCTGACACATCACAGGGCATAATTCATGAAAATTGCCAGTCTTATGTCCGTAAATAGACCCTGACCTATATAATCTTTAATTGATTTGTAGTGTGCACTTGTATTGCTGTACCATTTATGAGATATTGATCTATAATTGTACATAATGGGACATTTAAGAAAAAATATGATCAATTGATTCCTCCTCTCTCTCACATACCTGGCACACAGGACTGATCTTCTTGAAATTTCTCCTGTATGCCAGAAATGAGTTTGTAGGGAGGGAGTCCAGGTTGATTTTAATTAACAAATCTTGAAATTTTGCCTCAATGAACCAAAATTTTGATCTTGAAATCAGTTGCTGATTGGTGATCCTGAGAAACCCTTTGTTTATGTTATTTTCCCCATGTATTATTTTATATGCATTCCAGTATGTAATTTTTGATATAATTGGGTTTTCATTCAGATCAATAACTTTCCAAATATTATCAAATAACAAATTCCACCAACTTTTATTAGTTGGCGGTGGTTTATCAGTTGGTGTGACAGTTTCTTGATATGATATACTTGAATATTTGTTTTGAAGCCAGAATAGTAGGTTATAGTCTCTCTACGGTTTTGATACAATGTAATGAAAGGCCATTGAACCTTCTAGGCATTTGAAGTTGTCGAAGGCTGATGGCAGCAACCTTTCAGCCCCAGAATAGTTTTATGCATAGCAAGTTTATTTTTTTGATAAATTTTTTGGAGGGGCAGATACCAGATAGGAAATAGTTAATTTTTGGAAATATCAATGAGTTTTAAAGTCTTACCTTACCATGAAGTAAAACATATATCTTAGAAAGGGTGGTAGTTGTACGGAAAATTTCTGTTAATAAGGATTCTTCGATTTCTCTCCTCATAGCACTATTAGATTTTGAAAAATTAAAGCCTAGGAATTTCTGTGGGTCAGCTGTAAAATTTGAAGCAATTTTCCTACCAATTAGCAAGCTCCAGGAGGCTGATTTCTTTTTATTGAATTTGAGTTTATATTTGTCTGAGTACCACGCTAGTATTTGCTCTAGTTTAGTGATATATTTCTTGGAAGGCAGGCAGATGATTATATTGTCCATGTAACTGAGATGTTTAATCACCCTTCCCATGGCAGGTACATATACTCCAGGCAGTGATCTCTTAATCTCCATCAGTAGCGGGTTGAAATAGGCTATAAAATATAGCACGCTAAGTAGAGATCCTTGAGGAATAGAGATGGAGGGTTCAAACCCAGGTGCAATTTTCCCATTCATTGTGATGTGGATGATTCTGTTGGCTAATAGATTTGCAATCATCCTCAGATAAACACACGGCACACCATATTCCTGGAGAACATCAATCAGAATATCTGGCCTGACTGAGTCGAATGCTGCTGAGATTTCGAGTTGGACAGCGATCGGTTTCGACATCTTCTGGGCTCTAATAAGGAGTTTCATTTGGCCAATGGCATTAATTGATGATTCCCTTTTTTTGCATATTGATTGGTAGAAATGTATTTATAAATTTTCACTTGGATTTGATCCTTAATTAATTGTTCTATGATTTTAATTAAAAGGGGAATCATTGAGATAGGCCTCAGATTATTCAAGTCATGTTTTCCATCTTTTTTCTTTAAGAAAGGTACAAGATATATTGGATACAAGTTGTTAATCTCTCAACTTCCCTCTGCTAAGTGGTTTATCATGGCTTTAATTATTGGCACTGAATATTTCTCTAGATGTAGGAGGATGAATTTTGGTATGCTGTGTATTCCTGGGTGCACCATCTCTGGTAGGCTTTTTAGCTTGATGTGGATCTTTTCTCAGTGATATCATGAGTCAGGTTCTTATCTAGGCTGGATAGTCTATTGACATTCCCAGTCTGATCAAATTGAAGTGTTTCCCTAAAGTGCTTTCTAATTGCACAGATCATTTCTGGTCCCACAAGAATGTTGTTATCTATCTTTAATGACAGTGGAACGAGTTTCCTGCTACGTGTTCCCAGTGCCCACCGGAAGTAACTCTTGGACCAGCATTGTTGATCTGTCAGGAATCTCTTGGCTCACTTGATTGACATATATTCAGCCAGAGATTTCTGCTTATCCCGGTATTGGCATTGGCATTTCAGGGCAGGGCAAGAGGTACAAATTGATTATCAAGTGGAAGTTCTTTTAGTCTTTGGTCAATAGCATAAGATTGGCTAATAAGCAGTTAGGGACTTTCTTGTTAAGGAAAACTTCATTTACTATGGATTGGATGATGCCAATGAAGGAGAACCATGCCTCCTCCACTGGTAGCCTTAGGATATCAATCTTTTTAGAGTAGATGTAGGCCTCGGAAAAGAGTCATTCAGGTTTGGTCTGTTTTAGCAACATTTGAATAGTGTTGTTATTTTCTTCAACTATCGGATGTCCAATGTTTGTTTCGAGAGATAACTCTAGGCCAAGTGGTCAGAAAAAATCACTGGTCAAAGTTTTGCATTGATTTTGAAGTGAATACTCGGGGGAATAGTAGACAAGGTTAATCAAGGATCTCGCATTTTTAGTGTAGAAGAAGAAGGCATCTATAGGGAAGAATCCTTCTCCACTCATCAGTATATGATTAAAGATGTGAATATATTTTTTTATTGAAAGAACTATATGTCACATTGAAATCACCCAGTAGGATGACTGGGAATGGATTTGAGGCCATGACTGAGTTGATGGTGGTGATTACTTTCATGATTAGATTGTGGTTATTTTTGATGTAGAAGTAGATTAGGTTGGTTTGAAAGTGGTTATATTTTAGGTTAGCAATTAGGCAATTTGAATCTAGATGCAGAATTTTGAAGCTAGTAGGAGTATCTTTCTTGTAATTGATTAAAATAGCTATGCCTCCTGCTGGTACCATGGAAATTGAGTATTTGAAGAAGACCAGATTTTGGAGAATCTGATCCAATTTTACAACATGAATTTAGATGTAATTTGGTTTCTGCCATGCATACAACATTTGGCTGGCATTTGACTATCAATTTTGAATAGCAAGTGTCCTGTCAAGTGAGTTCAGGCCCCTAACATTAACTCCGTAGAAATTTAAATTCATATAATTTGTATGAGGTGATTTGTCCCTGATTGACCCCGCCATTATCATTGGCTGATATATGCCATTGCCTTATTCATCTATTTCTGCCCAGACTACTTTGTTACTGCACTTAGTCCCATGTATCTTCATATTGCACAGACTAATTCTCCATCTCGCACAGACTGATTCTCCATCTCAGAAGCAGCCCAGTCTGACTGGGAGATTTCAGTGTCACTAAGACCTATGAAAGAAGTTAGTAATAGTTCTTCTTGACTATTACTGTCATCTAGATTCATGCTCTGTTTCACTGTGTTAGAGGTACTGGATGAGATCTTGATAAAGGATTGAATATTGCCTTTCCTTCTCTTGTTATTTTTATCATTCCACTGATTTATCTCAATATCATCATAGTATTGTTTATTTAGTTTCTCAGAATTATCATTTGAATTTGTTGTAGTATCTTCATCAGAACTGGATCTGGTTTGTTGTCTTGATTTCCTTTTTTTTCTTGTCTTCTTTGGTAATATCTTTCTATTTTGTTGAGTTGTTATAGGGCTAGGGTCTTCATGCACCCATTCTTTTTGGTCACCAATGACTGTTGAATCAGAGTCTGATCCACTCTCATCATTGATCATCTTGGGTCTGTTTGTCTCATTCTCAATCCAATTATGAGGTTGGTTTTGTCCTACCCCACTTGTGAAGTTTTGTGGTTCAGTGGTATTAGAGTTGATTGGCATATTTAAGGGGGTGTGATCCAACACTTTATTTATGGGAGTGTGAATTGGGATTTCTTCTGGCATTCTCAGTGTTGGATCAGATTGATGGAGTTCTTCATGATTTGGGTCTAATTGTGTCAAGTTGTCCGGATTGTCCTCATCAACTATTTTAGAGTCCAGTATTGAAACCATTGTTGACTTCCCTGCCTTCTTATTGTATTTATGAATCCTATTCCATTTCAAGCCACATCCATTACATATGCGAGCTTGGCAGTCTTTAATAAGTGATTTTGTTCCAAGCAAAAAAACATTGTGGTGGTACTCCACGGAATGTTAGGACCATTGGTGAACCTCTAGAGTAGACCACTGTGGTTATATCATTGGGGTGCACCCCTTTCTTTAATGTGATGGTAAAAGTACCAGTGTTGGTCAGAATGCGGCCATTAGTTCGATGGTTATATCTGTATGTTAGTCCACTTGTTTTCCCATATTTCCCAAGCATGTTATCCAGTTCTGCTTGATCAAAATTCATCAAACAGTTCTTGATGTTTCCATTGAGTGTGATTGCTATGTTTATATCAATTGTGCAGATGATCTTCCCATCCAAGAGTCTAATGTTATTTTTGATAAAACTTGTTTTGTTTTCCATAAATGTACCTTTAAAGTTTTCTTGCAATGATATAAATTGCAGAAGCTTTGACTATAAGGAGAAACTAATCTGAAATCAGACCCATATAGCTATCTAGTTTGATAGGCTGAGTGTGAAGATATTTAGGTGTCTAAAAAATTCATGCTTGCAAACTGATAGAAACGTTTTGCATAAACATTTGGAGTTAATATTTAGGTCTAGTTTCTAACTCCTATCCCTTCACTGATGAGAGCCAATCAGCTTGAAATCAACTGATCTGAGGGTGGAACAAAATGAAAGAGACAGTAAATATTGACTCTGACGTTTATGTAAACAAATATGCTTGTTTGGAGGGTCTTGGTAAAGCTCCATCTATTGATCATTAATACAAGCAATAGCAGATTTTTATGTATATAAAACTTGTTTTGTTTTTCATAAATGTACCTTCAAAGTTTTCTTGCAATGATATAGATTGCAGAAGCTTTGTCTATAAGGAGAAACTGAACTGAAATCAGACCCATATAGCTATCTAGTTTGATAGGCTGAGTTTGAAGATATTTAGGTGTCTAAAAAATTCATGCTTGCAAACTGATAGAAACGTTTTGCATAAACACTTGGAGTTAATATTTAGTTCTAGTTTTTAACTCCTATACCTTCATTGATGAGAGCAAATCAGCTTGAAATCAGCTGATCTGAGGGTGGAGCAAAATGAAAGAGACAGTGAATATTGATTTTGACATTTATGTAAACAAATATGCTTGTTTGGAGGTCTTGGTAAAGCTCCATCTATTGATCATTAATAGCAGGTTTTTACGTATATAAAACTTGTTTTGTTTTTCATATATATATATATATATATATATATATATATATATATATATATATATATATATATATATATATATATATATATATATATATGTCCACTAATATTTATGATACAATAACAAAACTTTAAATATACAGTATTTCAAATAACAGTAAACAATTTATAATATAAATAAAAACTCTTAGAGAAATATTTTTGATTATATTCATAGAGAAATATTTTTGATTATATTCATAGAGAAATATTTTTGATTATATTTATAATCATTATCAACTCCCCTTTGAAAATCCAGTTGAGTTGATAATGATTATGAATATAATTGAAAACATTTTTCTATGAGTTTTTATTTATATTATATTATAAATTGTTTACCGTTATTTGGAATATGCTTATGTTTCATTATATGGTACTTGGGGAAATACTGCCTGCAACTGCTAGAGATGTAATTTTGCATTAACTCCAGAAATATTCAGAGTAGGGGGCCAATTGCAGATGACCCATGTTCCAGCCCTAGAAGGAAATGTTCACCATGCATACACATAGAAACATTATGCCAAATAGCAGCCAGCACTACTACCCACTTGGTGGCACTGTTAGCCATAGGTAAACCGATCCAGCTTACATCATCTGCTAAACAGCAACTAGCCAGAAATCTAGCCCACTAGGTGGTGCTGTTTCTCCATGCTATGCATGGAAAATGGCACTGTTTAGAAGCAATATTTACACTTGCTTGCTAGTTTGGCTTTATATACACGTACTTAAAAAATACATAGCATGTAATGTGAAGGTGTGATTAATATATAAACCAGAACTATTTAAATCTGTGTTCAGACTTAATACGGTTACATTGAATTACACTCTTTGATAAATCTACGTATTTTTTAATTATTTTCCTTTGAAAATCGATCTTTTTTTTTTTTTTTTTTTGTCTAAAAATGTTTTTTTTTTACTTTTTTTAATTTTTACTTCTATTTTACTGAAATCTTCAAAACTGCTAAAAATCGGTCTGGCAGTATTTCTTTCTGAACTTTTGTATTTTGATTGTTTGTAAAACTTTTAAAATAATACAAATTACATTTCGGTTTATAAATCTTTCAATTACTATTTCACAAACGTGTTACATTTCAGTTTAAAATAATACAAAGTACATTTCGGTTTATAAATCTTTCAATTACTATTTCAGAAATGTGTTACATTTCAGTTTATAAATCTTTCAATTATGGTTTATAAATCTTTCAATCACTATTTCACAAATGTTTTACATTTCGGTTTATAAATCCTTCAATTACTATTTCACAAACGTGTTATTTTAAAAAGGTAAATTTGCGTTTTGTTACACGGAAACAATAATTCGAATTTATAACACACGGAAATTAATAATTCAAATTTAAAAACCCTTCAAATTTTACTATCTTTGCTAAAAAATAAATTTATTAAAATGAATATGTGTGCAAGCAATAAAACATCAAACGGATTAGAGACTACGACTCCTATAATATTGTAATAAGTATGGAAAAGTAAGATATTATACAGAGTCAGGAAGAAAAAAGATTTAGAGCAAAAGCTAATGCAAAAAATTGCTCCAACTCACATGTGGTCTCTTCCTGGGTCTTCTACAATCTCTTTGAATCTAGTTTTAGATTTCAATTGTCCATCTATTATCATTTTTTCTAGAAATATGTCCAGCCCATCTCCACTTTAATCTTTTCAATAAAATCAGTTAAATCTTATTGTTCTCTTACTGATATATTGCGTTTTTGATCTCTTCTTGTTACTCCCAATATACATCTCTCCATACTTCTTTGAATGGTCTGAAGTCTGTATTGCTCTTCTATTAAGTATCCAAGTCTCAGATCCATAAGTAAGAGCAGGTAAAACACATTTATTAAAAATATTCCTTTACATATACATAGGCAAATTTCCTTTTAGTATCAAGTTATTTCTACCAAAAGCACTCCAACCAAGTTTAATTCTATGATTAATTTCATTACATTATGTTTTCATCTGTATTAATAATCTGACCAAGATATTTGTAGCTGTTAACTTTTAACTCATCATAATCAATCTTTATTTTCATATTTTGTGAAAATCCATTAAATATTACTTTAGTCTTTTTAATATTTATCATTAGTCTTACATTCCTACTTTCATCTGATAACTCCTGCAACATTTCCTGCAGCCCTAAACCATTATTTTCAAAAAGAAGTACATCATCTGCAAAATCTAAATGACTTAAATTATCTCCATTTACTTTCACTTTTTTAGGTTATCATTTTAATCCACAAAATACTTCTTGCAGCACTGCTGTAAAAAGTTTTGGAGATATGGAGTCACCCTGTCTTACACTCTTCTCAATGTTGACTTTTCCAGTATCATTATCTAATGTAATTGTTGCTGTTGAACTTTTATAAATTTTCTTTAAAATATGACAATATCTTGGATCTATAACTTGATGATCCAATGACTTAATCACTGAAGAAAACTTTAGATTCAAATGCCTTTTCATAATCTAGAAATCCAAAACATAATATCAACTCATATTCATTTGTCCTTTCTATAACTTTTCTCATGCCCTGGATATAATATCTTTTACTAAAACCACTTTTAAATCCAGATTGTTCTCTTGGATGGGGAAATCCAATGTTCTCCACAAACAAGTTGTAATTATCTTGGTAAAAATTTGGTATGTAACTGAAAAAAGATTGATAGGTCTTTAATTTCTAATATCTTCTTTATCACTTTTTTAAATATTAATATTAATACTGCATTCTTCCAATCATCTGTAACATCTTTATTATTTAGACATTTGGTATATAACGTTGTTAAAAAATTTTCTATTTTTTCACCTGCTTCTTTTAATATATCAATTATAGTTCTACCATAACCTTTCTATTTTTTCACCCACTTCTTTTAATATATCAATTATAATTCTACCATTACCTGGAACCTTTTCTTTCTTCATATATTTAATTGTATGTCTCACTTCTTCATTTAAGATTCTGGGCAATTCAGAAGATGTAATAGATATAGGAGGTATTCGTTCTTTACTACTATATAATTGTTGATAAAAGTCTTCTATCCATTTAATGGACATCTCTCATTTTAGCAATAAGTCCAGCTTTTTTTTTCTTATGCAGATAAAATTTTCTACCAATACCAAAAAGTTGTTTTACACTCTTGAGACTTTCATTGTCTTCTACTCCTTTACTTGCTAGTTCACAGTTATACTTTCTTATATAATTTTCACCTCTTATTCACATCATTTTACAAAATTTGACATATTCAATCCTTTTTAACATTTCATTTTGTATATTTTTCTATTCCTTTTTTTCTTCAAAAATTCGCTAGTCTCATGTTATTGTCAAGTGCTGCTTTTTTAAACCAGCTATTTTTGTTGCAGTTTTTAAAAGTGTACCAGTTGTTTTCATATTGATTTTATTCAAATCTGAATCATTTTCAAAATAATGTTCAAAATCTACTAATAATTGAAACCTATTTGTAAGTTCTAATTTAAATTCATTAGAATGTTTCTGAAAATTAGAAATATCAACTGTAAATAATTTTTTTCTTAATACTTTCTCTCTCCCTAGTTTTGCATTAACATGTATTTCACATCTTACTAACCATGATCACTTCCAGAGTTAAATTTATTAAGAATATTACAATCTTGAAATATGTATTTTCTGTTAGTCAAAATATAATACAATTCTGCTATACCTTCATTTGGATGCTTCCATGTCCATTTCCTTTTAACATTTTTTTCAAAATAATCATTCATAATATAAAGTTTTCATTTTCCTGCAAACTCCACAAATCGATATCCTCTCTCATTTTTTAGTATAATAACCAAAATTACCTACAGCACTTTCATCTTTCATTTGTACCAATTCTAGCATTAAAGTCTCCTATAAAAATTTTAAAATGTTGTTTACTCTGGTCAAAAGACTTTTGTGCATCCATATAAAAATCTTGTACTACTTCATCACTTTTGAGAACTTGTTGGAGTATAAACCTCAATTATTTGCATTTGCTATCTGCTATTAAGTTGTATAACTAATATTGCCACTCTGTCCGATACACCATCAATCTCCACAATGCTGTCCTTCCTATTTTATATTTAAAATGAATCCTACTCTACTTGTATTTCCAATATTTGTGCCTTTATAGTAGATTACATGTTCACTTTTTAAAACAATTGTCTCTTCACCTTTTCTTTTAACTTCACAAAGTCCAATAATGTCCCATTTAATATAAGATAGTTTTTCTTCTAACTCTTGCAATCCATCTTCTCTGATCTTTAGCTTCTTGTCCCCACATCACCCTGTACATTTTCTTAATCCATACACCCATCTCACATATGGTCTCTTTCTAGATATTTACAATCTCTTGGAATCCAGTTGAAGATTTCAATTGTCCATCTATTATTATCTCTTTTAGCAATATTTCTAGCCCAACTACACTGCAGTATTTTAATTTTTTCAATGAAGTCAGTAACACCTGTTTGCTCTCTTACCCATATATTGCATTTTTGATCTTTTCTTCTTACTCCCAACATGCATCTTTCCATACTTCTTTGAGTGGTCTGAAGTCTCTGTATTGCTCTTTTATTATTATGTATCCAAATCTCAGATCCATAAATAAGAACTGGCAAAACACATTCATTAAAAGCCTTCCTTTTCAAACACATAATCATATTTCCTTTTAGTATCAAGTTATTTCTACCAAAAGCACTCCAACCAAGTTTAATTCTATGATTAATTCCATACATTATGTTTCCATCTGTTTGACCACAACCCCATATGTTAATAATTGTTGAAATGTACTGAAAAATGCTATAATACATCATAATGACAATTCTAGAGATATGATTCAGATATAATTTTAAGTCACTATGAATCCATTATGAACCTTTATTTTAGTAATGGTTATTAGATTTTGTTATAATTGTAATCTAATATTGATCATATAATATCAGAGAGAAAAAAGAATGAACTTTACTTATGTAGACTGCTACAAGTGATGGAGAGAGAAATAGGCGATCAAGTAATGAGGCCGAGAAGTTGTCAACAATACATTCTGTAAGAAACTGTTTAGTTCTGATAAGTGCAATAAAAATGATAGTTTGCATAAATGTTGCATGGAAAATGCATGTATTCATTTAGAATTTGACTACATTGTGAAATTAAGAAATAAATATATTGTCATGTATGGTTTTAATGATATATTATGAAAATGGCAGGAAAGTATTATTAATATTTGAATACATATATAATTATAACAAAGCCAATAATTCTTAAAGATAAATCAGACCAGAGACATTTTTCACATTATTGAAATTAAACAAGATAATGATGCCCATTTCTGGTCTGTCATTCATCTATTATTTTGAATAAGCCAAAAATGAGCATGTTTCAGAATTGTACATTATTGAAAAGCAAATGGATTATAACAAAAAAAATAGTTTGTGAACTTTTAATTGTGGATTAATATCTTTAATATTCATTATAATCAGCACAAGCAAGGCTGAATCTATAAGTAAAAAGTTAAGATCTAGATTTTATGCTCACAATAGGTTAGTTGTGTAAAGAGTTAGATGATTTAGTGAAGATATAGTGGAGATATCAGGATCAATGTAGAAGTGAAAATTTAGGTAATAATGTTGCCTTTAAGAAAAATGCAGTCTTGATATTGTATGTCAAACATTTACTTTCATTCCTTTAGCTTCCCATTGTAATCCCCAAAATTACATATTGGCCAATACACACTTACACTATGATATATTGTACCGGTATAAATTCACCACGCTTACTCATACACAGTACCCGAGTTCAAACCCAGTCCACGTTTAAGAATAAATTCCAAAACGCCAACGAAATTCAAACCCAAACCCCGGTATGACCAACCGATGATGACTTTATAACAGCACGGGGTTATCCCTTTACTAGCTCAACTCAGAACACAGACTAAATTACTTACAGTTTTATATATAGATCTATTATACTCTGGATATCGGTACGGTCATTAATGTAATGTATATATTTAAGTTGCCAATACAGACAGTAGGTGACTAAATAGACTTCGAGAGTAATGAGGTGGAAGACACAAAATTAGAGTAAATAAATTGTTTAATAACAAATAGAAAGCATAAAAATATAGTATTCAAAAGTACGGTAAGATTTCCATAAATATTCTATTATAATTAGCTACTAGTCTTTAGTAATCATTTTACCTGGTAAACAAACTCATACCAATATTTGTGTAGTGAAATGATTGACGGGTGGCTAAGGGAATCAGAGCATTTGAGCATTGAAAATATTTATCTACGATTTTTATTAAGTTATTTTATTCGAATAGATTCGAACCGTTGCGTGTACGAATAGTTGGAGGGTGGTTTCGTATAACTATGATATCTAAGATTGATGTACTAGTGGTTGCCTAGATTGAAGAGCCCTACAGTAATCACTTGCGGTGCATCAACGGAATACCGGGCGGCTTGTACTTTGACAAGGCTTAATGCCCCCAAGTAGCTCCGGGACACTACAACCAGCCGGGATCATTTCGAAACCCGGTGATCCAAGAGATAACCTGGGAAAGAATTGCTTTCTTCCCCATATGGTAGTATGGCGAGACGCTAACTTCGGCGAAGGGAAGGCATTGCCACAGTCATCGAGGACGAGTGCTTGAAGTGGATTTGAAAAGGAATTATACCAAACCTGGGTAATCAATTCGTCTATTTCTGCGCAACAGGCTGATATAACTATTCCAATAAAACATGGCGGAATCAAACTGACCGCGAAAGCAATAATTAATTAAGTTTACTCTGAAACCCCTAACTCCCCCAGGTCGTTCAGGCGGTAGCGATTATAACAAATTATACACTGAGAACTATTTCTCATTTCATGTAGGAAACTAAGATAATAAACTTAAAACCCTTTACATATTTAAGATTGAAGTATCGGTTACAATAGTATGACAAAACTAAAAAAAAACATAATAAAGTGATTTAATATCTGCCAACTCAATATATGAAATAATCTTTAATTTAACAACGAACTTCCTTTTAAAATAACTATAATCAATATTATAAACTAGCTTTAAACAGAGTTGGGAAATATTTCTATTGGCATCGTTTGTTTATAGCATAAGTAAATAAAGGAAAAAAAATATAAATGTCTTCATTTGAATTATTATTAGTAGATACAATATTTACAAACTATTTTCTAAAGACTAGAGCAGAGGAAAAGGAGAAAAGAAAATTTACTGACAGGTTTGAAACAGTAGCGTTATAAACGAAACAAAAAAACTTACATGTGATTCATTTGATTGACAGATTAACTTATAACATTAAGCTCGGGAGAAAGTTAAAAGTTCATGTAACACAGTTACCCTTCCTTCTTCATCCGGCTTGGCTTCTCACGATGGTATTTCTGACGAACGTAGGCGCGCATTTGAAATCTACTTGGAAGGCATAGTCAATTTGGAGATTGGAAGCTGGAAATTGTGAAGCACATAAAACATGATCAGTCAGCGGCACAAAGATTCAAATTGGCGGGACAGAGATCAGCTCCTGGCACTTAGCCCATCGACATTACGGTTTACTGGTGGACTTCTTAACAAAAGTTGGAGAGATTTCTCTAGCAACTGCTTTGCTGTTTTTTGAGACGATCTACTCCCAGCCACGTCAAAAGTTAGAATGTTAGTTTTCTCTACGATGGCCACGGTTGACCTTTCTGTCTGGTTTTTGTTTTAGGCTCCGCCTACTTTTCTCTAGCCTTCAGCAATCCAGCTTGACCATACAATATCAATTATCCATTTCCATTGTTCCGTTTTCAGCTATCTTTAACTTTAATACGCAATTTTAAATTGACAAAGTAATTACAAATATAAATTCCTTATCTAATTTCGAATACAACTCAATTACTCTATACATTTGTACAATACAGATTTTAATTAAAAACACTGATCAAAGGAATGTGACTTTTGATCAGTATTTTTAAACGACTTTGTATAATTCTAAAAGGCTAAAATTTAAGCAAATACACCCGCAATGAAACTTTTAAATTAAGCTGATATAAATTCACAAACCACGCACACACGAATATTATTTCATGATTTGTGACATTTATGCACGGAATCTTTACATATTTATTTACAAAACATAAAATATATATAGCTCAATTTTTGTGACTTGAAATGGAAAAATCCCATTGCGGGCGAATAGTAGTTCGAATTACCGTACTTAAACACATGAAACTAAGATCGGTTCTTCGATCTGTCTGTTTCATTTCTTCTCACTTTAAAAAAAAATAACAAAAAAAAAATGTTTATACATAATTCACTGGTTAACATTTTCTTACAGAATTGATCGACTTTGGAGAACAGTCTGGGTGAGGGTTCGAACCTAACATTTATCAAATTTGGGTGTATTAATCCGTTGTTCTTTTACTCATCATCATAGACATTTCACAGTGGTCGTTTACCGGGTTATCATTTATTGTAGTTTCTACTTTCTCCCTGGGTCGGGAGGTATATAAGGTTTTAACGGCCTGGTATTGTAACTACACTGCTCCCATTCCCTTTTTGTTGGATACAAGTCCCCATAGTCGATCTGGTTTAGCAGTTCCACAGTTTTTTCGAACGACATAGGGCAGATCCCCAGCATTATCCTTTGCACCCACGGTGGTAGGTTATGCACGACGATACGGGTAATGTGCTGCTCCGTGTAGCTAAAAGCGGTGAGAGATTTAAGTATCATCGCTTGGTGCGTGAAGAAGGCTGCAAAACTCTGTCTGCCACTCTCATCGTATTTCAAATTCGAGAACTTGTGTAAAAGTCCCTCCTGCTTCTCCACACTCCAATACCTTTTCAAAATAGCTTCTTCATAGCCTCGCATAGTACTCGGTGGTTGTTTTAATAATTTCCACCACGCCTTCGCAGATTCCCTCAGATAATGGCTGGCTACCGTTATTCTCTCCCTTTCGGTCATCGGGTGGAAGCACAGAAATTCTTTGATGCTGTCCAGATGCACGGCTGGATTTTCCCCGGGGTCGCCTCTGAATGTCTGAATCTGGATAGATGATCCGAAGTGAGGGATGTTAATCATCCTTATTGGTGGGTGCACTGCCTGCTCTCTTTTTATCCCTTTTCCTTTGTTACTAGTTCCCATTGCCGCTATTAGGTTTTCACTTTGGCCCTGCGCATCAGTTTGCCTTTCCAACTCAACATTTTCAACGTCTAGGTCCTGGCCTGTCTTCTCTTCGATGGCTACTTCGCTCTGGGTTTCTAATTCCATCGGGATGGTTTGGTCCTCTTCTCCCTTCCTTGCACTGGTATTAGCTTTATCTTCCCTACCTGTTTTACCGTCCGTCCCCATACGCCATTCTTCAATCCTTAACATACGCTCCATCATCGCCATCATAATCTTCCTGTCCTCTCTCATCTCCTCAAGGATCGCGTCAAACTTCGCATCACGATCGTGCTCCCTCTGTTTGGTTTTCCTATCTAATCGACCAAAACTTTTTTTTTTATCGGGAAATTTCTTGAACACAATTTCGTGATCACTGGATGTGTCAGATGTCTCTGCGCCAGTTGCGGATGAATTATTGTTTCCTTCTATTTCTGCCATTTTCTCTTTGTTTTTATTTATAAGTGTCTTCAGCATAAGAGTTAGTTTTGTAAAATAATTTGATTTGTATATATAACATAAAGATACTGATCCCTGATCCTATTGCCAAATCCTTCCCCGCTGCTGATACTGTTTGTGTGGCTTCCTTCCTTTCTCTTTTTTTCGCCTACGTTCCGACTGGTTTCTGTTATCTAAACTTTTCACTGTTAATATTTTTTTTTTTTTTTTTTTTTTTAGGTATATACAATATGACATGCTTAAATCATTACTAAAAGAATAAAGGGAAAAAACTTTATTTCACCCAGTTCGCACTGTTCTCCTCAGTCCTATAATATAAACATATTAATAATGGGTATATAACACAATATTATTTTTGTACTACTGTCAGTAATTCTCTCTATATATATATGCCACCATTCTCTCTTTTGAACCCAACAAAACTCACCACTGCTGTATGGACAAACATATTTGCTGACAAATTTATTTGAAAGGCGCCAGCCAGCAACATGTGACCAATAGATACTTTAATCCACTGATCCCCAAATATATACTTTTTACATGACCTAATAATCATTTGATTCAAGATTAATGCTTTATATAGGGGACGATTAATATTAACTCTGACTCTGATAAGATTTTTATATTACACTATATATATACGTACGTGTTTTTTTTTTTTTAAGACCTGGAATTAATTCTACTTCTTTACTTTTTTCTTGAAAAATTTCAAACAACAAGAATGAACTCGCAAAAAAAAATTATGGAATAACACTCGTTTATTTTAATTAAATAAACGCACAAAATCGCTTCCGCTCTCTTTTCAAAAAATCTCACTCTGTTTCTTAACGATATTTGGAAGTAGACTGTTTACTGAAACTTGGTGTAAGGGAAAAACAAATTTTATATCCTTGCTTTACTCAACTATCGTTTTAACTTGCGCATTTTAATACGCCAAATACATATCAATATTATGACAAACAAAAAAAAATCGAATATTTTTATAATTTAACTGTTTACTCTCGTTCACTCTGCAGGGTGTGGGAGATTTCTTCATCGGAGCACCACGGAGGGCGTCCAAAAATTTACTAACTGTACCGGTATAAATCCACCACGCTTACTCATACACAGTACCCGAGTTCAAACCCAGTCCACGTTTAAGAATAAATTCCAAAACGCCAACGAAATTCAAACCCAAACCCCGGTATGACCAACCGATGATGACTTTATAACAGCATGGGGTTATCCCTTTACTAGCTCAACTCAGAACACAGACTAAATTACTTACAGTTTTATATATAGATCTATTATACTCTGGATATCGGTACGGTCATTAATGTAATGTATATATTTAAGTTGTCAATACAGACAGTAGGTGACTAAATAGACTTTGAGAGTAATGAGGTGGAAGACACAAAATTAGAGTAAATAAATTGTTTAATAACAAATAGAAAGCATAAAAATATAGTATTCAAAAGTACGGTAAGATTTCCATAAATATTCTATTATAATTAGCTACTAGTCTTTAGTAATCATTTTACCTGGTAAACAAACTCATACCAATATTTGTGTAGTGAAATGATTGACAGGTAGCTAAGGAAATCAGAGCATTTGAGCATTGAAAATATTTATCTATGATTTTTATTAAGTTATTTTATTCGAATAGATTCGAACCGTTGCGTGTACGAATAGTTGGAGGGTGGTTTTGTATAACTATGATATCTAAGATTGATGTACTAGTGGTTGCCTAGATTGAAGAGCCCTACAGTAATCACTTGCGGTGCATCAACGGAATACCGGGCGGCTTGTACTTTGACAAGGCTTAATGCCCCCAAGTAGCTCCGGTACACTACAACCAGCCGGGATCATTTCGAGACCAGGTGATCCAAGAGATAACCTGGGAAAGTATTGCTTTCTTCCCCATATGGTAGTATGGCAAGACGCTAACTTCGGCGAAGGGAAGGCATTGCCACAGTCATCGAGGACAAGTGCTTGAAGTGGATTTGAAAAGGAATTATACCAAACCTGGGTAATCAATTCGTCTATTTCTGCGCAACAGGCTGATATAACTATTCCAATAAAACATGGCAGAATCAAACTGACCGCGAAAGCAATAATTAATTAAGTTTACTCTGAAACCCCTAACTCCCCCAGGTCGTTCAGGTGGTAGCGATGATAACAAATTATACACTGAGAACTATTTCTCATTTCATGTAGGAAACTAAGATAATAAACTTAAAACCCTTTACATTTTTAAGATTGAAGTATCGGTTACAATAGTATGACAACTAAAAAAAAACATAATAAAGTGATTTAATATCTGCCAACTCAATATATGAAATAATCTTTACTTTAACAACGAACTTCTTTTTAAAATAACTATAATCAATATTATAAACTAGCTTTAAACAGAGTTGGGAAATATTTCTATTGGCATCGTTTGTTTATAGCATAAGTAAATAAAGGAAAAAAAATATAAATGTCTTCATTTGAATTATTATTAGTAGATACAATATTTACAAACTATTTTCTAAAGACTAGAGCAGAGGAAAAGGAGAAAAGAAAATTTACTGACAGGTTTGAAACAGTAGCGTTATAAACGAAACAAAAAACTTACATGTGATTCATTTGATTGACAGATTAACTTATAACATTAAGCTCGGGAGAAAGTTAAAAGTTCATGTAACACAGTTACCCTTCCTTCTTCATCCGGCTTGGCTTCTCACGATGGTATTTCTGACGAACGTAGGCGCGCATTTGAAATCTACTTGGAAGGCATAGTCAATTTGGAGATTGGAAGCTGGAAATTGTGAAGCACATAAAACATGATCAGTCAGCGGCACAAAGATTCAACATGGCGGGACAGAGATCAGCTCCTGGCACTTAGCCCATCGACATTACGGTTTACTGGTGGACTTCTTAACAAAAGTTGGAGAGATTTCTCTAGCAACTGCTTTGCTGTTTTTAAGACGATCTACTCCCAGCCACGTCAAAAGTTAGAATGTTAGTTTTCTCTACGATGGCCACGGTTGACCTTTCTGTCTGGTTTTTGTTTTAGGCTCTGCCTACTTTTCTCTAACCTTCAGCAATCTAGCTTGACCATACAATATCAATTATCCATTTCCATTGTTCCGTTTTCAGCTATCTTTAACTTTAATACGCAATTTTAAATTGACAAAGTAATTACAAATATAAATTCCTTATCTAATTTCGAATACAACTCAATTACTCTATACATTTGTACAATACAGATTTTAATTAAAACCACTGATCAAAGGAATGTGACTTTTGATCAGTATTTTTAAACGACTTTGTATAATTCTAAAAGGCTAAAATTTAAGCAAATACGCCCGCAATGAAACTTTTAAATTAAGTTGATATAAATTCACAAACCACGCACACACGAATATTATTTCATGATTTGTGACATTTATGCACGGAATCTTTACATATTTATTTACAAAACATAATATATATATAGCTCAATTTTTTTTGACTTGAAATGGAAAAATCCCATTGCGGGCGAATAGTAGTTCGAATTACCGTACTTAAACACATGAAACTAAGATTGGTTTTTCGATCTGTCTGTTTCAATATACACACACAGTTCAACTGTTAAAGAAAATTATACGGAAAACATAACGGACATATTTGACATTTGAAAAATTATAACATTTACCCCCACACACACACTTTTCAAGCAAGCCGTAAGATATGC
The DNA here is from genome assembly GCA_028023455.1 of Epiperipatus broadwayi. Lineage (NCBI taxonomy): Eukaryota > Metazoa > Onychophora > Udeonychophora > Euonychophora > Peripatidae > Epiperipatus > Epiperipatus broadwayi. The sequence continues at coordinate 858,799 of JAQFVV010006481.1, read as the reverse complement.
AATTGTAAAATAACTATTTTAATGAAAGTGAAGACAATTTTAATGGAAAAATAACAAGTTTATAAAGAAAAAAACCATTTTAAAAAAAAAGAACACCTGCAATGTTAGTTGGGTCTGGTTGAGTGCTAAAAAATAAAAAAAAAACATAACAAAAATTAAATCGATATGGTGCCATCAATATAGACATTAATACAAACCATTTCATTACTATAAAACACATCTACAAAAAAATTACCTGTGAAGGAGCTGAATCACCATCCAACTGTTGCAGACACATTTCAGCTAGAAGAGCACGGAACAAATCTCCCTTGTGTAGGCATCGCCACATAAATTCCACTAGATAGTTGTTGAGGTTTTGGTGGGCTGTGCCACACTGTTTTATGTTTCACCATTTTAATAGCCCCCACAGATGTTCAGTGTTCTGGGTGTGAGTGCCAGTTGTCAGGTCAACAATGTTGTAGCGGTAGTTGACTATCATGTGGCTAAAATGTGCATCCTCAAGGTCAGACATCCTGTAGCTCCTCCAGCAGTCTGAGTATATAGTGGATCCTGGCTGTATGTTATTACATATGTGATGAAGTAGTATGCTTGCTGTACATGGAACACACATGTCAAAGCATTTCCCTGTGTCACAGCACACACCTCCGAATATCCATTGTGAAGAAAGCATACAACACTGATGGTTTTTATTCCTACTAAACAGGATTTTTTCCACCTTCACAATTTTATTGGGACCACCGATTAGAAATCATATGTGGCACAGCAGGTTTTTATTGCACAGTTCTTTTATCCCATTGTTCCAGATTACAAGGCCTTGCTGGACTGTTGTAGATTTTCATGACCACATTGATCTGAAAGTTCATCTCTATACTAGTAGTATAGTAGATGTACATCTGTCAAAAAGGGCATCCTGGATCTTTCGAACCTTGTGCTTTTATGAATTAAATGACTTTTCTTGCAGGCACAGGCATTGCAATAAAGTCACCATCTGCATTAAAAATGCAGAGTCATGTCTTTTCCACAAGAACATTTTCTGTTCTGTGGCAAAATGTTCTCAGTCTGTAAAAAATGCAATAGCTTCATTTTCTGTGGCTGGCATTTCCCAGACTTTAAGAAGCTTTGCCATTTTTTATAAAATATTGAAAGATCTATAAACCAAAATATAATTTGTATTAGTATAAAAGTTAGTGGAAATTACTATTTCACAATCGTGTTATTTTAAAAGGATTTTTGAAAAATTATAACAGTCACCCAAATTTTGTAGTCCTTTTTTACAGTTGCAAAGAGTGGAATGTATCTCAATGAAAGTACTATTTAGACCATTTATAGGATTATAACAAATTCTAATAACCAATACTAAAATGAAAGTTCATAAATAATTCATAGTGACTTAAAATTATACCTGAATGATATCTCTAGAATTGCCATTATGATGTATTATAGCATTTTTCGGTAGATTTCAACAATTAATAAATTATGGGTTGTGATCAAACAGAAAACAGTAGCAAACTTAAAGGAGATAATAAATATACTTGGATTTATTTATTGGTTATAATCTCTACAGATTTTTTAATGTAATGCTTGTGAATAGTTAGGTGGTTTAAAGAATTTATAAATAAATTTCTAAATGGACAAATTTTAATATATATCACCCAACAGAGACTCTTCAATATTTACCAACTTCACAATATCAACTAATAAACTATTATTTGCTTTGATTAATCATTAAGATTTGATTTAATGCAAGAAATTGTCTGCACCCAGGAGGTTACAAATTTATTACCATCTTTAATTACTTAAGTGGATTTTCATACTTGCAACAACTCTTCATGTAATATATTTATTCATGATGACTTACAGATTTTTTCTAATATGTTTATAAATAAATTTTGAGAATTCTCTTTAAAAAATCTTATATCATCTAAGTTTTCATGAAGCTAGATATCAAACTGGTTTTCTTCCATACCATCAGTGGCTTCATTACACATTTAATATTCAATTATTATTGCAATCATCTACAATAACTGTACATTTATCCACTATGCATAGAAAATATGTCCAGATATTATTGAGAAATTTCATAATACTTTTTTCTACTAGAAATATAATAAAAATGACATTCTACTTTTGGTCTCAACACGAGATTGATAATTTTTCTTTTCTGAGATGAGGTTCAACTTTACAAAAAATTTCATAGATGTGATAGAAATGACATTTAACTTAGTTCCAAATTATCAATCAGAATTAACTATAAAGTAACATTTACCTTTATAGTTCCTTGGATATAATGTATTTTGTATTTATCAGACTAAAAAATTCTATCATTTTTTTATATATACATAAATTATTTACTTTAGACCCTAAAAGTGCAGTATAAGAATAATTCCTTTTATCTTGTTTTAGCTGCAGAAAGGAGTTTGCTATTAATTGAAAGGAACCCTTTGATTCCTCTTGGAGGCCTTAAACGAAGAGAACAGGGCTAATTCTTAATGTCCTCTCCACATGTTCTTGTCATTGCAGCAGTTATTACTATGTGATTATTCATATAGTATATAAACATTGATGGGCTGCTCACCAACACACATTAGCCAGTGTGATGAAGTTATTGAGTTTTTACCTCTGAGTTTAAGATCAAAAAACACCATTGACTTTCTTCTCACTTGCTTGATAAGACAGAATGAATGCTTGTGTAAATGATAAATATTTTCCAATATATATATATATATATATATATATATATATATATATATATATATATATATATATATATATATATATATATATATATATATATATATATAATATATATATATATATATATATATTGTGCCCTTATCTATAGGTCATAATAGGGTAGAATGGTCAATTGCTAAAAAAAATTTTAAGTTTTAAAATACGTTTGTGTAATATATTGATAATTGTATCATCGATTAGATTTTATAGTACAATTTAAGGCTGAAAATTACCTGGTATATAAAAGTGTAATGGATTATTTTAAAAGAACAGTTAAATAAAGCTTAATTATATCTTTGCTTATGGTTGTAAAAGCTGGCCATATAAAATAATACAGCTATAAATAGTTAAAAGTATATTAACAATTCAATTGTAATGTTTTAAAACTAATAAATTAAATAAATGCTATATGTAATATTGTAATTATAATTAATATTCAAATTTAATCTAATATATTTTAAAATAAACTTTGGGATGGTGAGAATTATATTTAGTTCTACATTTTAAATTATTTTCCAAATTTTTATAAAATATATCAGTTTTGGTAATTTAGACCGAGACGTAAATTAAAAAAAAAAAAAAAAAATCATTTGATAAAGTTAGTAATCATGTGACTGTATATTATATACCTTCACACACACGCTTGTTAGAATATAATAATAAAGTTTGTGAATTATAAAACTAAATGTCATTGCTATCTATCATTAAAGTAAAAGTTGAAATATTAAATAGTTATTTTAATAAAATTTTTTTAGTATTTTTATTTTTTTTTTAATTGTTTTAAAGTTTAAATGATTTTGATAAAACTATAATTGAGTTTAAAAATATTATTCTAAATAATATTTTAAAACATGACATCATAAATTCTTTATTTTAAAAAAGTTTAATCTATTATAAAACCAAAATTGTGTAAATTTGTTCGCCCTAAAAAAGTCATTAACCAATCAACGGAGGTAATTTAGCAGACGAAAAATAGGAATTAGACGGAGCGGGAGAAGGAATGTGTAAGTAAAGGAAGGAGGAACATATTTTTTTAGCTGTATAAGATCGTAAGCTAGAAAAGTGTTATAATTTAAAAAAAAATTTGTATTAATTTTAAAAGTTTTGTTTTAAAATATAATATTTTGAACTGCCTTTAAACGGAAGGCTAATTTAAAAGATTTCTTGCCAGGATTTTTATTCAAATTTAGCCGAAACCTTGCAGTAAAAATGGAAATACTACAGAAAAAAGTACCTAAAAGTATTGATAAAGTAAAATAATTGTAAAGTGCCTTGAATACAGTTTATTTGTGATCAACCAGAAAATCATTAGAACTCCGATAAATATAATTTGGACATTATACCGAAAACATAAAAGAAAAGTTATTTGCCATCAGGAAAAATTATGACGCGCAATTTTAAAAAGGCTACTCCGAAGTTTTTTTATTCTTCTCTATGAAAAAAAAAATTAAGATGCATATATCATAAAGAAAAAAATATGTAAAAGTTATAATGGAGAAAAAAGGTTTGTCTTTTTAAAGGAAACATTACAAAGTATATAGTACCAGAATTTTAAAAGAAGGAAAAAGTTACAGAATAATAATATGAAAGAGCTATTGTGTTTTAATGAAAAAGGAACAGAAAAACTTTCTCTAAGAGAAATTAAAAATATTATAAAGTGTTCATTAGAGAAATGATTAATAAAAATAAAGATTTGGAGAATATAAATCTAATTTACTTAATGAAATGAATCCATGGAAGCAGAAAAGTTTTATTGAATATTTAAATCAAAGTACTGAGAAGATGCATCGTGGGAGAAAATATTAGCAAGAAATATTAGAAGAGAATATTTAGAAGTTTTCTTTATGGGATTAACTAATATCATAATTAATAATTGTATTAAATATTATAAAAACCAAGTATTATCATTCAGGAATATTTATTGAACGAAGTAATATTTGTTTTACCTTAAAATTGAACAAGCAGGGAGAGGAACATTAAGTGAATGGAAAAGAAATAATAAACACTTTTTTTGGCTTTATAATGAACAGTTTTTCAAGAAAATTTGATGAAGGAGTACAGTAAATATAATTTGAATATTTTTTACTAATTTATTTTAAAGTATAAAATGTTATGTGAGATTAGGGAAAACATAAAACATAAATTTAGTAATATTAAAATTTAAATATAATAGCTTGATAAAATTATAGAAATAGTGTTTAAATAAAGTGTATGGATGTGCATCTTATATCTACAAGGATCAAATGGATGGTGAAGCCTACGGAACGCGGGATAAAGGTCGTTTGGTAATCTTAATAGTTATTTATAATGCATAATGTATTTTTTTAGATCATCTATTGACTTAAGAATGAAGTGTGAAAGTCTTAATTATATGTACACATTTTATGCAACATTTTAACATATAATGAGATAGGAGTAATTCAGAATATGCATGCAACAATTTATTTAAAGTATATTAATAATATAATTTAACATAACAATTGTGTGATTCTTTTGAACTTTCATGTGATAAAGTATTCAGATATTTAAATAGTTTGTATATGATTAAATATACGGAGGAAAGTAGTAAAAAGATTTTCTTATAGAACAGTGGAATAGTTTTAAAATATCAATGAATTTTATTATTGTTAGTAATGCAGATATGTATTTATCGATGTACAATATAGAAAAATCTTGAGAAATAAGATCGGATAGTGACTTGGAAGTACTAGGGGAGAGTAAACCAAGATGGTGTGTTTTTTTTTTTAAGAAATAGGAAAATATAAGGGATTTGGATCATATTTAGTTTTGTGTGATTTCAGTATAGTTAACAAGGCCCTATGACTGAACACATATGGTTTGGACAGTGTTTTTTGCATATCTTTAAACTTTTGATGTCAGAATAAAGCTGAAGAAATAGCTTTAGCATCGTTCCTATGATAGAGGTTGGTAGACAGGTAAAGGTCACTCCTCTATAGTGTCTTTTAATTCACTGTGCCATGATTGTCAAGGTATATGACGAGTAATATTCTAGTTGTATTTTGATTCTATGCATCTATCTTCGCTATCCTTATTTCGTGAATCTGCATCGGTCAGAAAGATATTTTCAAAAAAAATAATGAATAAAATAGACCTGAAGACATGTTATCGTTTATGTAAGAATAGTTTATTTGCTTGAATGTATAGAATTGTGTAACTTTAAAATTGAAAGTCCAAAATATCATAAAGAGAGAAAGAATCATATAATGCATTGTAAAATTAATTCAGAAATGAATAGAAGATTTTGAAAAGAAATATAAACCAAGTATTTTAAAAGTGATAATAAACTTTGAATTTTTTTTAAAATATTAATGTTGGAGGGAATGAGTATTGCATATTTATCAAGAGAAAATTCAATAAGGTATAATAAACATATACTTGTGCATGGTATATTAATAGTTATAATTATATCATCCAAAGTAAGGCTCGAATGAGAATATTAGGATTAATAAACATCGGATAATGAATAATAAAAACCTAATACCGAATGTAGAATAGTGTTTTGACTTTGTAAGATTCCATACAACCAATATGAAACTAAATTTTATTATTTTGTAGAATTTTATTACGAATGTAAATTTTTGTAAAAAATGTAATTTTAATAATATTAGGGATGAAAAGTGTTTGTGATAATCATATAAGAAATGCATTTTGTAATAAGCTAACCATAATAATAAATCAAGTAATAATACTGTATTTTCTTAAGCGTTAAAAAAAAAAAAAGATTTAACTAGGAAAAGTAAATAATATTTTGATTTCATTTATAAACTAATAAACTAAGTTGAGATATGAAAGTAAGGGATATCCAATGTATATAGTGTAAAAATATTGTTAATTTATTTATGTTGTTAATAAACTTTGTTTAAAATTTGTTTTAAAGTTTTTGTGTCCGAGTTGTTATTTCTCCACATGGATGCATGAAATCACGATACATTTATAATTGAAACAGACATATAGATTTTGCACAAAAGGTAATCATAAAAGTGTTATAATATTTTTGAGAATTTATCGGTATGATAAAATTAAAAGGTCATAATTTTATATTATTTATTGGTCATAAGTCGGTTGCCACAATATTACATTAAATTATATGCTAATGTTGCCCCAGGTATTCTGTTGTCTGATTATTAAAATACTACCACGTACGTATTTATTTATTTCATTTAGGGAGAAATAAGATTATATTATATTATTATTGTTGTTATTATTTTTATTATTATTAGTTGCTGTGTAGTAGATTATGACATAAAATTCCCTTTTCATATTTTACTACCGTAATTTTAAATCAGTTAGAATACAATTTATGAACCTGAGATTTTATTTATTTTACTTCATTTTATTTAATTGAGCTAGATTCTAGTTATAAAGAAGATTAAGATATGATTATTATTTTAATCGTAGTGAATAGAGCTCAGAAAGTCGTAAGAATACTATGAGTTAGTTATTTGGTATAGTAAAAAGGGGGGATAGTGTTCTTATGCCATTGAGGTAGTATCGTGTGGATAATGGCTCAATGTAGTCTAACTCGTTCCCTGTATTGTCACTCCATGTCTCATGAAAATAGTAAATATTTGTTAATTCATTTTAAAATTGAACCGTATTTGTATTTTAAAAATTAGAGCTAGTAATCATTTTAATTAATGCTGAATATTTCATTTATTTATTTGTTAACTGAGCTAGAACCCGTAATATTCGTAATAAACAGTATATTTTGGGGTGAGGATGCGCGGGGGGAGGTTAGAATATATATATATATATATATGATAGACAAAAATAAATCATGGCCCTTATTCCCAGGAGTCTGTAAAGTCACCAACCAAAGCAGCATTTGTTGGCTGAAGACTGAGCATGCTAAGAATCCCCTGATTGTGGACCCAGGCTGCCATTTGATGATGACTTTTTTATTTAGGTATTACTTACAACTGCAGATCACTTTCAAGTGAAGGAAGATTGCAAGAGCCAGGCTGCCATTTGATGATGACTTTTTATTTAGGTAGTTACAACTGCAGATCAGTTTCAAGTGAAGGATGATTGGAAGAATTAGAATAAGTGTCTTATATTCAATGGGCCATTATTGGACTTTGGGAAGTTACAAGAAAAAAGGAATAGACAATGATTTAAAAAATGGACATGTACTATATTATAAAGGTACAAATATTGGAAATACAAGTGGAGTAAGATTTATTGTAAATAAAAAGTGAAGAACAATGTTATGTAGATTGATGGTGTATCAAAAAGAGGGGCAAGATTAATTATAAACTTAATAGCAGATACCAAATGGAGATAATTCAGGTTTATGCCCCAACAAATTTTCATAGTGATGAAGCAGTAGAAGATTTAAATATATGGATATACAAAAGGCTTTTGGTCAAAGTAAACAACATTTTAAAATTGTTATTTGAGACTTTATTGCTAGAATTGGTAAACAAATTAAAGATGAAAGTGCTGTAGGTAATTTTGTTTATGGTAATAGAAATGAGAGAGGACATAGACTTGTGGAATTTTCAGAAAAAGAAAAACTTTATATTATGAATTCTTTTTTGAGAAAAATGTTAAAAGGAAATAAACATGGAAACATCCAAATGAAGTTACAGCAGAAATGGAATATATTTTGACTATTAGAAAATACATATTTCAAGATTGTAATGTTCTTAATAAATTTAAGATAGGAAGTGATCGTCGATTAGTAAGATGTAAGATATGCGTTAATGCACAACTAGAGAGACAAAAATTAATGAGAAAAATAATATTTATAGTTGCTATTCTTAATCATCTGACACATTCTAATGAATTTAAATTAGAACTTACAAATCGGTTTCAAGTATTAGTAGATTTTAAACATGATTCAGATTTGAATGAAATTAATATGAAAATAACTGATACACTTTTAAAAACTGCAACAAACATAGCTAGTAGAAAAAAGCCAATTGACAAATAAAATTTTTACTGAGACTAGAGAAATAATGAAGAAAAGAAGTGTAGTACCGATGATGAAAAGAATATAAATTTGTAAATCCACAGATACTGAGAAAATTCGAATGAACCATTTACCTAAAACATTCTAGATAAGCTTTATATGGAAAAGATCCAAGAACTAGAAAATACCATTATAACGTTATTTATCTAATTGATGAATAATAGGAAAGAGATTTCATTTGATTAACAAATCAGTTTTAATCAATGACCCAATGAATATATTAAGAATGCTTTAATAATGCTTAATGGTAACTGATTTGTTTACTGTAATGAATCTATGATATATTTCGTGCAATTTTCAGTCTTATGTATCCTTTGAAAATCTGCTTTTAAGTAATTTTTATCAATGTAATCCCTATATTTGATTGGCTAACTTCATGAACTACAAGCAAAGTGTATGTTTTTCATATATTGTTCATAATGATTAATCTCTCTATATTTAAAATGTTAAATTAATACACACAGAAACATTGGAAATGCTCTTCACTTGATAAGATAAATCTCTATAGACTAAATAGCCAAATATGGTTTTGATCATTGTCCACATGTTCATAAAATAAACAAACTTATATGTGGTTGAATTGACTAACACTATCACATATGTGATATACATGATCACATTAATGTAAATGGACCACTACTATGATTTCTGGAATGGGAAGTTATATGTCTTCAATTTCTGATGATAACTAATGTCTTAATGTAATTGATATGAAATTAATTGTTTTTGTTTCTTTATACAAGTCTAACCTCTGATTTTGTTGACTGGCCTCCTTTGAGTTTGATATGTAAATGTCCTTTTTTTTTTGTAAATGATTCTTATAGTTTGTGAATAAAATTTCCTTTCAAAGATAAAAATGATTGAATACCTTAAATTTTATAAAATGGTGCAGAAAAAAGTTGAATATGATATAAGAAACTATAACTGTGAACTATTAAGGAAAGCTGTAGAAGAGAATAAAAGTCTCACAAATGGAAAACAACATTTTGGTATTGGTAGAAAATTTATATCTGCAATAAGAAAAAAAAAGATGGAATTATTACTAAAAAGAGAGATGACGTCATGGAATGGATAGAAGAATTTTTATCAATAATTATATAGTAATAAAAAAACAAGTATCTCCTATATCTAGTACATCTTCTGAATTGCCCAGAATTTTAAATGAGGAAGTGAGATATGCAATTAAATGCATGAAGAAAGGAAAGGCTCCAGGTAATGGTGGAATTATAATTGCTATATTAAAAGAAGCAGGTGAAGAAATATATTTTTTAGTAAAGTTCTATATCAAATGTCTAAATGATAAAGATGTAGAAGGTGATTGGGGAATGTAGTATTAATATTAATATTTTAAAAAGGTGATAAAGAAAATATTAGAAATTACAGACTTATCAGCCTTTTATCAGCTTTATACAAAATTTTTACCAAGATAATTACAACTCGCCTGCAGAGAACATTGGATTTCCACCAACCAAGAGAAATAGCTGGATTTAAAAGTAGTTTTAGTACAGTAGATCATATCCAGGTATTGAGAGAAGTTATAGAAAGGACAAATGAATATGAGTTGCCATTATGCTTTGGATTTGTAGATTATGAAAAGGCATTTGATTCTATAAACATTTCATCAGTGATTAAAGCATTAGATCATCAAGGTATAGATCCAAGATATTGTTATATTTTAAAGAATATTTATAAAAATGCAACAGCAACAATTAGATTGCATAATGATACTATGAAAGTCAACATTGAGAAGGGTGTAAAGCAGGATGACTCCATATCTCCAAAACTTTTTACAGCAGTGCTGCAAGAAGTATTTTATGGATTAAAATGGGAAGCTAAAGGAGTGAAAGTAAATCATTATTTAAGTCATTTATATTTTTCAGATGATGTAGTTCTTTTTGCTAATAATGCTTTAGATCAATAGGAAATGTATCAGGAGTTATCAGATGAAAGTAGGAAATTAGGACTAAAGATAAATATTAAAAAGACTAAAGTAATATTTAATGGATATTCTCAAAATATGAAAATAAAGATTGATTATGATGAGGTAGAAGTTAACAGCTATAAATATCTTGGTCAGATTATTAATACAGATGGAAACATAATGGATGAAATTAATCATAGAGTTAAACTTGGTTGGAGTGCTTTTGGTAGAAATAACTTGATACTAAAAGGAAATATGCCTATATGCCTGTAAAGGAAGATTTTTAATATATGTGTTTTACCTGTTCTTACTTATGGATCTGAGACTTGGACACTTAATAGAAGAGCAATATAGACTTCGGACCACTCAAAGAAGTATGGAGAGATGTATATTGGGAGTAACAAGAAGAGATCAAAAATGCAATATATCAGTAAAAGACCAATAAGGAGTAATTGAGTTGGGAATTGAGTTGGGATGGACATATTTCTAGAAGAGATGATAATAGATGGATAATAGAAATCTTAAACAGGATTCCAAAAGATTGTAGAAGACTCAGGAAGAGACCACATGTGAGATGGAGCTATCTTTGTCATTAGCTTTTGCTCTAAATCTTTTTTTTTCTAGAGTCTGTATAATATCTTACTTTTCCATACTTATTACAATGTTATTGGGGTTGTAGTCTCTAATCTGATGTTTTATTGCTTGCACACATATTATTTTTAATAAATTCATTTTTTAACAAAGATAGTAAAATTTGAAGGGTTTATAAATTCGAATTATTGTTTCCGTAACAAAACGCAAAGTTACCTTTTTAAAATAACACGTTTGTGAAATAGTAATTGAAAGATTTATAAACCAAAATGGACCACGTTTTTGAAATAGTAATTGAAAGAGTTATGAACCGAAATGTAATTGGTATTATTTTAAAAGTTTTACAAACAATCAAAATTCCGAAGTTCAGACAGGAATACTGGCAGACCGATTTTTAGCAGTTTTGAAGATTGCAGTAAAATAGAAGTCGTAAAAATTAAAAAAAGAAAAAAAAAATTTTTTACACAAAAAAAAAGATAGATTTTTAAAAGTAAATAATTTATAAATACATAGATTTATCAAAGAGTGTAATTCAACGTAACCATATTAAGTCTGAATGCAGATTTAAATAGTTCTGGTTTAAATTTTAATCACACCTTCACATTACACGCTATGTATTTTTTAAGTACGTGCATATAAAACCAAACTAGCTAGCGAGTGTAAATATCGATTCTAAATAGTGCCATGATCTGTCTGTAGCATGAGGAAACAGTGCCACCTAGTGGGCTAGATTCCCGGCCTCTGCTGTTTAGCAGACAGTGTAAGCTGGATCGGTTTACCTATGGCTAAAAATGCCACAAAGCAGGCAGTAGTGCTGGCTGCTACTTGGCATAATGTTTCTGTGTGTACGCATGGAAAACAGCGCCATCTAGGGGCTGAAACTTGCATTGTCTGTTTTTGGCCCTCAACTCTGAATATTTATGCAATCTGCAGAAATGACATTTCTAGCCATGGCAGAACAGTATTTCCCCAAGAATCTGTTATATATATATATATATATATATATATATATATATATATATATCAACCATTATCAATCCACTGCAGGATAAAGTTCTCTCCAAGTTTAATCCATCTTTTCCAATCTTTAGCTTCTTTTCTCCACATCACCCCTGTACATTTTCTTATTTCATCCATCCATCTCACATGTGGTCTCTTTCTGGGTCTTTTACAATCTCTTGGAATCCAATTTAAAATTTCAATTGTCCATCTATTATCATCTCTTCTAGCAATATGTCCAGCCCAACTCCATTTCAATCTTTTAATTTTTTCAATGAGGTCAGTTACACCTGTTTGTTCTCTTACCCATACATTGAGTTTTCGATCACTTCTTGTTACTCCCAACATGCATCTCTCCATATGTCTTTGAATGGTCTGAAGTCTCTGTATTGCTCTTCTATTAAGTGTCCAAGTCTCAGATCCATAAGTAAGAACTGGTAAAACACATTTGTTAAAAACCTTCCTTTTCAAACACATAGGCATATTTCCTTTTAATATCAAGTTATTTCTACCAAAAGCACTCCAACCAAGTTTAATTCTATGATTAATTTCTTCCATTATTTTTCCATCTGTATTAATAATCGGACCAAGATATTTGTAACTGTTAACTTCTTCTAATTCATTATAATCAGTCTTTATTTTCATATTTTGAGCAAATCGATTAAACATTACTTTTGTCTTTTTAACATTTATCTTTAGTCCTACTTTCCTACATTCATCTGATAATTCCTGCAACATATCCTGCAGCTCTGAAGCATTATTTGCAAAAACAACTACATCATCTGCAAAATATAAATGACTTAAATAATCTCCATTTACTTTCACTCCTTTAGTTTCCCATTTTAATCCACAAAATACTTCTTGCAGCACTGATGTAAAAAGTTTTGGAGATATGGAGTCACGTTATCTTACACCTTTCTCAATGTTGACTTTCCCAGTATCATTATGTAATCTAAATGTTGCTGTTGCATTTTTATAAATATTCTTCAAAATATGACAATATCCTGGATCTATACCTTGATGATCCAATGCTTTAATCACTGAAGGAATGTTTATAGAATCAAATGCCTTTTCATAATCTACAAAGCCAAAACATAATGACAATTCATATTCATTCATCCTTTCTATAACTTCTCTCAACACCTATATATGATCTACTGTACTAAAACCACTTTGAAATCCAACTTGTTCTCTTGGTTGGTGGAAATCCAAAGTTCTCTGTAGATGAGTTGTAATTATCTTGGTAAAAATTTTATATAAAACTGATAAAAGGCTGATAGGTCTGTAATTTCTAATATATTCTTTATCATCTTTTTTAAATATTAATATTATTACTGCATTCTTCCAATCATACAGTACATCTTTATATTTAGACATTTGGTATATAACTTTACTAAAAAAAATTATTTCTTCACCTGCTTCTTTTAATACATCAATTATAATTCCATCATTACCTGGAAACTTTCCTTTCTTCATACATATTATTGCATATCTCACTTCTTCATTTAAAATCCTGGACATTTTGGAAGATGTATCTTCTACCAATTTCATGATGTGATCTCTCTTTTTAGTAACAATTCTCTCTTTTTTTCTTATTGCAGATATAAATTTCCTACCAATACCAATATGTTGTTTTACATTCTTAAGACTTTTATTATCTTCTACAGCTTTCCTTGCCAGTTCACAGTTATACTTTCTTATATCATTTTCAACTCTTCTCCACACCATTTTACAAAATTCGAGATATTCAATTTTTTTTAATGCATCATTTTTGTATATCTTCATATTTCTTCTTTTCTTCATAAATTCTCTAGTCTCAGTAGAAATTTTATTGGTCAATTGCTGCTTTTTTCTACCAGCTATTTTTGTTGCAGTTTTTAAAAGTGTATCAGTTATTTTCGTATTAATTTTATTCAAATCTGAATCATGTTCAAAATCTACTAATACTTGAAACCGATTTTTAATTTCTAATTTAAATTCATTAGAATGTTTCTGAAGATTAGGAATATCAACTGTAAATGTTGTCTTTCCTAATAATTTTTGTCTTTCTAGTTTCACATTAACAGGTATCTTACATATGTATTTAGCAATCCTTTCAACAGAAAAAGAAACTATAGGATAGTTATTTAAATTTTCAATGTAGATGTCAATTGTTTTGTCACTAATTTTTAAACATTATTCGGATAATGTTATTATTGCTTCTGATATTAATTGTTTAATACTATTTGTATTTTTATTTGGAAATTCATGTCATGTATTTTTCATATATTTTGACATTTTATGTGAGTTACCATACTCAATTTATTTTTTACCTGCTATATTTTAGTTGTGTCATAAATATATGTAAAGAATTAAAAAGTATGTACCATGTTAACTGTAATAAGTGCCCCTAAATATGTTATTTAAATGACATCCATTATATCATTTAAATATATCCACATCTGCATAAATGAATATTTCGCTGAATTTATTAACCACCAATATCTTTTGACTAGATTTTTTTATTGTATTTATTTTTTCTAAGTTGAAAAAATGCAACTTATTAAAGTGGACAATTTGTCTATTGCATTGATCAAAATTGTATAAAATAAATATTTAATTTCTCACTGTGTTTTATATCTATTTACTTTTAACTTTGTCTATCCACTTTATTAGCCTTGATTACAAAATATAGGTTATTATCAATTTGTTATTTGCTTGAACATTTTATATCAATTGAATATATAAATATTTTTCACAACAGCATAAAATTAAGTGAAAATTCATTTCATGTATACTTTCCTACTGAATTGATAACTATTTTTATTATTTTAATGTATGTAATTTAAGTGGTATTTTTGTTGTAGTATACTTAATATTATAATAAATGAAACTGTAATTCACAATCTTTTGTTATCTCATAAAATAAATAATACGATTTATTATTTATTGCTATCTAAGAATTTAATTAATGTTAGTAACCCATTGATTGTAAAATGTTCAATTAATCAATTTTACTTTTTTGTACAAAAAAAAACACATTCTATAAGTAGTTTAATATTTCCTATGTGTATTTTTTTGTAATAATTTCATTTGCTTTTATTATAAACAATTGAAACCAATTATTGAAATCATATAAAATATTGATTTTTCCAGTTTGATTATGAAAATTTTAATTAAAATAATTTATATATTGAAAAACAATGACATATGATTATGTATAGCATATTCTTTCAATATCATAGCAACAAAACATTTTACAATTTTTCTTATGATAGCATTGAATGTGTTTAGTTTTTAAATAGTTCAGAGTCTGTAATACAACCAAATAAATACATTTGGAATTTTAAAACAAAATGTTCAAAGGAAATCTTCATCTAGGTTTGTTTTTGACCAAAATATCAAAAAAAAAAAAAACAAATAAGAATAAAATGTTTGTAAATAATTTATATTCAAAACTTGTTTTAAAAATTGATAAAATCACCATATATTTATATAGTTATATACATAGATTGACAGAATGACAAGTAGAAACTTAGATAGACAAATTAACAGATATATTGATAGAAACTTAGTAGAGAGATATATAAATTGATTGATTGATAAATAAAAAGACAGGTGGATAAACAGATCCATTGATAGATAAAAAAATTCATAGATATGACAGTGATCACTATCACATCAAACTCATTCTAATACAAATATTATGGAATATTGCTAATTAAATAGTTATGTGTCAATATTCCAACCTTTTCATTTATAATGTTTCACCTACTATTGCATCAAAAGAAATGTAACAGGTAAACATCATGCTCTGTAATCTTTTGATAAAGTGTATTTATATATATCATCAGTTCATTAAACAGAGAATATATTTCAGTTTAGAATCAGTAGCATTATCAAATAAAATATCATATAGAACTTGAAGATTACTTTTTATTAGTATTTATTATTTTCAAACAAGACCATAAATATTTTCAACAGTTTGAAATCATACTAAAATAATATAAACATATAAAGTGAGGAGTATTGTTTGTATTAAGACTTATTAATTATTATTATTATTATTATTATTATTATTATTATTATTATTATTATTATTATTATTATTATTATTATTATTATTATTATTATTATTATTATTATTATTATTATTATTATTATTATTATTATTATTATTATTATTATTATTATTATTGTTGTTGTTGTTGTTGTTGTTGTTGTTTTATTCTTATTATTATTCTTATTATAGTTTATGCATTTGTTCTTTTTTATATTCATTCTTACACATATTAGCAATAATATTTCATCATAATATAATTGACAACACTTTTATCTTATATGTATTTAGCAATCCTTTCAACAGAAAAAGAAACTATAGGTTAGTTATTTAAATTTTCAATGTTGATGTCAATTGTTTTTGTCACTAATTTTTAAACATTGTTCGGATAATGTCTTTATTGCTTCTGATATTAATTGATTAATACTATTTGTATTTTTATTTGGAAATTCATGTCATGTATTTTTCATATATTTTGACATTTTATGTGAGTTCCCATACTCAATTTATTTTTTACCTGCTATATTTTAGTTGTGTCATAAATATATGTAAAGAATTAAAAAGTATGTACCATGTTAACTGTAATAAGTGACCCTAAATATGTTATTTAAATGACATCCATTATATCATTTAAATATATCCACATCTGCATAAATTAATTGTCGCTGAATACATTAGCCCCCAATATCTTTTGACTAGATTTTTTTATTGTATTCATTTTTTCTTAGTTGAAGTTCTGCAACTTATTAATGTGGACACTTTGTTTATTGCATTGATCAAAATTGTATAAAATAAATATTTAATTTCTCACTGTCTTTTAAATCTATTTACTTTTAACTATGTCTATCAACTTTATTAGCCTTAATTACAAAATATAGGTTTTTATCAATTTGCTATTTGCTTTAACATTTATTATCAATTGAATATATAAATATTTTTCATAACTGCATAAAATTAAGTGAAAACTCATTTCATGTATACTTTCCTACTGAATTGATAACTCCTTTTATTGTTTTAATGTATGTAATTTAAGTGGTATTTTTGTTGTAGTATACTTATTATTATAATAAATGAAACAATAATTCAAAATATTTTGTTATCTCATAAAATAAAAGATAAAAACGATTTATTATTTATTGGTATGTAAGAAGTTAATTAATATTAGTAACACGTTGATTGTAAAATGTACAATTAATCAATTTTACTTTTTTGTAAAGATAAAACAAATTTTATAAGTAGTTAAATATCTCCTATGTGTATTTTTTTGTAATAATTTTATTTGCTTTTATTATAAAGAATTGAAACCATTTATTGAACTTTATATAAAATATTGATTTCTCCAGTTTGATTATGAAAATTTTAATTAAAATAATACTATATATTGAAGAACAATGATATATGATTATGTATAGCATATTCTTTCAATATCATAGCACCTAAACAATGCATAATTTTTCTTATGATGACATGGAATGTGTTTAGTTTTTTAATAGTTCAGAGTCTGTAATACAATCAAATAAATACATTTGTAATTTTAAAACAAAATGTTCAAAAGGAATCTTCATTGAGGTTTTGTTTTTGACCAAAATGTCAAAAAAACAAACAAATAAGGATAAAATGTTTGTATATAATTTATAATCAAAAGTTGTTTTAAAAATTGATAAAGTCACCATATATTTATATAGTTATATAATTAGATTGACAGAATGACAAGTAGAAACTTAGATAGACAAATTAACAGATATATTGATAGAAACTTAGTAGAGAGATATATAAATTGATTGATTGATAAATAAAAAGACAGGTGGATAAACAAATCCATTGATAGATAGAAAAATTGATAGATATGACAGTGATCCCTATCACATCAAACTCATTCTAATACAAATAATATGGAATATTGCTAATTAAATAGTTATGTGTCAATATTCCAACCTTTTCATTTATAATGTTTGACCTTCTATTACATCAAAAAAAATATAACAGGTAAACATCATGCTCTGTAATCTTTTGATAAAGTGTGTTTATATATTTTGACATTTCATTAAACAGAGAATATATTTTAGTTTAGAATCAGTAGTGTAATCAAATAAAATATCATAGAGGTCTTGAAGATTACTTTTTATTAGTATTTATTATTTTCAAAAAAGACCATAAATATTTTGAACAGTTTGAAATCGTACTAAAATAATAAAAACATATAAAAATGAGGAGTATTGTTTTTATTAAGTCTTATTAATTATTATTATTAGTATTATTATTATTATTGTTGTTTTTTTATTACTATTACTATTATTATTATTATTATTATTATTATTATTATTATTATTATTATTATTATTATTATTATTATTATTATTATTATTATTATTATTATTATTATTATTATTATTATTATTATTATTATTATTATTATTATTATTATTCAATTCAATTCATTTATTTACAGTACAAAACTACAGCATAAAGCCAATTACAGTATTGCACCATAACAAATATATAAATACATAAATGAGTTTAAATGACAAATTATTAATATAATTATGTGCCATATTTCAATAAAAGATAATTAACACATTTAAAAATGTAAAGTAAAATTAAATATCAGCATATAAACAATTATTATTAAAACATTAATAATAACAAATAAATAAAAGGGATAAATATAAAGCGCGTAACAAAATAATAATAATAATAATAATAATAAAACAATTTAACATATATATATAAACAAAATCAAGTTAAACCAATCAAATATGACATTTAAATTTAATAACATAACAAAATTGATTATAATCTAAATTGAAGTAATTATTATTACTACAAATCTGATTATATAAATATGGCAGTCTAAATAAAGGAGAAAATCTAAGAACATTGGAATGACAAGTTTTAATGTAACAAACAGAAGCAGACCGAGTATCATGCACATGAGATCTAATTACAACAGTAGAAATTGTGTCAGATAAAAGAACTATTTTATTAACAAGTTTATAAAGATATTTAAGATCTCTATATTGTCTTCTAGAAGAAAGATGAACAACAGTTTTATTTCCCAAAGAAACATATTTAAAAAACTTATTCCTCACTGATTGTAATAAGTTACATCCCTGTTTAGAGCTAGGATTCCAAATGACTGAACAATATTCAATGATGGGAAGAACCAATGATAAAAATAATTTAAATTTTGTATCACCACTGAAATGATGACCAAACCTTAGAATAGTACCTATAATTTTTAAAGCTTTACCAATAATCATTTCCAAATGAGGAAGAAAGGATCCATTACTAGAAAATATAACTCCCAAATCTTTTTGGGATTCAACAGAAATAATTTTGTGACAATTAATAAAATAAGAAAAATGCAAAACTTCAGATTTTTTAGAATACGAGACTAAGGAACATTTACTGAAATTAACAATCATATTATTTAAATCACACCAAGCACTAAAATTATCTATATCCTTTTGAAGAACAGTGCAATCAAACACAGATGTGATTCTTCTAAAGATTTTACAGTCATCTGCATAGCACAAAAGATAAGACGATTTTAAATGTGTTAATTATCTTTTATTGAAATATGGCACATAATTATATTAATAATTTGTCATTTAAACTCATTTATGTATTTATATATTTGTTATGGTGCAATACTGTAATTGGCTTTATGCTGTAGTTTTGTACGGTAAATAAATGAATTGAATTGAATTGAATTGAATTATTATTATTAATAAGACTATAATAAAATCAATACTCCCCTCATTTTTATATGTTTTTATTATTTTAATACGATTTCAAACTGTTCAAAATATTTATGGTCTTTTTGAAAGTTAATAAATACTAATAAAAAGTAATCTTCAAGACCTCTATGATATTTTATTTGATTACACTACTGATTCTAAACTAAAATATATTCTCTGTTTAATGAACCGTCAAAATATATAAACACACTTTATCAAAAAATTACAGAGCATGAAGTTTACCTCATATATTTTTCTTGATGTAATAGAAGGTCAAACATTATAAATGAATAGGTGCTGAAATATTGACACATAACTATTTAATTAGCAATATTCCATATTATTTGTATTAGAATGAGTTTGACGTGACAGTGACTACCGTCATATCTATGAATTTTTTTATCTCATCAATGGATCTGTTTATACACTCAGCCTTTTATTTATCAATCAATCAATTTATATATCTCTATACAAGATTCTATCAATATATCTGTTAATTTGTCTATGTAAGTTTCTACTTTCTGGTCATTCCACTTGTCAATCTATTTATATAACTGTATAAATATATAGGTGACTTTATCAATTTTTAAAACAAGTTTTGAATATAAATTATATACAAACATTTTATCCTTATATTTTTTTTGTTTTGTTTTTTGATATTTTGCCCAAAAAACAAAAAATTAGATGAAGATTTCCTTTTGGAACATTTTGTTTTAAAATTACAAATGTATTTATTTGACTGTATTACAGACTCTGAACTATTAAAAAACTAAACACATTCCATGCCTATCATAAGAAAAATTGTACACTGTTTTAGATGCTATGATATTGAAAGAATATGCTATACATAATCATATATCATTGTTCTTCAATATATAGTATTATTTTAATTAAAATTTTCATAATCAAACTGGAGAAATCAATATTTTATATAAAGTTCAATAAATGGTTTCAATTTTTTATACACAAAAGCAAATAAAATTATTACAAAAAAAATACATATAGAGGAGATATTTAAACTTACTTATAAAATTTGTTTAATCTCCACAAAAAAAGTAAAAATTGATTAATTGTACATTTTACAATCAACGTGTTACTAATATTAATTAACTCCCTTGCATACCAATAAATAATAAATCGTTTTTATCTTTTATTTACAATGTAGATAACAAAAAGATTTTGAACTATTGCTTCATTTATTATAATAATAAGTATACTTCACAACAAAAATACCACTTATAATTACATACATTAAAACAATAAAAGGAGCTTATTCTAAATTCAGTAGGAAAGTATACAATAAAAATAAGTTTTCACTTAATTTGATGCAGTTATGAAAAATATTTATATATTCAATTGATAATAAATGTTAAAGCAAAGGTAACAAACTTTAGATAATAACCTAGCATTTTGTAATTAAGGGCTAATAAAGTTGATATTCATAGTTAAAAGCAAATATATTTAAAAGATACTGAGAAATTAAATATCAATTTTACACAATTTTGATCAATGCAATGTAAAAATAAAGGAAGTCCATATTAACAAGTTGCAGAACTACAATTATGAAAAAATGAACATAATTAAAAAAATCTAGTCAAATGATATTAAAAATAAAATGTATTCATTAAAAATTAATTAATGCTAGATGTGGATATATTTAAATCATATAACGGATGTCATTTAAATAACATATTTAGGGTCGCTTATTACTTAGTTAACATGGTAAGCATACTTTGAATTTTTTATATATATTTATGACACAACTAAAATATATAGTAAAAAAAAATAAATTTAGTATGGGAACCCACATAAATGTCAAAAAATATTAAAAATTCATGATATGAATTTCCAAATAAATAAGCAATAAGTTATTAATCAATTAATATCTGAATGCAATAAAGACATTATCCGAACAATGTTTAAAAATTAGTGACAAAAACAATTGACATCAACATTGAAAATTTAAATAACTAACCTATAGTTTCTTTTTCTGTTGAAAGGATTGCTAAATACATATAAGATAAAAGTGTTGTCAATTATATTATGATGAAATATTATTGCTACTATGGTGTAAGAACGAATATAAAAAAGAACAACGGTATAAACTATAATAAGAATAATAATAATAAAACAACAACAAATAACAACAACAACAATAATAATAATAATAATAATAATAATAATAATAATAATAATAATAATAATAATAATAATAATAATAATAATAATAATAATAATAATAATATAATAATAATAATAATAATAATAATAATAATAATAATAATAATAATAATAATAATAATAATAATAATAATAATAATAATAATAATAATAATAATAATAATAATAATAATAATAATAATAATAATAATAATAATAATAATAATAATAATAATAATAATAATAATAATAAATAAGTCTTAATACAAACAATACTCCTCACTTTATATGTTTATATTATTTTAGTATGATTTCAAACTGTTGAAAATATTTATGGTCTTGTTTGAAAATAATAAATACTAATAAAAAGTAATCTTCAAGTTCTATATGATATTTTATTTGATAATGCCATTGATTCTAAACTTGAAATATATTCTCTGTTTAATGAACTGATGATATATATGTTCATACTTTGTCAAAGAATTACAAGATCATGATGTTTACCTGTTAAATTTTCTTGTTGATGTAATAGTAGGTAAAACATTATAAATGAAAAGGTTAAGAATATTGACACAAAACTATTTAATTAGCAATATTCCATAATATTTGTATTAGAATGAGTTTGACGTGATAGTGATCACTGTCATATCTATAATTTTTTATCTATCAATGGATCTGTTTATCCACCCGTTTTTTATTTATCAATCAATCAATTTATATATCTCTCTACTAAGTTTCTATCAATATATCTGTTAATTTGTCTATCTAAGTTTCTACTTGTCATTCTGTCAATCTATGTATATAACTCAGTATAAATATATGGTGATTTTATCAATTTTTAAAACAAGTTTTGAATATAAATTATTAATACAAACAATTTATTTTTATTTGCTTTTTGTTTTTTTTTTTTTGATATTTCCTAGTCAAAAAAACAAAACTAGATGAAGATTTCGGAACATTTTGTTTTAAAATTCCAAATGTATTTATATGGTTGTATTACAGACTCTGAACTATTTAAAAAACTAAATACATTCAATGCTATCATAAGAAAAATTGCAAAATGTTTGTTGCCATGATATTGAAAGAATATGCTATACATAATCATATGTCATCGTTTTTTTCTAATACATAAATTATTTCTAATTAAAATTATCATAATCAAACTGAAAAAATCCTAATATTTTATATGATTTCAATAATTGGTTTCACTGTTGTTTATAATAAAAGCAAATGAAATTATTACAAAAAATACACATAGAAAATATTAAAGTACTTATAGAATGTGTTTTCTTTTGTACACAAAAGTAAAATTGATCAATTGAACATTTTACAATCAATGGGTTACTAAACATTAATTAACTTCTTAGATAGCAATAAATAATAAATCCTATTATTTATTTTATGAGATAACAAAAGATTGTGAATTATCGTTTCATTTATTATAATATTGGGTATACTACAACAACAAAAATACCACTTTAAATTACATACATCAAAATAATAAAAAAAGAATACTAACTTAGTAGGAAAGTATATATTGAAATAAATTTTCACTTAATTTTATGCTGTTGTTATGAAAAATATTTATATATTCAATTGATATAAAATGTTCTAAAAGCAAATAACAAATTGATAACAACTTCATATTTTGTAATCAAGTCTAATAAAGTGGACAGACAAAGTTAAAAGTAAATAGATAGGAAAACACAGTGATAAATTAAATATTTATTTTATATAATT